>CM073143.1:13675680-14163180 GCA_037039145.1 Fundulus diaphanus
AAGTTGGTTCTTAATTAAGCTACAGCGCGTTGACTGCTCTACATTTTGTGGCCTCATTCCTCTACACTTTGAAGTCAGCAGTTTCCCCTCTCCATCCCTCTAAGCTTCACTGTCATATTTTTCCTTCTCAGAGCAGATTACTCGATGTAGCTGGTGTTGCATTAAGGACGGTTTGATCATGCTCAGTGTGGATCCGTACGGGTGAATACGCCAGGCAGGGTCCCGCTGCGGAACTACTGGACAGAAAATGATCCATGCTGGCTTTTATGCTCTGATGAGATACAGACATGGGGATAATGTGATTTGAAGATGAGTTCAACAAATTTTCTCCACACAACTTGTCTTTCCTATTCACACTGTCCTCCTCACTGACCCCAAATCCTCCTCATTTCATCCAGAACATCTTTTTTTTCCCTCTGCTCTTCCTCAGCATTTACCCATCTGCTCCTCTTCCTCTGTGTGCAGTGCCTCTTTCCTGCTCAGAGGGATTCACTGAGTTGGGATACTACAACGGCACCGTGTCCCAGACAGACTCTGGGGCCCCCTGTTTGAAATGGACAGAATTTCCAGACTACGTTATGCAATACCCGGGCCGCGGGCTGGGCGACCACAGCTACTGCAGGAACCCGGACCGCGAGTCCAACCCCTGGTGCTTCTTTAGGCAAAACTCAGGAGCTATCGGCTGGGCTTACTGCGACTGCCACCAAGGTACGCCAACTCGTGTTCAAAATGAAGACAGGCGTAGTAACAAGATGTAACAAATAGAGACAAAACTTCATTGCTGTCAGATAGCTGAGAAAAATCATCTCCAAAAGATAAAGCACTATTACAGTAAAAAACTCAGTCCACAACATGTGCATAGCAAAAGTGCAGTCTGCGCTGTTGCAGCATGTTTGGTGGTACTGCACAATTCATTGAGAGTTTATGCCTAAGTCAATGTCAGTTTATTTTGCAGGGTAATTTTGAAGGATGATTTAATGAACATATTTCTGTTTTGCAGCAGCTATGCTGCAATTATATAGATTCTACGTAATCTCGTTAATTAGTGACGTTATTTTTGAAACACTTATTGTTTATTCTCTACGATTGTTGCTGCAGAGCTATGAATCTGTGCTTCTCTGTGATTTTTAGGGGCAGTTCGTCTGGTTGGCAGCTCTTCCTCCGACAGTGGGCGGGTTGAGGTTTACCTGAATGGCCAGTGGGGGGCGGTGTGCAACTCCCACTGGACGGACCGAGATGCAAGCGTGATCTGCCGGCAGCTCGGTCTAAGGTAAAAAGAAGAATAAATCATACATTAATCAAATTCTGTTAAATTCTGTTCGGTTAGGTGTAATTCAGTTCTTTTAAATTCAGTTCAGTTTGAATCAATTCATTTAAATACAACTAGGTAACTTTTGATTCAGTTCAGCTCAATTAAAAGCAGCTCAGTTTATTCAGTACGTTCAGTAAGTTTACTGACTTGAATTCATGTCAATTTAGTTCAGGTCGGTTTGATTAAATTTAATTCAGTTCAATTAAATTTAGTTCTGTTTTGATTCAGTTCAGTCAAATCAACTGATCAGTTTTATTTAAAGTATTTCTGATTCAATTTAGTTTATTTCAAATCAGTGAACTAAAAAACATTTGAGTTGATTCAGTTCACTTCGTGTCAGTTCATGTTGGATTACATTCAATTCACTTTAATTTGATTCTGTTCTTTTGATTTAGTTTAATTTGGATCAGTTTAGTTGTATTCAACTAAATTTTGTTGTATTCAACTAAATTCAGTTTGATTCAGTTTACTTAATTTCAGTTCATTTCACTTAAAAACAGTTGTTTCATTGCGTTAATGTAAATGCAGCAACTTGATTTGTATTAAGTTTACAATAATCCGCCTTAGTCTTGTTACATTCAATTCAGCTTCTATTCAGTTCAGCGCAGCTGAATTCAGTTTAGTTCACTTTTATTCAGAGTTAAAATATGGATTCATTTTTGTAAAATTTCCTTGATATTCTGTTTAATTATATTCATGTCAACATCTACTCAGTTTACTTACTTTACAAAATCCATCAAGTTCGGTTCCATTAAATTTTGTTTGAATAAGTTCAGGTAAGTTTAATTTGGATAATTTAGAATCTGTTTAGTTGATTCAGTTAACAAAAAATTATTTAATTAAATTCTATTCATGTCAGTTTAGTTCCATCTGAGCACATCTCTTCCTGCTCTTGGTGAAGGCTCTCCTCTCCTCTCCTCTCCTCTCCTCTCCTCTCCTCTCCTCTCCTCTCCTCTCCTCTCCTCTCCTCTCCTCTCCTCTCCTCTCCTCTCCTCTCCTCTCCTCTCCTCTCCTCTCTCCCGTATATGCTCTGGTTCTGCTTCTATCAATCTTTTTGGAGCCTCTCTTTACATATCCTCCGATTTATAAATTATGGATCTGGTCAGATGGTCTCTCCTCTTAATTGACCAAATTTTCTCAATGAGAAGACTGGGCGAAGGAGAGTCCTTCTGCCCCGGCGGGACACACACAGCGGACTCCTGAGAGAAGGATTGTGTTTCTGTCCATGTTGAAAATACATTCAAAATTGTATTTATGATAAAAAGTTTCCGCTGTTTGGAGCTGGCGGTTACCTGGATTGTGGAGAAATGCTGAAAATGTCAACAGCTGTTTTGGACCATTTCAAGGATGCCTGAACTATGTAAGAGATATATGTGCTACCAGCACTCAGACAGAAATGCTGTGTAAGCAGAACTTCAGGCCAGCTGCGGTTCCTGAACTCATTGGCAGGATGGAAACGATCTTGGAAAGGTTGGAAGCTCGGCTTTGGCAGAATGACCACAAATTTGGCAGTTTGGAATCGTCTCACGTCAGACAGAAAAACAAGAGTCTCCTTGCCTGAAAACAAATGCTATTGTCAGAATCTGGCCTCCCCATCTCGGCCTCGAAAGGTAGACAATCTTAAATTCTCCTGGATGTTATGTAAATAAGACACTCTGTGACATCTGTGACCTGGAACAGAGTGCTACTGAACTGCCTGATAACATTTCATCACTATCAAAGACCTTGTCTGCGAGGAGTATCTGCCACAGTTCACAGATCCCCAATAACACACACACGCACGTATTGATTACACTAAAACACACATGCACACACATTGTCTCCGCTGTGCTTTCTTTCTTTTTTTCTTTACTCTGCTGCTTTCTGTTTTAACTGTAGTGTCAGAAAGGTCAGATCAGAGACCTTAAGTTGTAGCTGTTAATGTATGAATAGAAAAATTAAGCTTTAGAATATTAGTGATAAAGCTTGTTCCAGTGAAACAAAGAAAATAAGTTATTCTAGCTGTAGCTATAGAAAAGTTGGACAAAATTACTTTAGATCAGAAACCCCAAGGATTTACCTAGTTTATTTCTTATTATGAATAGAAACAATTATGTACTGTGATTTTATGTTTTCTGTATGTTTGTTTATTTACTTAGCTTATTCCTTTGTTAATGCAATGTTTTTCTTTTGGCATGTAATATTTCCCTCTGTAACGTGTTTCTGGTCATGTACAGCGCTTTGAATCATCTTGTTACTGAAAAGTGTTGTATAAATAAACTTGCCTTGCCTGATCAAGTTCCAGTCATTTAGTTTTATTCACTTCAATTGGATTCAGTTTTTTTGAAATGTGGTTGGATTAATCCAGTTCCTCCCAGTTCAGTAACATTGAAATCCATCCATTTACATCTAATTCAGTTCAGGTACGTTTAGTTTATCTTAGCATAGCTAAGCTTAATTCAGTTGAGTTAAACTGAGTTGTTTCATATTAATTCAAGTTTATTCATTTCAGTTCATCGATTTAAAACCCTTTCAGCATTTAATTACACACAGTCCAACTTAGTTCGGCTCTGCATCGTTGAGTTAAATGATGGTTTAGTACAGTTCCATCAGATTTAAATTCCAGCACATTAAAAACGTTCAGGCAAATTGAATCTAGCTCAATGCAGTCAGATAAAAAAAACATATGTGGAAGAAGAAAGTGGAGGGGATTAAAAAAAAAACTGTGTTCCTGTTTCTTTTTTTATTTGATTGAATTTTTTTAGTGACATCGGTACTGCGCTGCAGCTCTCCCAGTTTGGCTCAGGCTCCGGCCTCTTCCATTATGAACGTCTTGGCTGCCGTGGAGATGAGGACGCTCTGAGCAAGTGTCGAAGCAGGACGTTTGTCACCGGTGACTGCAGCCATGGAAATGAGGCGGCTGTGGTGTGTGCGCCACCTGAAGGTCAGTGTGACTTCCACGCTGTCATTAAAACCAGACCTGAATATTTCCCCCAGTCACACCCGCGCTACAAAGTGACCCCTTTTCTTTAATAATCTGAACTAGTTAGGTTTACATGTATTATGAGGATGCTGCTGTCCTCTCAGGTAGTGGTCCCCCGCTGCGTCTGGTGGGAAGCGAGGAAGACTTCGAAGGTCGTGTGGAGGTGTTTCACGCCGGCCGGTGGGGCTCCATCTGCGACGACCAGTGGGACGATAGAGACGCTGAGGTGGTGTGCAGACAGCTGGGTTTCGGGTATGTTAACACAAGAAATCCTACTATCTGATCTATGAAATTTCGTTGTGTGCACCTTGTATGTATAATGACAAATAAAGCACCTTACCCTATTTACAAAGATTCCATATTTCCTGGTTTGATCAAAGTTCCAAAATATATTTTTATTTACAAAACACATTTTTTTAGCTATCTCTCTCATTAAAGAAATTTCCAAAGAAGTGTCGCAGAATATTTGAAATTATACTCTGTCATATACAGTAGGACATGGGGGGTTAAACTTTATAAGGTCCAAATTAGAGTTCTAGATAAGGTCAAATGTCTGGAACAACTAAAGACAAGCGGCTCCCTTTTATTAAATTTGCTTACGACTTGAAACTTTATTTTTTCTCAGAATTGTTATTTAAACTTAACTTATATTTCCAATGAAATTACATTTCATGCCTCAACGAGTAAAGGGCTTTTAGACACACATCTCATCAACAACAATCTGTATGAAATCCTTCTTTCTGGTTTTGGCTCACATCACAGTCCTCCTCAATGTCCCACTCTGCTCTGACTCCGGATTCCTTTGTATCCGCATCCTTCTCGATGTCACTGCAGCCTTTGACACCATCAAACACACTTCTCACACTCCTCAACGTCTCTCTGTTCTGCTTCAAATCCTAAGTGTTAACAGTTCATTTACTGCCAGCTTTACCTTCCTCCTTACGTTTGTCCCATGGCATTCCCCATGGTTCTGTGCTTGGCCCTCTCCTTTTCATCCTCTTTAGTTTTCTACCGGCCAAATAATTTAGTGCCATGGTACCCAAGACCATTGCTATACAGATAACATAAAGATCTCTACTATATCAACAGCTTCATGGAAATAAAATAAGGGATGCAAACTAGTTTTCTCCAACTCAGCTACAATAAATCTAATATGTTATTAATTGTACCAGAATATAATTCTCTTTTGAATCCATTGGTTCAGAATATGTAGGTATGGCTGTTTCTATAGATTTTTTTTTTATTGATTTATCACAACTCAAAGTAAACACTTTATCTAAATATACATCTTTCCCCTCTAAATATTCATCTAAAAATATAACAGCATATAAAGCAAAGTAATTCTCTGTTTGTCTTTCAAGAAAAGTTTCAGTGGACACATTTAAAACGACTATGGATTTTATTAATCCTTCCTAATTTTCCCAACAAGTAAGCCATTCAGTGATAAAAAAAGACAAAAGTTTTCGATCCTCTTAACTTTTGCGAGCTAATAGATGTTTGATATTTTTTGGTCATACAGAGCCTTGCAGAAGTAATCAACTTCAACTTGTCATGCCTCTTGAAATAATCATGGTTTCAAGATTTTTTTATGAATGAAAATCTAGAAGTTGTTCACATTTCTGTTGTACCTCATTTTACTCTAATATCGCTAAATGAAAAGTTTAGAATAACAGGTTGCAAGGGTTCAAATTGTTGGCTGATGTTGATGCCAATATATTGTGCATGCCTAAAAAGATTTTGAAAACCGTACTTAATATCCCAATTATGCACAGTTTTCTCTTAAATTATCATAGAAAATCACATAAAATATATTGAAGAAGTATAAAAAGAAGTAGGGATATGCTTGTGCAAGGCACTGTACGTTGCTAATCTTTTTTCATGTTTCCTCATTTTTAAAGCATGCCTAATAAAAAAGTCCATGAATGTTTATTTGGTTATCCAAGAAGACTTAAATTCATGAAAATTAAAAATAGGACAATTTTACTTACTTTTGTATTCATGTTTCGTTAACAGTTTTATGCTATATATTTGATCAGTTTTTATCTTTATGTTTTCTGGATGCTTTACAGTGTTTTAGGATTAAAAGAGAGAATTTCTTAACAACATAAATGAGACTTTCACTTACTTTCATTTGTCATGTTTTTCTCGACAAATATCTTCCGCGTCTCTTCAAAAGCTTTGTTAGGATGATTGGGTTGGAGAGAGAAAGCTGGAAATGTTGAGTGACGGAAGAATCTGGGAGAGCAAAGGGTTGCAGTGCAGATCAGGGACAATCTCAGGGAAACACCTGTTTGTGTGTTTGTGTTTCATCAGTGTCAGGTTTTCCCCTCCTCACACTCAGAAACATCAGACTGCTCCAGCTGCCTAACAGCCAACAGGTTGTCTCTGAGAAGCAAATCCCATGTTCAACACCGGGTTGCATCGCATCTCCAGAAATGCCAGGGGACAGCTTCTGTGTTTGCCCTCGTAAATAAAAGATAACCTGACGGCGGCGTCTAGTGTTCACACCGCTGTGCGCAGACATGTTTTCACAAAACAAAGCAAAATGGTGGCTGTTTTTTTACTCAACAGGGTCCAGCTTATTTTTCACAATGAGTTTCTGTGTATAGATTTTTTTTTTTAATGTTACCAGTCTTCTGAAACTCTTCACCAGACAGCGGCAATAACTTTAGATGCAAAGGAAAATAACATTTATATTTCGATTGGTTAAAGAAAAGAAAAAAAACAAAACAATGGGGAATTTTTTTTTCCATGGATCACTGCAGCTGCTTAAATTCAGTCTAAGATTTGTTAGATTTTCAAAAATCATTTTAAATTATTTTTAATGGCATATAATGGCAGTAATTCAATTGTTAGTACCATCTAAAAGATACAATAATTTTTTTGATGACATCCTTATCATGTTTTTGCCGTTTCCTTCATTCACTATTTATTTAGACTTATTTTTGATTTATTTATGTATTATATTTGTTTTGAAAAACTTCAGGGACCAACACAATTGTACTGAATTGTGAAACAGAACCTAAATGTTACCTGGATTCGGAAGCCCCCTTTTACTCAGATACCCCTAAATTAAATCCAGGGGTTTTTCTTCAGAAGTGACCTGATTGGTAAATGGAGTCCCTTTGTGTGTGACGTAATCTCAGTAAAAATCCAGCTGCTCTGTGAAGGATATTCGTTGGAGAACATCAGTGAAGAAACAGCATCATGAAGAACAAGGAACACAAAAGACAGATCAGGGGTTAAAGTTAAGAAGTTTAAAAAACAGGGTTAGCTTATAAAACAAAATACCAAACCGTAAACATCTCAAAGAGTTTAATTCACCATCTGAAATTGGAAAGGCACAACTGCAAACCGACCAAGACATGGTGGTCCACCTAAACTGACAGGCCTAGAGCTTTAACCAGAAATGTAACCAAGAGGATTATTGTAACTCTGGAGGAGCTGTAGAGCTCCACAGATCAGGTGGAAGAATCTGCATAAGGGACAGTCATTATTTGTGCACGCAAAGGACCTTTATGGAAGAGTGGCAAGAGGAAAGTCGTGGTTGAAAGAAAACTAATCCCATCTGCAGTTTGTCACGAGCCATGGAGGGAGCACCCGTTTCTTTTTTTCAATGTTTGCAATATTAATAGTAAAATGAACATGCCTGGATGAGTCTTCAGGTCTCCACTGCTCAAAGACATCTGCTGTTGTTGTTTTTGCTGCGACCCTTTGCTTTAAGTCACCTGCAGGTTGTCTTTAAGTTGAACATCAGTTTCAACTTAAAAACACACACAGCAGTGCTTTTATAGCATTTCTCCATCTATAAATCATGACCACACAAACCGACAGACATCTTTTAGCTATTCATTATTCAGCAATGATTTCATATACAGAATGTACTTTTTTATAATATAGTACTTTTACACTTTTGAGTTATTTTGAATGAGTTGCAGGGGAGCTGCTATGGTGATGGGATGTATTCACGACAAAAGTATTTTTTAGATTTTTTTTTGCACAGTCTTGATATGGCAGATTTCATGCTATAAAACCAGCAGGCGCACAGTTCTCCATTTTTTAAGTTTGAAAAAACAGTTCTTGTTCTCACTACCCAAAAACATTTGTGGAAGTAAAAATGAATACATTTTTTTAAAATGAAACTCCGCTTATTTTTGCGATTTGCCATGAAACATTTCTAATCTGTGATTCCCATAAAGTTAATTGTTCACTTTGTTAGAACAGTTTGATTTAGGCTAGATTGGCATACAATGTGTTTATGTGTTGCAGGGGTGTAGCGAAGGCCTGGTCGTGGGCTCACTTCGGTCAGGGTTCAGGTCCCATCCTGCTCGACGCTGTGAAGTGCACAGGAAACGAACTGTTCCTGGATCAGTGCCCCCATGGGGACTGGGAGCAGCACAACTGCGACCACATGGAGGATGCTGGGGTCTCCTGCAGCCCTTATACAGGTTACAGCTCACACACACACACAAGCACACTGATACACATATAAATCCTTTGTCGACGCATAATTCTTGATGATTTATTTTATTGCTATGAAGGTGTTACAAAACTGATGCCAAACATGACACGGGGGGAGGGGAATAGGGATAGCAACGACAGAGTAAGAGAAAAATCAGGGAATACAGGGAAAGACAACCACAAACACCTGCAAAGAGACATAATGAGGAAAAAACAAAGAAACACAAAAAGCAGCAACACTAGCAGCAAGAACATGGAACAAATCTGTTGTTAAAGCTAGAGTCGGTGATTTCTCCGGAAGTTTCCCGAAATCCCTTTTTGAATAACTCTGCATCCGCAAGACCGCCTTACCTCGTTCGGGGGTCTGCCCAATAGTCCGACAGTCCCACTAGCCTGATATAGTCGGATGACCCATTAGTTCGACAACCCAGTTTCAAGATGAAAAAAATGAGCTTGGTTTTTAGTATTGATTCTTAGCAGGCCTATACCTTGACAAGGTTCATGCGCTAGGCCTATGCCCAAATTCATCTTATCTGTATCAGCAGTTACCATGCCTAGTCCTCTCTGATGGCATTAGATTGAACTTCTTAGTGCATGGCGAAGAAAACTAAACTTTTCCCACATTAGACAGAATGGTCATGACTTGTGCCTTAGGTTGTCGGGTTAGGTCAGCGATAGGGTTGACTATTGGGTAGTCGGACTAATGGGTTGTCGGACCAATGCTATGCACCCCCTTGTTCTTCCGCTCCTCACAGGGATTGCGTGAAGAAAATCTCCCAAATCCACTCAGGTCTTATTTCTTTCTACTGAGCCCTTCTTCTTCTTCTTCTTCTTCTTCTTCTTCTTCTTCTTCTCATAAACTTGTACACAGTTTGCTTCTTGTGACTCTCAGCCACGTTTAAAGCATATGGTGAGCGCAGCAGAGCTACAGTGGACGGCTAATACTGAAGCTAACCGCTAAGCTAACCGGATACGTAAACACTCGAAGTGCGAAGTCAGCAAGCGGAAACTAACAAGGAATAGGGACAGAGGATAGTGAGAGCAGGACAAAAACTCTGACAAATATCTGCCCATCGGACCGAACAGCAGGGATTGGTTAGTTTTTACAGGCCTGCAGCTCCCACAGAAAACAATTTTTTAACCTCCTTTTTGTGAATACATAATTTATTGACTACTTTCAGGATGGAAGGATCATTTTACCCAGCATAATAAAAATTGTTTCTGATCAGGCTTACAAACTATAGCTTTAAAAACCGCCCCGGGCAACATTCTAATGTCGTCCTGGCCAAGGGCCCAAATGCCACCCTGCACAGATAAACAAACACTCTGGTCTACTGTGCTCAGCAGCAGTAAGCTCAGAGCAGCTATTTATACCTCCTGAATCAATAAATCATTACTGGACGAGCAGCAGCATCCTGTCTGAGGCGAACAGAAACTGAGAGGAAACAAATCAATTCACGTAATCAATGTGAGCTCAATAATTGACCTTTATTTAAAATGAATGTGAGCGGCTGTGTCTATAAACACGAACGTCGCCTCGTGGCTACAGTGAGGATTTATGTTTCAGATGGAGTGGTGCGTCTGGTCGGAGGCGACACCCCCTGGGAGGGTCGGGTGGAGGTGTTTCACAACGGTGACTGGGGGACGGTGTGCGACGACCACTGGAGGCAGCCGCATGCAGAGGTGGTCTGCAGACAGCTGGGATACCGGTAGGCACAGACCGCCTCTTAATGTCAGTGGCCCTCAGTGCCATGCAAAAGTATTCACAGCCCTTGGATTACATTTTCTTGTGTTACATCTACATACTTGAAAGGGGTTTTTTCTGTGATTGATAGACGGTTTTCCATTTGGAGCCTGCTGCAGCCTGGTTTCTAAAAGTTCATCCCTCACACATAAATACAAAAGCAAATCCTCTCTATAATCGCTTTGTTTCAGGGGTCACGCTGAGGTCGTGGTGGACGGGATGTTCGGGGAGGGCATCGGTCTCATCCTCCTGGACGACGTCCACTGCGAGGGATCCGAGACATCCCTGCTGGACTGTCGGCACGGGATCTGGGGTCGGACCGACTGCTCCCACAGCGAGGATGTCGGCGTCCGCTGCAGAGGAAGATCCAGCCAGGAGACCAACGAAGTGCCGGTTATCGCACCTTCAACAGGTAACGCATGGAGACAAATATATGTAGATCAAACTCGGGTCAAACCAAGCGGTGACATCGTCTGTACAGATTTTAAAACATTTATCATTTTGAGAAATTTAATAGAGATCGTCACTTTTTCACCCGCTGTCACCGGGTGCTTATCTTTAGTCAAGGCCTGAGTTTGGATAAAAGTAAATATTTGATCGCAATTTTGACATAATGCTAATCATCATCAAAGTGTAAGAAGAAACCATTCTGGCATCAAGCACAAGCTTCAAAGTATTGCACTGGAATATTGTGTGATAGACCAAAGCAAAGCAGTGCATCACTTGAGGTAGAAAGTTATACATGGCTTTCAAATATTTTATTAATAAAAATCTGATGCGTGCAGTTTTATTCAAACCTCCCAGAGTCAATGCTTTAGAGAACCATCTTTTACCACAATGGCAATTGCAAATCCCTGAACATAGATTTTTAGGTCTTACTAGACTTAGTTCTAGACTTTGACTAGACCTCGTAACACATGAATATGCTTTGATCTAAACCAAGCGTGTACAAAGTGTGTCCCTGGGGCCATCTGCTCCCCCCGTACTGATTTTGCGCGGCCCCCAAATGCATTTCAAGAAAGATTTGGCCCTCCAGCATTGGCAGCTGATACAAATTAAAACTTTTTATTTTGAATTAGGGCAAAACTATTACAGACTGGTTAAATTAAAATGTGCAACACAAAGTGTTCATGTTTTGATAACCACCCTTTTTAAATTCTCTTTCATTTCATAGTAAATAGGACCCCATGTTTCCAAAGACCTATTCTCAACCGCAGACTAAAATCTGCTTTGAATTAATTTATTATAATTGGCTAATTACAGCAAGTCTCTTTAAAGAAATACTGACCCAAATGTTAAATTGCTAAACCAAAGAAATAAGTTCTTCTTTTCAACTGAGCCCAAACTAATTTGCTAACTAGAAGATTATCTTTTGGCAAATGAGCAAAACCCCATTTTTATTGTTTGGATCTACAATGATTTACACATTCCTTAAAATTATAATATTTTTACATTAAAAAAGAACTCAACATAATTTTTTGAAATTTATATATTTTTTTAATTCATTTTTTGGCCCTCATGTACTTTTGACTTCACAATTTCGGCCCACGAGGCAAAAAGTTTGGACAGCCCAGATCTAAACCATTGTAGCTCTGGCTGTCCTGTTGGAGGGTGAACATCCGTCACAATAACTTTTACACCTTCTAACAGGTTTTCTTGCTGGATTGCCATGAATTTAGCTACATCCATCTCCCCATCAAATAGCATTTTACCTCTTAAAGGATCCTGTTCCCCGTAGACTTCTTCAGTCCCTCCAGAGTTACCACAAGCCTCTTGGCTGCTTCACTGGCAAATGCTCTCTTTGCCCAGCGTGTTATCTGTGGTGGCCCGCCATGTCTTGGTCGGTTTGCTATTGTGCCATACTCTTTTAATTTTTAGATGATGGATTGAAAAAAAAAATATGCTCTGTGAGATGATCAAAGCTCGGGATATTGTTTTAGTTTTTCACCCTGCTTTGAGCTTCTCCACAGCTTTCCCCCTAAACCCGCTGCACTCATGATGCTAACAAACCTCTAAGGCCATCGCAGGACAGCTGTGTTCACACTGAAATTAAACTACCTGCAGATGGACTCTATTTGCTACTCCTGGAGGTGATTGGTTGCACCAGATGTTATTTATTGTCATTGCACATACTCCTTTTCAAATTCCTAATTATAAACCACTTGTTGTTCACCTATAACATTCAAATAAGGCACAATGAAGTTTGTGATGAGTCAAAATGTGAAAAGTCTAAGTGGTGTGAATAACTTTGCAAGGTCATCGATGTGAATATATAGTTTCCAGATGCCACCTCACGTGTTTGTGTGTCCGCCGCATCTCAAAGCGTTGTTAGCTGCAGACGTAACACAGACTTGTCCACCGTCTGGGGTGTTCGGGTCTGCCTGTCAACATGTTCAGGTCATTAGAACGAGAATAGCTCTGAAATGCAGAGGCACCAGGTGACATTTAACTCGTAACTCTGAACAATCCCAGCAGACCGGGCCCTGCAGAAGAAGAGGCACAAATAGGAATACAAATGAGAGCTTTTCTCCTTGCCAGGACCCCTGGTGCGTCTTGTGGGCGGCAGCAGCAGGAAGGAAGGTCGAGTCGAGGTGTATCTCCATGGAGACTGGGGGAGTATTTGTGACTCAGGATGGAACGACCTCAACGCCGCCGTGGTGTGCAGACAACTCGGACACAGGTTTATGTTTATATAAGATCTCTGACTTTTTTTTTTGTTTTGTTTTTTAAACTGTGCAAAAAAAGGGTAACATCCTCTGACGGCTGTTTTTCTCAGCGGTGGAGCGGTAGCAGCCGGAGGGTTCGGTCAGGGGAAAGGGCCCGTCCACCTGGACCAGGTGAGGTGCACTGGGAAGGAGGAGTTCCTGGGAGAGTGCCCTTCGCTCGGCCTGGGCGTCCAGGGCTGCAGGCGCAGGGAGGACGCAGGTGTGAAGTGTGACGTTTCCCCGAGGGGGGCGGCTGTGAGGACCAAAACTCGGGAGGACAGCTGCGGCCTGAGGAAGCTGGTGGAGGACGAGGGGAAGCCAGGAAATGAAAGAGAGGGGAACATGCTCAGGTGAACATTAATGCAGGAAACATGCACAGAAACACTTGATCACTGCTCTGGTGTTACTTTAGCTCCATCTAGTGGTGGAATGAGGTAGTTTAGGCTCACCATCCCATCTATTTTCTACCCATCCTTTTTATCACTGATCAGGAATTACTGGGAGAACATTTTAAGAAGCTCTTTGGAAGCAGTAAAAGGCAGAAAAAAGGCTATATAGAGAAAAACGGCGACTAAAGAGACTCCAGGGCCCACGCATAAGGAAGATGCTACTGTTAAGTCCAAATTATTACTTTTCATTCAACTAAGAACTTAGTTTCTGATAGGAAATGGTACAGGCTTCTCACAAAACATAATAAAACAAGTAATAGTAGTATTAATTTTGAAAAACAAAATTCAGTTTTAATTTATATTTTAATTAAATACTGCATATTGAAAGTTATTTATAGCCCTCTCAAAAATCACAGAAGAAAGCTTTATCCGCCTGACAGTAACCAAACCTCTCCTAAAATGGATGCATGTTTCCATCGGTATTTGGGTGATTTATCTTTGGTGATGAGCTCCAAATCTTTGAGTCTTTAGCTCCTTCCACAGGTTCTCGATCAGCTTCAGTCTTGGCTTTGGTTTGAGGCCGTCCACACTTTTAATATTGCTCCCAGTCATAAGCAATGGGTGGCAATATTAAACACTTTTTTGTCCCTAAATCTACTTGGAGTTTGAATAATTTCCATCTTAACAGTAAAAGTGAACAATAGCTATATCGAGGCCTATCCCAGGATTATTTCTATTAATAAAAAAAAAAGGGGGGTTGGTCTCAAGATTGACCCCTGAGGAACACCCGTCTTCAATTCAATTCAATAAAATTTTATTTATATAGCACCAATTCATGAAACATGTCATCTCGAGGCACTTTACAAAGTCAAAATCAATCATATTATACAGATTGGTCAAAAATGTCCTATATAAGGGAACCAGTTGATTGCTTCAAAGTCCCGACAAGCAGCATTCACTCCTGGAGAAGCGTAGAGCCACAGGGAGAGTCGTCTGCATTGTCCATGGCTTTGCAACAATCCCTCATTTCCCTTAATTTCTAAAGTTGTAGCTACCTAGAAACACAAACTGGGTTCTCAGTCAGGTTGTTTAACCTAGTTCAGCACAGCGTTATTAAATGGAGTGAGCATATGGGTCAGAAGTGAAGCTGATACGGTAGGCATGACTGCACAGTGAAAGTGATCAGATACATCCTTTGGCATTAAGATATGAAAAGTTTTCTTTGTGTTTACTCCTAGGACAACGTGGCCCTGGCAGGTGTCAGTGTGGCTTCAGTCTCAAGAAGGAGCCGGCGGCCCTCTCTGCAGCGGGACTCTGATCAGCCCGTGCTGGGCGCTGACGTCTGCTTCCTGCCTCAGCAGGTAAACCCGGCCTCTGTCTCTGCAGCAGTAACCAGCCGCCGCCTCCTCCTCCTGAATCTCCCTCTGTCTCTGCGCCGCAGGTTCGGCACCGACCCGTCCCGATACGTGGTCCAAGTCGGGGCGTCGGAGCAGGCTCTCAAACCGGAGCGGGTCGTGGTTCACAGGAAGTTCAAGGGTCAGAGCGGAGGCCACGACCTAGCGATGCTGAAGCTGCCCAGCGCCAAGGGCCACTGTGTGACGTTTGAAGCCAACACAAACGCCGCCTGCCTTCCCGCTGCTGACTCTGCGACCGCGGCAAAGACTCCATCATCATGTGTCGTTATGGTTACCACAAGCTGGACTGGAGCCGGTTCGTGATTTTTCTCCCTTTTTGTTTTTAACCCCAAAGAGTTTGCAAAAGCACCTAAATACCTGAAGGCTTCCTTAAAGGAACCACTTAGACCAGGCATGTCCAAAGTGCGGCCCCTGGACTGATGTTGGTCCACCAGCACAGATGGAAACTTTTAATTTTTAATTAGGGCAAAATTATTTACAGACAGGTTGAGCTCTTACAATAGGAAATGTTAGGTACAACACGAGGTATTCATCTTTTCATAACCACACTTTTTATTTTATTTCATTCTCTTTAATTCCATAGTAAATAGGACCACTTGTCTCTGAGGTGCATTAAAATCTGTTTTGAACTAATTTATTAAAATTAGCTAAATACAGCAAGCGTTTTCAAAAGACACACTGACCCAAATCCTGTTCTTAGATTGCGAGACCAAAAAGAATCCTTTTTTTTTTTTTCAAACCGAGCCAAACAATTAGCAAAACGGGGTGACAATCTTTTAATAAAGCAAATGAGCAAAACCTGTTTTTAGCTTTGGATCTACAGTAATTTACACATCCCTTTCCTACAGAGAATCAAACTATTTTTTTAATTAAACTGATATTTTGTAGAGCAGTAAAAAAAAATCCTATATTTTTTGGTTATTTAAAAAAAAATCTTATAACTTTTTTTGGCTCTCCAGTACTTTTGACTTGACAATTTTGGCCCCTGTGCAGAAAGGTTTGGACACCCCTGATTTGGATAATAAATCAGAAATCTCTGACTGCCGTCCTTTTATTAAGAAACAAAAGTTTTCCTTTTCTTCTTTCATGTGTCTTTCTGACACATGAAAGAAGAAAACTTTCTTATGTGTACTATTTCTATCTTATAGTTTAGAGAAACATTTTAGATTAAAATTCACAGTTATACAAAATATTCAAAGGGATGTAAAGATATTACTACTAATTCATCTAATAATATTAATAGCCTGCGATGGACTGGCGACCTGTCCAGGGTGTACCCCGCCTCTTGCCCATTGATAGCTGGAGATAGGCACCAGCACCCCTCGTTACCCCAACAGGGATAGACATGTTAGAAAATAGATGTATGGATATTAATGGAATGATAAATGTATTATGGATACTAATACTTATAAAATACAAATTAAATTATAAATAAACAAACATAAAGGCGACAGAGCATGTAAAAAAATCTCCACTGCAGGTGGCATCAACAACTCAAAGCGTTTCCTATCAAAACAGGACACTGAAAAACTGGTGAAAGGAATCAACAGTATAAACAGCAAAGAAAACGACAAGGAAGCGTGTAAAATGTACACAATTAACAAACCATATCTTAGATAATAAAGTTAAAAATCTTTACTTTTTTTTGTTGCTTTAAAAATGGAATCAGTGCCTCGTATTATGTCCCTCTGGCGCCACCAGGTGGTTAAAATATAAAAAAATGACTGGAAACGTCACCCTGAATGTTTGGACTCATTCTGGCGTTATGCGCCACGTTTGTCTATGAAAATGTGTGAAAGAATTCGTCTCATTCAGTCTCACTCACTATTCATCATTTAATAAAGTCTGCATCTGTCCCATCACAGATTTAAAGCAGAGAGGAGATTCTGCATCGATGATGGCATTTATTTTTAATAATAATGAAGTCTAAAAAAACAAAACCTTAGCTGAAGAAGCAGAACTCTGAGTTTGGATCAGGATGTTGTGTCTCTTGCTGAACCGCATTGGATTTCAATTCTTTGTGCCGTGTCTCTAAAAAGTTCTGCTTCCCATCATTCTCCTTTTAGCACATATATATAGCACACACAAAAACCGGCAACCTTAACTGACCTACAAGAAAAAGAATGGAGTTTGATTTTAAACAAAACAAAAGAAAAAGGCTATATTCATACAGTTTAAGAAAACATCCGAGCAGTAGAGTAGTTTTTGATATGGACCATGTGTGCAGTCAGCCAGGGCGGCATTAGAAAGGGCTGCAACTTAGCATTAGATGAAAAATAAAATAAAATCCTATCATTCAAATGTGCCCTGAACAAGATTTCCATAGATTTTTGCACGTGCAACCCGCGATAGAGTCAGCATCAGTGTGTGTTGAATATATAGACGTTACTTGCTGCTGAGAATAAGACTAGGTTGCATTCTTGGTGTGGAACTGTACCCCCATTAGGGCTGGGTATCATCTAGGATGATACGATCCTCGATGCATAGCTCACAATACGATTCTTGATACATAGCCCACAATTCGATACGATTCTCGATATAGGTCAGCTTCATTTGCGTTGACTCCAGTTTCAATATTTATTTATTTCAAATTAATGCTCAAAGTCATTCAATAAACAAAAAATTAGCCAAATATATTTATGTTCAATTTATTGAACACTGATATATTAACAGGAAAATAAAGCGCATTTGGTTCAATACATTTACCAAAAATGTGCCCAAACTAAAATCCTGTCGGCCATTCTGTAAATTCGACTCACTTGCACTTCCTCGCTGTGAACAGCAATGACTCACTGGAATACCGCCCCCTAGGGGTTGGGAGGTATATCGATATTGAAAGCCAGAGTGTCAATATTAAATTGTTTTTAAAAATGTCGATATTAATCTTTGTATTTATTTTTATGCACAGCCCTAACCATTTCTGGTCATTTCCTGCAATGGACTGAGGGGCGCGGCAGAAGCAGCGTCTTGCTCAGGGTCCCGGTAATGCGAGAATTGCCAAGAGTGCCACCTGGTTTGAGGGCCCCTACAATCATGTGTCCAGGGGCGGTTCTAGACAGGGGCCAACAGGGGCCAGTGCCCCTCTAGAACTGGACAGGGCCCCTGTTATGGCCCCTGTACTGAGGAATTCTTATGATGACATGTGCTGGAACAGAAATTGTAACTGGTTGGTCCCTTGGGCCCATTTAATTTTTTTTACCTTTACATATTTATTTTTATAATAATTGTAGTTTTTGCTTCAGCCGTATTGAGACAGGATCACAGTTTTCAGGGTTCTACAACCTGCTGTTCCAGAGACACAAGTGGCTCTTTGGCTCTGTAGCTCAGTAAATATATCAAAAGATTAAAATTTGCCCAGTTTTTCCTGGTTTAATTATTTTTTCCAGTGTCCCCATGAAAAAAAACATTGGCCCCACCCTGGCCCCCATGGTAAATCTGATCTAGAACCACCTCTGCATGTGTCCACTAAAAAACCTGCCATATCTCTTTTTAAAACGGCAGCGTTTCCGTTTTATTTATGAAATAAATACTTTGCTCAGGTCTTATGGTGAGTGTTTTCTGCATTCCTGACGTGCTCTGCCTTTGTTTTCACGCAGACTCCGTCGTGGCTTCCTGGGTCCCTCTGATGTCGTCGTGGCGGTGCAAGAAGCGCTTTGGCAACAGCTTCTCCAGTCACGGCACGTTGTGCGCCGGCAGTCCCCCGGACACCAGCCTCCTTCACGGCGATGGCTGCCAGGGCAGCTCCGGAGGCGGGCTGCTGTGCCAGGAGGAGTCAGGCCGATGGGTCGTCGCTGGGGTCGTCGCCGGGGGCTACAGCTGCTCCGACCCGGCCTCCCCGGCGCTGTACACCCGGGTGAGCCGCTTCAGAAGCTGGATCGATGAGGTCGTCGACACGCAAGGGCGTCCGGAGGAGGCGCGTGCCACGCAAGGCGCTCCCACGCGCGCTGACCATGACATTTCGCACTCAGATGATGATGATGATGATGAACACCAAGAGCTCAAGCATGCACACGCTCATCAGCAGCCCAGATTCAAGAGCGCGCACACGTTTCACACAGAGGACGCAGACAAAAACAAACAGATTGAGGTCTAATTGAGGCCGTGCCATTGGCTACCACCTGTGCCATGTGACCACCTGGGGGGGATGGCGTAGTTTAAAGTTTCCTTATTGAAGCATTTCGACAGACAGACGTGAGATTTGCAAAGGCAGACATTGATGTGATGTTAGGGATGATCCAGATTTAAATAGCATGATAATTATCAGGGCCAAATCAGATGTAATTACATGACAAAAAGTATCTAAGGGACACGGTCACACATTAATCTATGCTAATCTAACTTTACAATTACGGTAGTTGTCCTCTGTGTGAGTTATTAGGAAAATAGTGAAATTCTAACAAGTGACATCTAACACTAGGTCTGTCTCTGTAAAAACCTCCACACCTCTGAGCTGAATCATGTAGATAAACTGCTGCAGCGGACCGGGCTTGTTCTTGACTAGGTTTTATATAAAACCGAGTGTTTACTTTTGGAACAGGGCTCATCTCTTCAGGGTGTCGTCTTAAAAAGTGAAAGTGCTGTAGGTGATTTAGCTGCTTAACTCAGGACCATACCGCTGCTTTAGCAGGAGCTGCCATATTCATCACCTCTGACCTGCACCGTATTCCAACTCACTGTTCACTCTCTGCTGAAGCCTTCAGTGAGGATTTACTTTCTCTGTAGTTCATCCACCACAGGTGGAGCTGCAGCACCAACAGCTCCTCCCACTTCAGCTGCTACATCCAGAAAGGTTGCTACGCAGGCAGGAAAACGCTTCCTGGTTTCCTTTTGCAGCTCTGGATAAATATGGAAAAAGAAAATAGATCAGAGAACATTTCATTCCAGCCTTTTTTCACTGCCCCTCTTCCTTCCTTCCTTCCTTCCTTAGTCTTTTTCTATCCTTCCTTCCTTCCTCTTTTTCTATCCTTTCCCTTTTTTCCTATCCTTCCTTCTATTTCCTTCTTTTTTCCTTCCCTTGTTTTTCTACCTTCCTTGATCTTTTCCTTTCCTTTGTATTTTTTCCTATGCTTCCTTCCTATCCTTCCTTCCCTTGTTTTTCTACCTTCCTTCCTTCCTCTTTTTCTTTCCTTTGTCTTTTTTCCTATCCTTCCTTCCTTCCTTCCTTCCTTCCTTCCTTCCTTCCTTCCTTCCTTCCTTCCTTCCTTCCTTCCTTCCTTCCTTCCCTCCCTCTTTTTCTTTCCTTAGTCTTTTTCTATCCTTCCTTCCTTCCTCTTTTTCTTTCCTTTCCATTTTTTCCTATCCTTCCTTCTTTTTTTCCTTCCCTTGTTTTTCTACCTTCCTTTATCTTTTCCTTTCCTTTGTATTTTTTCCTATCCTTCCTTCCCTTGTTTTTCTACCTTCCTTCCTCTTTTTCTTTCCTTTGTCGTCTTTTTTCCTATCCTTCCTTCGTTTTTCCCTTCCTTCCTTCCTTCCTTCCTTCCTTCCTTCCTTCCTTCCTTCCTTCCTTCCTTCCTTCCTTCCTTCCTTCCTTCCTTCCTTCCTTCCTTCCTTCCTTCCTTCCTTCCTTCCTTCCTTCCTTCCTTCCTTCCTTCCTTCCTCTTTTTCTTTCCTTAGTCTTTTTCTATCCTTCCTTCCTTCCTCTTTTGCTTTCCTTTCCATTTTTTCCTATCCTTCCTTCCTATCCTTCCTTCCCTTGTTTTTTTTACCTTCCTTCCTTCCTCTTTTTCTTTCCTTTGTCTTTTTTCCTATCCTTCCTTCCTTCCTTCCTTCCCTTGTTTTTCTACCTTCCTCCCTCCCTCCCTGGTATACATAAAACTAACCAGGCCCACAGCAGCATAGCGGCGGTTCACATCAACCTTTCTCTGACAGCAGCAGAAACAATGGTATGGTCCTTTGAGTCTGTGCTGGAAAATTCTCTCGTTTGAAAGCCATTGGAAGCCGACAGTCAGGTGATAAATATCCTTTTTGTATCGCTCTACACAGATTCAGTAGTCTCTCAGATAGATGGATAGATAGCTGCTTCTCCTCAGTTTAAATAGTGTTAGACAGCCGACCTGCGGCGGCTTCTTCTGGTATTCCCTGAGCAGATGTGTGATCCGAGCAGAAGGTGGCAACGTTGCTCTCTTTTCACAGGGCCGCCAGCTGCCAGGCCGCTCGGCCCTCGTCTTGTTTTTATACGGTTGCAGTAAGTGTACGGACCCGTGCTTGATGTGCTGTGAATCATTGTGTCGTGAAGCATCTTGTGACCTGTTACTGTCTGTCCTGAGCCTGCTGTTCTGATCCTGTACATAGATCCGCTCCTGCAGCCCGCCTCAGACTCAGTGGGCTCTTGTAAATACAGTTTGTCTCTGAGATGTGAGGCTGCGGGGAGAATAAACTCGTGTTGAACCCATCAGCCGCTCCCTGGTGTACTGTGCTGAATCATGGTTGAGTATTAAAGCATTTACTGACGACAACCTCCGCGTGTTGCTCTTATTTCTCCTCTGACACATGATGGATGCTAGTTTTCAAACCAGCATCTGTTTTCAACCTGCAGACAGATTTAGTTTACAATGGATCCTGAAGGCTGTTTTATGTCTGGGGAAGACAGATTTCCTGAACCAGGTCTGAAAATATGACAGACATAAAAACAACGGCTCGCAAAAAGTATTCACGCCCCTTTCCGCAGTTTTTCATGTTGTGACCACAAACGTTGACGTATTTTAATACGATGTTGAGATAAACCATCACAGAGCGGTGCACAACTGGGAAGTGGGAGAAAAAGTGTTCATGGGTTTCAACTTTTCTAAAATAAAGATCTGAAAATCTGACAATATTCTGTCCCCTGAGACTTTGTGGCGCTGCAAGTCTTTTGGGGACTTCCTCTACCAGCATGACACATCTAGAGACTGAAATCTGTGCCTAGATTTTCATCAAGTCTTAACCATGAATAATGAACTGAATTCAGGTTTTAACATGGGATCTAAACCGTTCTGTTGTAGCGTCGGCTCTATGTTTGGACCTGTTGTCACGCTGGAAGGCAAACCTCCACCCCGGCTCCAGGCGTTTTGCAGCCACAGCAGATTTTTTTTTCTCACCTGAATATACGCAGCTCCCTCTACCTTCCCGTCAACTCAGACCACAGCATGATGCTGCCACCACCGTGTTCCACCAGGGGATGATTATGGTGTGGAGAGGTAGTTTTCCTCCACATGGCATTTCGCCTAATTCTTAAACGGGAAATTTCTTTTGGTTTTCTTTCAGTACTGCTCAGGGGCGTCCATGTTGGACGGCCATGTTTTAGTAGGTTTCCAGTCATGCCAAACTCTGCCCATCTTCGGACGCTGGATCAAGGATTTCTCTCACTCTGTTTTTCTCAAGTAAAATTTGAAAAACTCAAAGGGGTATGGATACTTTTCCAGACAAAGACATGAACTGAACAAACAAAACAAAGCGATTACTTACAAAACTGGAAGTAATTGAAAGATTAATCTTCTTAGCTGCTGTTCTCAGTCACCCATGAGCGCTGGTAATCATTCCCTCTGTTCCTCTGTGAAAACGGAGGGCTCAGAGTGGATTGGCCTTTTATTCGCAGTGACCATAATGAGCCTGCAGTCTGTCAGGATGTGGCTGATTTATTTATTGTTAATGACTTTTATAAAATGGGCTGAGAATTCGAGAATGAAATATTAATAGCAGCGTCGGAATGAAGGGGTTGTGATTTTATGATAAACACCCTACATGGAAAGCATCTCTGCTCTGACCGTCAAGTCACTTTGGATGAAATGCGGTTTTGAATTATTAATTACTACTTGATCGTCTTGAAGATTTTATTGCTTTTCCACAATATTCATGTAATGGATGATTAAAATGCAATGAACTGTGAACAGATTTGCTGTTTCTTTTTAACTATTTAGGAGTTGGATGATCGTGTGTTGATCATGTTGGTGCCATTATGGAGTTGCGGTACACAACAGGACATTATTTTATCATTATTATGAAATATCAAGAATAATAAATATAACTATTTGCTGTGACCACCATTTCCCTTGAAGACCTTCCCTTGAAAACAGTTTCTGAAGGAACTCGGCTGGTAGGTTGTGGCAAAGATTTTAGAGAACTAACCACAGATCTTCTGTGGTCGTAGACTTCCTCAGACCCTTCTGTCACTTCTTTTTATCCTGGCCAGGACTCTGCGGGCGCCATGCCATCACCTCTAGGACTTCTTGTTCTTCTTCACGCTGAAGATGGTCCTTAATGATCTGGACCGTATAGATTTGAGTTGCCGTCTTGCTGCAGAATAAATATGGGACCAATCTTAGGCTTCCCTGATGGTTTTCAATGATGAATAAGTATCTGCCTGTCATTCTGCAACTTCACGTGCAGAAATATAGCCTCAAACTGGCAAGGAAACTCCACCGTGCTTCACTGTCGCCCAAAGACTGTCAGCATTGTACCGCTTTCTAGCTGTTCGGCGAACACTGCCTTCTGCTGCCCCCAAAGATTTCAAATTAACTCAGCAGTCCAGAGCTCCTGCTGCCATTTTCCTGCACCCTGTTCCTATGTTTTTGTGCATACTTGAGTTGCTTCCAGGTCAGAGGGAAGGCTTTTTGGCTGCAGTTCTTCCATGAAGACCACATCTGTCCAGACCTTTCTAGACAGTAGATGGTCCCACACTGCAAAAATGGAACTAAAAAGAAGTTACATTTTCTTGAAATTAGTGTATTTGTCCTTGCTTTGTGCAGGTAAATAGGATCATCTGCCAATGGAAAGAGCATTTTTACCCCTAAAATAAGATTAGATATAATGCACTTGAAATAAGTTGATGGAGATGAGTTCTTCCTATTTTAAGTACAAAAATATTATTCCATTGGTAGATTATCTTATTTACCTGCTCAAATAAAGTACAGAAAATGTAAACTTATTTTAGTTCTGTTTTTGCAGTGCACTAATTTCTGCCAGCTGGGAACTGCTGGACATCTTCCGATGTTGAAGAGAAATAAGCTTGATGTGTTTTCCATCTGCTGAACTACGCTTCCTCAGCCCACCGCTGTGTCGTCTACGGTCCTCAACGTTCCCCGCTTCTTTCTGCTTCTCAAAAGAGCTTCAGCAGCACATCCAGAAACACCAGCCTGCTGTCAAATATTCATCTAGGAGAGATTTTGCTGATGCAGCATAACTACCTTGTGTCTTGTGCTCAGTCTTGCTATAATGTTTGACCTATGACCTGCTATAATGTTTGACCTATGACCTGAGGCCGTCTCCCCTGCCCTTGGCAGCAGAGTTTGCTTCAACATACACTCGACTACGACCCTGCCGGATCCCAGACTCAGTCCAAGTACTATCACCAATTTTGGTTTGAATACTTTGGATAAAACATTTTATTTATTACACATTTAACCAATACAACAAATGTATTTACTTCTAAAAAAAAAAATCATTCTAAACATGATATATTTGAACATGTATATAGAAAATTGTTTAATAGCGTTATTAATGATAGCACAACAAAATTAATAATTTAATAATATAATTTTTACCATATTTAAAGGGTAAGTGTTGGATCTAGAGCACTGGAGTATAAGAGTTGTTTAGGCAGCCACGTAAAACTGGGGCAGAGTTACAGAGTGAAGCTGATAAACTGCTGACACATGTTCAACTTGCAGGGCTCCGTAAGTATTCACACCCCGGGTCAGGATTAATTTTCATGAAGCAGAAAATACCGCATTTTCCCCACTCAGCATAACGGCAGATAACAAATGAGTGCACCTCTAACGTGGAGGTCGCTGTTTGATAACACTATCCAGTTAATCTTATTTAATCTGTCTTATTCAATATGCTTTTGTATCCAAGGTAATAACATAAAAAGGTCACATATCTGGAAGAGATTAAAAAATAAAAGCTGACATAATTTCCAGGAAATATCAATTTGGTTTTATGTAATACCTCCTGCTTTGCAGCTTCAGAGATGGGATGTGCCCATGGATCCTGGGAGGGCTGCATCACAGCGAGAGCAGATGCAACTAGTTAAGCACAGCGTTGTGGTGAACATCTTCAGCAGGTTAGATTGAAGTTTTGTTTTTGTAAATAAAACAAGAACACCTCTTGAACTCATCAAAATGGCCGCTATGCACATGAAGTGTATAAACCAATTATTAACACTTCTAACAGTTTTTATTTCAATAAAAAATACCTCACATTGCGCTCTATATTATTATAGAGCACCAGATCTGATATTTTACACCCATTTAATTGCTCTTCTTCAAAGTCCTTTTAAAATGTCCTTGCTGGATATTCTAGATCTAGCCACAATAGTCTCTTATCTAGCCCAGAAGGTGTCTCACTTTTCAAAACATTATTTTTTTATGACGTAATGCTCAAACGATCTTATCTAAAATGTCTGTCAATAGGAAACAAAGATCTCCAATATGAAATATCTTATTTGGCTGATTTAGAGATTCAGAAAAGCTTACAAAACAGTCCACATTTCGTCAATGATTATTTAACTTCAATTATTGATTGTGATAAAATCTGATCGTAAATTGTTTCTTTATATAACGAACATTGCATGTTTGAAACTTGGAGTATGAAAGTAAATCTACTGACAAGGTTCTTCGGATTCTTGGTCTTTTTCTAGACTGAAAACGGTGGCCTAAAAAAAAAAAATCCCTTATTACTATTGGCTGTCCAGCATGACGTAGTTCCTGCTTTCTCAAGTCTGCTTCTGATTGGTTGATCAGCACCTTGTGAGGACTCTTTTCCCCTCAAGCTCCAGCTGCCAGGAGACAAGGAAAGCCGTTTTCTTAGCTCAGGGGTGTCAAACTCATTTCTGCATTGGGCCACTTTGGCATCATGAAGTCATTAAAAGGGCCGGTTGCACGTGTATAGATACTTTTGATTTCATAATTTAATTTCAGTTCACATAGAAGTATTAAAAGCACAGTAACAAAAGTAGCACCCTTAGGCTCAGATTATATAGTTTATCTGCAAAAAAAGTTGATATTGGGGTGAGTTACACTTTAAATTCTCATCATTCTGCATAATCTTTTCTATTTTTAGAAATTTTTGGGTTGTTTAATGGGTTGTGGGAAAACTGACATCTAGTGGCGGGATGCCACACAGTTAAAAAAAATAAAATAAAAAAAAATCAACATTTGCTACAAGAGGCACAGTTTTAGAAACCTTATACAATTTAAAATTATATATGCCTCTACTTTATGACTTGATATGCTCTTTTTGCCTCTTGAGGGCCGGATAAATTGCCTTGACGGGCTGGATTTGGCCCGCGGGCCTAGAGTTTGACACGTGTCTTAGACAAAGAAAGATGTGAAAAAACAGCCTCCAGCAAGATGTTTGGACTAACTGAGGGAACGAGAAGCTAAATCAACTTTTTCCAGATTCAGTTGCAACAAATGTTTTTATTCACACCATGCGCTATTTTTTGCATTAAAGTCCAGTAAGAGTTCCCTGTTTTGTTTTTCCCTCCATGCCTGAATCCCTTCCTGTGTCCCAAATGAGACAATTACTAGAGGACTGGGGCTGTGGGAGCCACATGAACAGAAGTCTGAGTCGGTTCAGTGAGTGAGCCGACAAGCCCATTTCGGATCACAGTAAGGTACGCCATTCTTTCTTTAGTGGCAGTTCTGGTGTTTGTTGCTGATGTAACAAAGGTGACTCTCAAACTTTACGTTTCTCCTCCCCTCAAATTAACATGTTTCTATATATTGCATCATTTCCATACAAGCTTTTCTTCAAATGCCAAAGAGACGAATATATTTTTAATGAAATGCTTTTATTTATGAGGAATATGCTTGTTCATGATAAGCATAAGCAACAGTTTGTACAATTTGTTTCCTTCCTTTTTGTCATTTCATTGTACATCTTAAAATCATCAGTAAATAGACCTTAGAGGGATTAGCAATATCCTTCAACATAACATCCAGTTATCTACAGGAGATTTTTCATATTTTCCATTTAATTCTAAATGTTTTATTGATGCAAAATACATTTTTGTCGGAAATATACCGATTTTTTTCATATGTTTAAAGCTTGGACAATCATGATGCTTTCATAAATGACAGTAACTTTATCATCCCTTGTGTTTTGTAGAAATATGAGAGGATTTTTATTAAAAGGAGTCGATTAAAGCTCATCTGGATGATTTAGAAGAGGCGAGCAGACCTGTGCACTGCAGTGAGGATGCAAAAAGCTCTGCAGCAGCTCTTGCCCGCTGATAACAGTTTACCCCTGAGACTGTGCTCTTGCTGCAGCTTTCCACACATGAACAATGAGCACAGCAGCAGAGAGGGCGAGGGGAGCTTCAGGAGGGATTCACGGAGCGCCGCCTCCAAACTTCAGAAGACTGCAAGATGAAAACTTTCCAGCTCTGAAGACAAAGAAAAAGAGACGCAGGACAGGCAGGAGGCTGAGGTGACCGCAGGGTGTAGGTAACGTTGCTCCGTCTAAAGATGGGAGGAAAGTAAAAGGTGCTACAAGCCCAAGCCTTTCCTGGGGTAACTGGGTTCGCTGGTGGGGTTGAGAAAAGGCTGCACCATAAGTGGCTTTTAGATGCATCCCTGCTCCAACACACCTGAATCAATGAGCTGAATCCCCTTGTCACGAGCTTGTCAAACTGGTCGAGCGGCCATGGAACAATGCAAAAACAGAACTAAAAAATAAGTAAAATTTACTTGAAATTTGTGTATTTATCCTTAATTTGAGCAGGTAAATAAGATTATCTGCCAATGGAAACAGTCATTTTACCCCTAAAATAAAATAATTAGGTATAATGCAATTTAAATAAGTTGATGGATTTGAGTTCTTCCTATTTTAAGTGCAAATATTTTATTCCATTGGTCGATTATCTTATTTACCTGCTCAAATAAAGTACAAATACACTCATTTCAAGAAACTTTTAACTTATTTTAGTTCTGTTTTTGCAGTGGACCCAAACAGCAGTCAGAAAAATAAAGCAAGGTGACATCTGTGGCAGCTTCTTGTTCTTTTCATCAACAACAAACAACAAATGGCAAAAAGCTTAAAGACAAACTAACCTAAATTGGATAGATGCATTGCATCAAATGAAAAAATTACAACACTATTTACACTAGACAAAGAGAAAACACCACAATACAATCATAAACTAATACAAACTGAAAATATCTTAAACACATTCCAATAATTACTTGAAGAGCAGTATCAACAGGAAAATCCGCTCTGGCCGGTATCACCCCCCTTTAATCTGCCTCTTAGTTTGAGCTAGTGATGGGTCGATGAGGCGTCATGAAACGTTTCGACACATTGCCACTCTGTGCCGATACTGTGCCGATACTGTGTCACTGAATACTGACACCTGCTGGACCTTAAAAATCCCTACAGGCAACCTGGTTGACAGAGTTAACTGACACTGATTTGATGACCAAGTATACACAATACAATTTAAATCATTGTATGTTGAATTGTATTATTTTATATTTTCATTTGAATTAAACATATATTTGATTTTTTTTAGATACAGTCAATAAATAATGTGAAGGAGGATGCTTGTGGACTGGCTTTTTTATTTTTTACAAATGGTTGATCGGGCGCTGTGTTTAGTTACCTGACTCTGATATCATCTTTTCTGAAATCGGACGTGCTGAGAATGACAAAGGGAGGAAGAACTACTCAGAGTAGCAGCTTTCTACTAAGGGTAGATCAGCCGTTTTTTCTGAAACGACGCTCAGAACAAAGACGCACAGCGCAACCCGCCCAACCATAAATGTTCAGCCCATCCATCAGTGGTGCGCTCCGATCAGCACCTTGCGCTCACAGAGCGAGACTGTGGTACACCATCACACCAGAGTTGCAAAATGGTTAAAAATTAACCATTATTAACCGTTATTTTGTTTACAGTTCAGCTTGGATTTTATTTACTGCGCAGCATAGCTTTGCTGTGCGCGCTGCTGTGCGCGAGTGCACACGCGTGCAGCTTGGAGGGAACAGAAACAGTTTGGCGCGTCAGTCAGTTCGAAACAGGTGCTGTATTGGTCACGTGACCGAAACAGTTGCTGTATCGGTCACGTGACTTTTCCGTAGCAATACACACATCGACACGGGTTTCGCTCTATGAGACCGACACATGCGCTGACGCATCGGTGTTGCCGGACCCATCACTAGTTTGAGCCATAACGGGAACCAATAAATCATGTACAAATCCCTGGGGACTGTTTTGTCTGCGCACCTGAGAGTGACCTGCCAGGATGAGGTCCCTCCACTGCAGGTGAAGACGCGCCAAGAAAACAAACACAAATTCCAACCAGACGAAATAAGCAAAAAGGAAAAACCAGTTGATGCGTTAACCGTTTTCTATTAATGCATTTTTAAAACAATAATGGGCAATTTCACACATAACGTTGGCTCATTGTTACACCCCTCATCAGCATGTCCCTCTGCAGAGGCCTGGTAACCAAATGAGCCAAGGGGAGCGTCTAAAAGTGGCAGAGTGGGTACCTCTTGATGACTGGCGTTGGGATCCTCTGCTTCAACAGGAGTAGTTAGGAGCAGTAAGAGATGTTAAACATAGGGCTGGACGATATAGGAAAAAGCATATCGATAAAATAAAAATCATATGGAGCGATATTGATAATAAACAACAAATTCAAAACATATATTTTAAGTGCAGCCCAGGGGTCCGTTCTTCGTACGTCGCTAACGCAGTTAGCAGGATTTCATTGTTGACGATTTGGCATGATCTTGGATCGTTTGGTTCTTCGAAAGACATCCTGCACTTGTTGTCATAGCAACATGTGCGCCAGCTTAAGCCTGCTCGAGAGCAGGTTTATTTCATGTAAACAAGATTAGATCACGGCTGTATAAGCGGAGGAGATAGGGAAGTCTGCCGTAGCCATGTCCATTTTTACGACTGCAACCTGTTGCGGAAGGTGAAAAAATAATTTGCAGAGTTTTTTCGAATTAATCGCGTATTGCGCAATAGACAGGATCCTTTAGCGCAGCGCGACAGTAGAGAGATTTTCTTGGTGGCTGTTATAAACAGACAAACACATCATTTAACAGTGGCTTTTAAAGAGGAAAAAGTGGTGTTGGAGCCATAAATCTAAAATATTTAAGTTATTTGTATGACGGTTTGCTTTTTATTTTTATCCTATTCAATAAGAAGATTTGTTCGGGCCATTTTATTGTGAAGTTTAGTTTACTTTGAAAGGCTTGCTTCCTGTCGAGCCGTATATTGTATTAGAAAAAACTATGGATGGATTATCTAGCCATGGAGCAATACAGTTTTACCGTGTAAACTGTGGATGACTTGGAAAAGGAAAATGTTCATTTTTTATGGATAAAGATTTTTTTTTGTTAAAATTCCCAGTTTGCACATGTCCTTTACTTCCCGTGTCTAAGGAATGACACTGAAATTTGGATCTCTTGACATAACAAGTGCCTTTTTAAAATAAAGTATAATAATTAAAGGCTACCATTTTGTAGAATATTCTTGTATTTCACTTTTACTTGTCCCCATGTTCTAGTGGGTCCCGTGGAGGCTCTGACATAAATGAACAAAGTAAATATGAGATTATTAAAATGCAAAAATTCATACTGTAAAAAGTGATAGAAACATCTACCATGGACAGTATTTACACATTTAATTTGTCTGCTGCTTTTTGCCAGCCCTCTCTCCTGGCTTTAACAGATTTTGAGGTGTTTTAATTAATGACTCAAATTCAGCATAACCTTCCAAGCTCTTGTTCTGCTTGGGAGAAAAACTGTGGGCGTTCTTTGGCCATGCTGAACAGCCAATAGCAGCGTTGCTGATCATTGTTTCTACTATCGATACATTTCCCCTTTTAAACAAACGCAGGAACGCGCAGTTGTCTCAGATAACTCAATCCAGCGATACTAATCGTAAACAACAGGTGTGTTCGAAGAACCCAATTAGCCGGATCATGATTAGCCGGATGAAATCATCTTGGATGTGTCATTTGATCTTGGATGTTTTAAGCAACGTACGAAGAACGGACCCCAGGCCATTTTATGCTGTTTAGTAGTGATGTTACGTGATGTGCCGAGGCTTCGAGGCGTGTGTCGAGTAATGGAAGGGGCGTTTCCGTAAAGGGCGTATCGAGGCTTGCTTCATTTAGGGGAGGAGCCGAAAACGATGACGTCCGAAGCCTCGCTGCCCGGCTGTACCACGTGACTGCTTCGGGAAGTGGTTCAGATTTTGCCAGATGACCGGTTCATTCAGAACCAGTTATGGCTGCACGCTGGATCATAAAACAGTTCTGCTAACCAGATGCAGTTTAAAACGCCACTTAGTCCGTTTATAAGTTTCGTTTTTATTAATTCTGCATTTTTTAACTACATGCACCGTATTTCTGTGCCTCAGCGCTTGCTCCTCTCCCCCCCTCCTTTCCCTCGGAGCAGGTGCTTTTATCACCGTTCACCATTCAAAACGTGAATCACTACGTTTAATGTCCTCACATCGGTAGCAACGTGTGCCAGTTAAAGTCAATAGGAGAGGTAGTAGCTGTGATTCATGCTATTTTGTTTTTAACAACATAGAATCAGTGGCGCTTCGGTGGGCGTGCTGTCTCGCGCTTTAATTCAGGTGCGCACTTTTAAGGGTCATTTTAAAGAACTTGTAACATCAGGGGCTTCATCTCAGATCTGTCAGTACCCCTGTTCCCTTTATAGAAGCCCTTTACAGTATTTAGTTATGCATTTTCCCCGCAGCGCACCAACGGAGGTAAAATCCGCCCACCGCACCGCCGCACTGACGAGAGCAATAGAAATTTGTCTGGTCAGCGCGGCGACTGACTGAGAAACCTGTCGCTGTGAAAGGTGATGAGAATGGTTATAAACTGTAACAGTCTAGAAGTGCATTGAGCTGAAAAGAGGGAGACATCAGCAGCAGGATCGTGCGTAAAGACGCAGCGTGAACCTCTGTGTGCTTCAGTGTTGCTGCTGAGGGGAAATTGTTGACCATAATCCCCCCCGCCCCCAAAATTAGGATAATCCCACTCTTAACTTTTGATCAAAATTGAGAGGTCTGATTATTACACAACATGCCATATCACATGACACTACTATTTTGGGAATAATTACACACAGAGAATACATTCAAACAATATTTTATTATACACATATGTGTATACATAATTTATGTAGACAAATGATTTCGTCCTACACCTTTTGTGAAGTCATTCCCAAGAGCCATAATAGACAAAAAAAATCAATGCATCACACGTGTTAAGATCCAGCTGGCTGTGATTATACACCTGGCCAGTAGGTGGTGTCGTGTGCACATGAAGCTCCAAGAAATGAACCCTTTCTCGAACCAGTTGGCTCAAGTGGTTCAATGCCTCACGAGGCTTCATCTCGCCATCACTACTGTTTAGCTTATTTTTAGATACAGAACACACAAACACTGAATTCAAACTCAACCCTTTATTCAACAAACTTTTTACCAAAACTGCAAGTTTTTAAAAAAGAAAAAAGAACGCGTGCTCTCTGAACTCGTTTAAGAGGGCGGAGCTTGGTTCCTGGGTCTGCGTTGTGATTGGTTGGGAGGATGTAATGACAGAAATATTAACCTACATAGCTAGAATACAAAAATGACAGAAAACTGTTACTCTATTGAACCTTTTATTGACCTTTGTTATTCTATCATCGATATACGTCTATCGATCGAAATATATCGTTATTGAATTATCGTCCAGCCTTAGTTAAACATTTTATCTAGGGCTACTACTGGTCAGCAAAGCTCAGCAGCTTTTTAAAGTAATAACTCTGTCCCCCTCAGTTGTAAGGGAGCAAGAACGTTTTAAAAGGGGCTGCAGCAAAAGACGGCTCTACAAAGTATAGCTTGGTTTCACGTGACGTCACAGTGCTGCTGCGCGATACCGCGAAATTCAGATGGAGGGCAGGAAGTGAATTAGCTGAGGATCGGCCGTCTGAAACAATGCCTATGTTTTGTGTGGTTTACGGCTGCTCCAATCGTTCGAACCGAGAAAAGGAAAAGAGCTTTTACAGAGTACCAAAGATTGTTGTCCATAAAGGTGAAAACTGTAAAAAGCTCACAGAACAACGCCGTAAAAAATGGATTTTAAACTTACGTCTGCGGTCTGGAGGAGCAGAGTCTGCCAACGCCCGTGTCTGCAGCGACCACTTCGTCGGAGGTAAGCTATAACGTTATGTTAGCTAGCTAACTTGTTTTTGTGGTTGTGTTTATATAGCATAAGGTTGTCGTTAAATGCTCATTTACTTAGTAATGATTAACTTCATTGGGACTGTTTAGGCTGTCCTAGCGCTTTGGGTGACGTTGAGTCGGTAGACTGGGCTCCGACGGTAAACCTCGGTTACCAAAAAACTAAGCCCAAATCGGAAGCCTCTCTTCAACGAGAGAAGAGGATGAAGCTCAAAGAAGATCAACAAAGCCGGTCAGAATGTGCAGAGGCTATGTTGGATCTCCAAAAGACAGCTGAGAGCCCGGGTATGAGCTCCGATCTAACGCAGACAGGCGACTGCTCTGAACCGAAGCAGCCAGCTGACAACCCACAATCAGAAGGCAGCAGTGGGGACAATGGGACATTAAATGATCTAGGTAAATTATTGTACTAAGATGTGTAAACAGCATTATTATTAAATGTTACAAATGTGATTGTCAGAAAATCAACCTGTATAATTGGGCCAGAGAACTTGCATGCTTGTAAAAAGGTCAAAAAGATAACTTCACAGCAATTCACATAATACATTTTTATGAATTAACTAATTATGCTCCCCACTGCTATATTGCAGCCTATGCAGATGCCGGATGCCAGACTGAGCTAACCATGGATGACATTGAGAAGATGGAGGATGTTCTGGGACAGATCACAACAGAGCTGGGAGATCTTCGAACCAAAGCACTGGACACACAGTTCAACCAGGAGTCCTTTGAAAAAAATGAAGACAAGACAAAGTTCTACACAGGCCTCCCCAACTTCTTAGTTTTAATGCAGATTTTTGAGCTGTGTGAACCCTACATTCCCTCTGGTCCTATGTCTGTGCTGTCAAAATTTGAACAGTTAATTTTAGTTTTACTGAGGCTGAGACTAAATCTCCAACTGAAAGATTTAGCTTTCAGGTTTAAGATATCTCTGCCCACCGCCTCTAGAATTTGGCATAAAATAATTGACATACTTCATGAAAGGTTAGAATTTCAAATTGAGTGGCCAGAGCGACATGTACTTCAAGCTACAATGCCAATGGGATTCAGACAGGCATTTGGATGTAAAGTTGCTGTGATAATTGACTGTTTTGAAGTTTTTAATCGAGAAGCCCTCTAATTTACTAGCCCAAGCACAAACATGGTCAAACTATAAGCATCACCATACTGTAAAATTTCTGATTGGTGTTGCACCCCAAGGCTATGTCACTTACATATCTTGTGCCTGGGGAGGGAGAGTCAGTGATAAACAGATCACAATAGAGAGTGGCCTCCTAAATAACCTGTTACCTGGAGATATTGTTCTAGCAGACCGTGGGTTCAATATTGGCGACAGTGTGGGATTTTACTGTGCTTCACTACAGACACCTGCATTTACCAAGGGGAGAAAACAGCTGTCAGCGTATGAGGTGGCAGAAACTAGAAAAATAGCTAATTTGCGTATTCATGTTGAGAGAATCATCGGTTTAGTCAGAAGAAAATATCAGATTCTGCAAAGCAGGGCTATGCCCATAGAGCACATGGCAACAAAACCAGGTGAGGCACTAGCATTGATTGACAAGATTGGGGTTATTTGCTGTGTCTTGTCTAATCTTTCTCAGTCTGTCGCCCCATTGGAGTAAGGAGGAGGGGGGTAAGGATAATCAGTCAGTCCAGTACCTGAGCCCTGACACATCAATCTGTAAATATGTAATGTAATTTAAATATGTTTTGAAATGTAATGATAGTTTTAGGTCTTTTAAGAGGGGTCTAAAGGCAATTGCTGACAAACCCAATCTTGTAAATAAACCACCATGTGTTATTCATCTTATCAATGGCATTTAATTTTTACAGTAAACATTCATCACATTACACATGTACGTTTGTAACTTGCTGTCCCAGTATTTCTGGAAGTACACTTTTTCTAAAAAAATACTCAACTTTAGGAATCACATCATCCCAAAGTTCAAAATCAGGCAAAATCCTTTCCACAAAAATGTCATTGCGGTTCCACACAACAAAGTCACAGTACTCTGCATCTACAATGTGAAGCTGTGCCTGAACTTGGAAGTAGTAATCATGACTCCGGTCCAGCATGACATGATCCCCATCGTTGATAAGGCAGAAGCCCTTTCTCCCAGCACACAAACGTAGATTGGCTTCATCTTGGTAAGAGTATGGACACTAAAATCACAGTGAGAAGGACATGTGAACAATAGATTAGAAAATATATTTTCGGCTTTTTTGCTCAGTTCAGGGGTCCGTTCTTCGTAAGTTGCTTAAAACATCCGAGATCAAATGAGACATCCAAGATGACTTCATCCGGCTAATCATGATCCGGCTAATTGGGTTCTTCCAACACACCTGTTGTTTATGATTAGTATGGCTGGATTGAGTTATCTGAGATAACTGCCGTTCATGCGTTTGTTTAAAAGGGGAAATGTATCGATAGTAGAAACATTGATCAGCAGCGCTGCTATTGGCTGTTCAGCATGGCCAAAGAACGCCCACAGTTTTTCTCTCAAGCAGAACACGAGCTGGGAAGGTTATGCTGAATTTGAGTCATTAATTAAAACACCTCAAAATCTGTTAAAGCCAGGAGAGAGGGCTGGCAAAAAGCAGCAGACAAATTAATGCGTAAATACTGTCCATGGTAGATGTTTCTATCACTTTCTACAGTATGAATCTGTGCATTTTAATAATCTCATATTTACTTTGTTCTTTTATGTCAGAGCCTCCATGGGACCCACTAGAACATGGGGACAAGTAAAAGTGAAATACAAGAATATTCTACAAAATGGTAGCCTTTAATTATTATACTTTAATTTAACAAGGCACTTGTTACGTCAGGAGATCCAAATTTCAGTGTCATTCCTTAGACACGGGAAGTAAAGGACGTGTGCAAACTCTATAAAAAATGAAGTTTTTCCTTTTCCAAGTCATCCACAGTTTACACGGTAAAACTGTATTGCTCCGTGTCTAGATAATCCATCCATAGTTTTTTCTAATACAATATACGGCTCGACAGGAAGCAAGCCTTTCAAACTTCACAATAAAGTTTATTCTTACTGAATATGATAAAAATAAAAAGCTAACCATCATACAAATAACTTAAATATTTTATATTTATGGCTCCAACACCACTTTTTCCTCTTTAAAAGCCACTGTTAAATGATGTGTTTGTCTGTTTATAACAGCCACCAAGAAAAATCTCTCTACAATTACACTGTCGCGCTGCGCTAAAGGATCCTGTCTATTACGCAATTGAATACACGATTAATTTATAAAACTCTGCAAATTATTCTTGCACCTTCTGTAACAGGTTGCCGTTGTAAAAACAGACGACATGGCTGCACAGACTTCCCTATCTCCTCCGTTTATACAGCCGTGATCTAATCTTGTTTACATGAAATAAGCCTGTTGGCGAGCAGGCTTAAGCTTGCACACATGTTGCTATGACAACAAGTGCAGGATGTCTTTAGAAGAACCAAACGATCCAAGATCATGCCAAATCGTCAACAATCAAATCCAGCTAACTGAGTTAGCGACGTACGAAGAACGGACCCCAAGACTTTAGACTCAAAGATTTAGGGACTTTACTACAACATAGACCGTATTATCACCTTCATTTCGCAGATGCCAGTTCCGTGACAGTCACAAGCGACAATCCCATCAGGAGAGGATCCCATGTACGGCCACTTGGGGTTCAGCCAGAGACCACTGTCCATACAGGAGAAGCCTGCATGCTCCCGACCCATCAGCTTCTCATATGCTCCTCTGGCTTGTGCCTCATGTTTGCATCCATAACTGTAAACAGTACACATGCAAAACATGAAAAAGAAATTATTACTTAGTATTGGATGTGTAGAGCCAGTTCAGTGATTTCAATGCCATTACCTTAAACCCTATACTTAGTTCTACTCCTTCATAACCCTAACCTTATAACGTATGTTGACTCTTCAGAGCTGTCCATACCACAAATGAACTATGAAAACAGTAAACATTTGTTCTAATGTAAAAAAGGTCTACAGTAGATGGCAGAGTAAGGACCACAGCTTTATAGTTGTGGTATGGACTCTCCTCCCACTTCATAGAACACTTTTTTAGTTACAATTCTTAATGTAGACAGCCTCATACCCCAGATCTTACCTCTGCCTTACCCTAATTCAAACCCTAAATACCTTGTAGCTGCTGTGGTGAACCTATATGCTTCTGGGTAGCATATGGCCTTGATCAAACTCGTTGATGGTTGCTGGGGGTTGGTCCTTAGCACTTGTTTAAGCTTAGAGGCAGTTATGCGCCCAGCTCTTTGTCTAAACCAAGTCCTGCCTGCGCTCTGACTCCGAGTTGACCTCTCTACAGCCTGGACCTGGGACAGGGTGAGCTCTTCTATCTTGAAATCCTGGCATAGCTCTCCAAGCTCTTTGGGGGGTAACTGCAGTGTGTCTGGTGTTCTGTATTCAAGAAGAGTTTTAGGAAGCATGCTAGATACGGGAATGAAATCTTTGTGGTAAGGCTCCCTAGCCATCAATGCTGCACTCCTTGGGCAGTTTTTGCTTAATTTTGCAAAAAAACTAGCATATGTCTCTGACCCTCTCTTCACTCTTGGGCATGGAACTGGAAGTGATTTCCCAACCTTGTTTATAGTTGTCCTGCCGTCAATGGAGCTGTCAAGCTTTTTTTTTTTGGATTTTGCTGAGGAGAAGTCAATCTGAGCTACTGGAGCAGCAGGAATCTGAAAATAAGTTAATACAAATAAGATCATTATATTTTATAACATATCTATATGCAGTATAAATCTGCCGTTTATCTGATGGCTGTGAAGAAAACAGGTAGGGCTATCATCACAGGATTGAGATGCCAAACTGTGTTTATGTGGGTCTTTGCTGTCTTAGCTCCTCTTTGCCCAACAGGTAAATTATCACCCTACCTTTTTTACATGTGATGGCATCAGCCACTTGCACTGCTCTGTTGTGCAGGAAGCTGCATCTCGCATTTTTACCCCAGCTTCAATGGAAAAAAGCACTGCTCCTACATGAGAACATGATTCTGATAATCTGTGAATAGAATACAATATGACATTTTTTTAAAACCCAAATTGCGATCTACACAAGGAGCAAAGTGCAATCTATATCAGCACATTTTTGATGATGTGTAATACAGCCCACTTATACTAATATGGAGTAGCCCCTTAAATGATGAATAAACATGTTTATCCCTTAACGTTACAGCTCTCCCTGGTTCTGAAGTACACTGTCAGTATGCTAGTAGTAGTGCTACATGTGTGTGTGTGAGAGAGAGAGAGATCTCGTGGTAAACATCCTAGCCTTACTCACCCTGCCATGCAATTGCAATGAGCTGCAATGACTTCTCCATCCTTCTTCGCAATAATCCACGTCTTCAGAGGTGTTTCGCTTGAACGCTGAGAGTGGTTTACCTTGAAACATAAACAACTGTCAGGCTAACGTTGTTGTTAAGATGTGTTGCATGACTGTTGATGATCGTTCACTATAGCCGCTACCGCTAACGCTAGCATCTTTTAACACATAAAACAATATAAGAATAAACACTCACCCTGGCGAAGACTAAAGTATTATCGTCGTGGAGACGTTTGGTGCCGAGGTTGTGGACCCACCCGCAGACAAAGAAGTTATATGCCTCCATACTTTTATAGGCCTTCATTTGCTGTTTAGTGTAGAACGATGTCTGAAGGACCAGGTAGTTTGTTATATCAACGGCCTCCACTGTCGGCAAATCTTTAAGGTCCACCGAAAATTCACACATCTTCATGAGGTACGGGTCACGTCCAACATATCTATTAATTAACTCCTTGTATCTATGTCTTGATATAGGCTCTAACTCCATACAATACGGGCTCTCGGTAACGGTGTCCTCCATGTTTACGCTGGCTTCATAGACTTCCTGCCCTCCATCTGAAATCGCGCCCCCTGGCCGCGTCATAATCATCACGTGACTGAAACCCGGCAATTGACTCATGACGGCTGGGAACAAAAGCACGCCACACTTTTCAGTTTTTGAATCCCTCCACTTCACAGGGTGCATAAAATCCCTTTAAAATACAGTTAGTGGTCGTAACATAAAAGTTCACACGCTATGAAAACCTTTGCAAGCCACTGTATGAATGTAGCCGCTTTCCACTTAAAGATGGTGTACCTCGTTTTCCCCAAGGCAGAATAATTGCACGCACAGCGGTACTGTCCGCCCCGGAGAATTTATTTTGAAAGAAGATGAAGAACTGCAACTCAGTGGCTGCAAAATAAGGAAACCTTCTTTTTCTGTTCTTGCAGCAAAAGAGGCGGTAAAAGGGTTGAGCAAATAAGCATTTAGAGTTGAGTTAAATGAATCTTAAGAACGTCTATCACTCGTTGGGGGTTGGCTGTGTAAGACAGCAGATATTAGTAGGAAACTTCTGTGAAATGACAGGGAAGCTTTCTGGAAGAACTCTGCAAGGTCAAAAGTAATTTAGATTCAGGAGATTCGCTTTGGCTTTTCTCCTAATTTCTTTGACACCGAGGAGTCAGAGGTCAGCGATAACTACCAGGACCACATTCCCCAGCGAGTTTCGTCCTGCCTGCGTCTTTGATAAAGTCGGTGTCAAAGTTAACCAGCTGCTGAGCTCTCCTCATTACTCACACGGAAAGCAGAGGAACCAGGGGAGCTGTCCTACATCCCAGAGACGCGCACGCAGAAGACGAACCTGAAAACAACTCGGACCTTTGCCAATATGAGCAGAAACGCTCTTCAAACACGGCTGGAGCCTTTCTCAACACGGCACCGTGATCAGTGCAGCTGAAATAAGAGAGGGGGCCACAGGGCGAGGTCTGAGCTTTCAGGCCAGATATCGAGGGTCCATTCAGGTATTCACCAGGTAAACACCCGATCAAACAGGAAATATGTACAAATTATGATATTAGTGCATCATTCAATAATCTTTGAGCTTTAATCGTTTCCCAGATATAACGCACCAGATTCTGCAGTCAGTCTGTGGATAGGTTAAAGGCTAAACAGATACCAATAATTAGTTGAAACAACTTTATGACCACAAGTATTTGCCTGCAGGTCAAAGGACGCTATGGATGCTCAAAATTTTTAGATTGGTATTTGTTAAAATTAATGAACGCTTTTCTTTTAATGGAATAAAAATATTTACTTTTGTCACGTTACATCCTTAAACTTCAGTGTATTTTATTGGGAATTCATGTGACAGGCCCACACAAAGTAGTGCATTCCTGTGAAATGCACTAGAGCTAAATTCACCCCATCGCACTCACTAACACGCACACATTCATACACTGATACGCAGCTCCGTAGGCAACTTGGGCGTAAGTGCCTTGCCCAGGGGCACACTGATATGTGACGGGGAAGCTGGATTTGAACCCACAACCTTCTGATTGCAAGACCCATAGAGCCACAGTCGTTCATTAGAGCTCTTGCCTTTCTTTTGCTAGATAAATGCAGGCTCTCCTATTTCTTAGACGGGGATTCTTTGCTGCCATCCTAGTGACAAGGCCATAAAAAATAAAAATCTTTGGTTCTCACCTTCGTGCTGCCGAATCCAAGACCAAGCTCTGCACTGGTGGCAACATGCTTCTGTAGCACAGCCCTGCTTAGATCATTCTGCCGCTTACAGGACTCTCCTGGACACCGCCACGTCTTCAATGCAACTGAACCCAAGTTCTTGCTGTTTGTAGCAAACGGCTCATTCAGAGGAAAAATCCTTAAGTTTTCCTACATGCGAAGCCAATTCAATGCAAAACTTTAGATAGTTGCTATAATGAAATAAATCTTCTTTTACATCTGCTGCAATGATTTCTGAATATTAAATTATAAATACACTTTTCACAGCCATTCAATAAATATTATGAAGTGACTAATCTGAATTAAATTCAATTACTAGTAAACCACAAGAAGAGGGATTTTAAATGTCCAACAAAATGTTTGTGTGGTGGCTGGAAGTCGATCTTAATTAGAAGTTTTCACTGAATCCAGTTCTGCCTACGGCCCGGTACAAGGAACAGGTCGCTTCCACCGTGGTCCTTGGCTCTTCCTCCTCTGGGCAACACCCCAAGGCATCTCTATGACGTTTGGGGATACGTTGATCCATTTTCAGATCATTTTCCTTCCATTCAACTTTCCATCAAATTTGCTGGAAAAGCAGGAATTTAAGAGTCGTGTATTCAAGCAATGAGCTTTAGTGGTTTACCCTGCATGGGCAAGCTTGTCTGCTGGACACCTGGCAAAATCTGCAGGCTTCCCAGTGGTTTCTATGTTAAAATTATTTAAATTAACAGTTTTAATTATCTTAAAATCTTATTTTCCCCTTTAGCTGTCGGCCATAAGCATCAAAATCAGCAGAAATAAAACACGTGGAATGCTTCGCTCTTGTTTAAGGGAATTTAAATGCTGGAAGAAATGTAATGATTTTATTTGATTAGCTGCACCTTTAATGCATGCTTTTACGCTAAACTGAAATGCATTTAGATTGTCAGTGATGAACAGCGATGCTGATTGTCAACAGAAAAGCTGCTACCTTAGCATAATAAACATCTGGTTGTAAGCCAAAAGCTTTGATCGAAATTGAAATGCATGGACGGTCTGAAAAGCTTCAGTGCAGGGCGATAGCATCAAGAAGCACTCAGACGAGAGGCTGAGATGATTCAGCAGGTTGTGCAGACATGATTTGTGCAACAAACACCCAAGAAATGAACACCTCCAGTGAGACAAAGCAGTGCTGAAATAGTATTTTTATTAAATACTTTCAAGATCCAAGTTTGAAGAATAACAAAGCTATGATGAAGACCAACTAACACTCAGACAAACACTTTGATAGTCGGCAATTCATGGTTGTATTTCATTGTACATCGTGATCATGCAAAATAAAAACAAAAGCAAGAAAAATATAAATCCAGCATTCGTGTGAAGGCTGGGTGGGGGAGAGGGAAAGCGCAGCCCGATAATATATCATTACAACGCAGGGAAAACATCGAGGGCCTCATACCAAGCTACGGCGCCTGAATCTTTTTTTTTTTTTATTTTATTCATTTATTTTTTTCATATTTTTTAAAATTTTGTTTTATATTTTCATATCACTTATTCAACATTCTGGATGGATGGAATTTCAAAAGATGCAAATATCATATATTAACACTAGCTCCATCCATATTCTGTGATAGAAATGTGTAACTGAAACATGCAAATAACTAGGCGACCCGCTGTGGTGGCACAAACCTGCACATCCACCCCGTTTCTCACCTCTCAGCAGGTGCCATATAAAACCACCAAGGGTAGATTACACTGATAAATAATTAAGTCCTGATCGATATCCCTTAAGTTTTTGTTGTCTTCACTTCCTCTTCCCTTTTTATTTTTTTTTCTCTACATGTTTGCGAGGGAGAGTGCAGAACTCCAGCTTGGCAGATTGGCAAAACGACCAATCGACAAATGCAACATTAATAATAATAATAATATAATAATAATAATAAAAACTTAAAACCAGTAACACGGGAACAACAGAGAAAGGAACAAATAATCATTTAAAGAGCGGGGTTGGGGGAGGGGGTCAGTCAAATGGAGATATCAGGAGGGAGGACACCTAAAGCAGCACAACGAGGGCGGCGCCGGTCACAGCAGCGGTGCAGATATGTTACAAAGCCTAAAAACACACCGCCAGGAGTGCATGGGTGCATATGATATGAAAAGACGGCTCACAGCATTGTGGGACCAGGAGTTAAGGACACTAGTATCTTTAAAAATAGTTCTGGGGAGTGTTGTTGGGGGTTGGGAGGGGGCTGAACTACGTCCATCTCTTGTTTTATTCAGTCTTCATAAACAGTCGTATGGCCATGGGAGTGCCTGTAGAAGTGTGTTAGCTCTGATTTTGTCTTTTCTTTTTTTAAAGCAACCAATACTTTAATTATTTCAGGTTTGAGGATTGAAAACGTCGTGGAAACGCTTCGTCTAAACTAGAGTGGGAATTACAGGGAGAGTGGAGGGGTCGATTCCCCAAAATGCACAGGATGAGTGTCTCTTAGATGCATGTACATATATTACACTTTTCTACATATATCTATACATACACTGTATTTACACAGTGATATAAACAAACCAGGCCCTTGCACAGTAACGGACTCAGGAGGGGTTAAAAGAGAGGCGGGGATTAATGAGGGAGAGGCAGCGAGCAAACATGCAAAACGCAGGCGGCTTTTCATGGTACGGGCCTCTTCCTCCTCCTCCTCCTCTTCCTCCCTACACTGCATATAAACACGACAAAACGCGATTAGCTTTTAATGTGCGCCATAACATAAAATAATCTCAGCTGCTTTAAAAAAAAGGAGCCTCGACTATAGTCAGAGTGAAAAATAAAAACAGAAAATGGAAAAAACAACAACACAAATAACGGCTCCTGTTATTCACAAGAACACAAACGGATCGGGACGCTAAAAACACACCGAAACATGTCGACCTCAGTTCAGACACCCCCCGGCCCTAACAGTCCCCTCCCGCTGCCCCGATCCCACGACAACAACGATTTCCGATCCGTCGGAAAACAAGCACACGGACGAAAAACACAGACACGCAGAAAGCCTACACTAAAGTTCTACACTTTGGTGCTTTGTGTTTTTGATATCAAGTTTCTCTCGTCATCAAGTTCTCGGAGTGAATCTTTTTTTTTTTTCTCTCTCTCCTTTCCCCCCTTTTATTCAGTTGAGGAAAGATTTCCCTTCATGTCAACATCCAGGTAGCGACGACAACACTTCCAACCTGGTAATCCCTAAATCTGTACAAAATCTAAGCACTCCCCCTCCGCTCCTCCCTTTTTTTCTCCCCCAGATAAAGATAAATGCTTGGTTGGGTTTTGGTGGTTTCTGGTACATCTAGCCATAATTTACACAGTATATTCATAACTCATACTCATAAACTGTCACAAGTTCAACTGTATATCCTCTCCTCCCCCAGGACATGTCATCTCGCGCAGGCAGGAAAAAGATGGCTGCCAGGGGAGGGACAAGAGGGCAAAGATGCGCCCTCCAGTCAGGCGCCAGATGCATGCATCATCATCATCATCATCATCATCTCATGGAGGGGTCAAGGTTGGGTGGGCGGGGTTCTCATGTTCAGCCGGCCCCCAGCAGGTCAAAGGAGGGACGGGGTTGGTTGGTAACGTGGAGAGGGATGCAATCTCGCCCGGCCGGGCTTCCTGGCACTATCCAATCCACGCAGAGGACGCGCCTCTTAAAACACGCTCCAGAAAAAAACTGCCCCCCAATGAACACGCTCCAGAGGACTGGAGCCTCAGGACCGCTGAGGGAGGGGGAGAGAAGGAGGAGCAGCATGTTTAGAGTCGGGTCAAAGTGTCCTAAACCAAACCAGAAATACTTTCTGAAACATTCACAATGAACCATCATTTGCGGTTTGTCTACCAGAGAAAACCCAGTAAATGTATTAAAAACAATATTGTGCTGCATATTGCATGCAGTGCATGAGCAAATAAAGGGTTTCATCCACCAAACCAGCTGCAGTGCTAAAACTGCAGAGGTGTGAAGTCTCTGATCACAGAAATAAACTTTGCTCTTAATCAGAAGCCTGTTCTACTAAGTGCCTATAAATGCTGCATCCCTAAAGGCAGACCAGGTACCATCAACAATAATCTTTTCATAAAATTTAACATTAAAAGAGTAGCTACAAATAAAAAAAATTATTATTTACCTAAATAAAAATATACATTTCTACTCTAAGAAAACAAGTAGAAGTAGGTTAGCACCAGTTAATGTAGGACTTTTGAACGGTACAGTAAAATGCTTTTATTTTGAAAACTGTTAGTGTCTATGTACAGACTTGGCCAACACCCGTCTCTCCTCATATTCTTAAAAGGGCATAAAGGCGGTCTGGTGAGATTATTTTGTTCTGAAATTACCTTAAAGCCATTCAGTTTGAGAGACCCATGTGGTCAATATTATGTTAATAACCATCTTTATTTTTGTAACTTTCCAATGAAGTTTTAAAAAAAAATGTAATCTATTTCCTTAGGGAGCAGTGGGCTGCCACTGTGCAGCGCCCAGGGAGCATTTTGGGGCTAAGGGTCTTGCTCAGGGACACAGAGGGGCAGTCAGTGGGACTTGAACAGACCACCAGTTCAAGAGGTTGGTGTACCTCCCTGGTTAATAAATCAAACGCACCCTTTCAGAGAACATGTGCCTCCTTGTCCGAGCTGCCGTCATCCTTTACATAAAGATTTAATTTTACTCCTGATTACAGGGTATAAGCGCTGTTTAGAAGACGGAGTCGGATCTTAATTCATGGATCTGCAAAGGTTAACACGACGCCTACGTGTGGCATCCTGCTGGGTCACGGGTTTGTACCTGATCACTGTAGTGGCGCAGCCGGTGCTCCTGAGCAGTGGAAGTGAACGTTGAGCCACTTTCCATCGCGGCGGTGCCACACCCGGGTCTCCTCCGATTGGCTGGACCGAGGGCGGCCGGTGGAGTCCACAAACTGGGTGAGCCGGATGTAGGCGATGCACGCGGCGTCTTCACCGATGAGGTGCACGTGGGGGTTGAGCAGGGTGGTGTGCACGGGCTTGTTGTTCTTGCTCAGCACTGGATAAAAGATAAATGTGATCATGGTTTTTTTTTGATGACTGAATTATACCTGGACTTTTCCCAGATTGTAAAGCAAGTCTTTTTAATTTACCATCATTTAATGGGAATAAACTAAATATATTTGGTAGATTAGTAAACTGGAAATAAAGCAAGATCCTATCTACAGCAAACTTGAATAAAAAGTATGTTTTTTTTAATCCGCTTTAAGGCAGGAAAAACACTCACAGTTTTCAAAGTAGAACTTGTGGAAGTCCATGCCTTCCACCAGGTTTCCTAGAGCTTCGGGTTCAAAAGAGGTGAGTCCAGGATCGCAAATCCTCCTGAAGAGGAAGGAAGGTCAAAGGTCGAATAACAAAAACAGAAAACAAAGATTCTGCAATTAAAAAACCCGCCGGAAATGAGTCTCAAGAGCAAAATTGAAAATTGTTCAGGTATAAACATCACACAGAAACAGTTAATATAACTAAGGCTGATATTAAGGATTTTAACCTAATTCAACACGTTCCATGACAACTGCAGTCTCAAAATTATTCAACCCCTTCAACAAAAATCTTCATAAAAGCAAACATTTGCATATCCGGTGTGATCACAGACACACTTGATGTGAAGTCAAAAGCATTGTCCTAGTTGAGAGAAGAGAAAATTGCTTTGCGCCAACAAAGGATACAAACAGGCGGCAAACTTTCCTGCAGATTCAATCGGAGGAAGAGTTTATAAGTTTAAAGGTAAAGGGACAACGGCCACAACACCTGATACTTGGAGGAAGCAGCCAATCAGATTTCAGTTTCCACAATAAGGCACATACCAAACGCTGAACAGCGTCATACCTGTTCGTCACTAATTACCAAAATGCATAAGAAAACCAATCCACTCTCAATTTGAGCAAAGCTATATAAATAATAAAGAGGTTTGGGGATTCAGGTTTTTCGAAACAACCAATAAAGCCAAAATTGTTCAGGCAGACGGATGAGCAGCATTGTCTGGAGGAGGAAGAATGAAGCAAAGCATGGCAGTGGCTCGGTGATGCTCTGGGCCCACTTTGCTTCCTCTGGGACAGGAAACCAGCACCGTGTGGAGACTAAGATGTAGTCAATCACCTAACAGACAATCAACAGGGGATCACCAGACCTTTAAATAGGAGAATCATCCCAAACCAACTGGACTTCAGATTTCACCAGGTCACACCAGCAAAAAGGGACTTTACTAAGCATTGAAGATGCTTGTCATGAAGGGGTTGAATAAACGAACAGGTTGAGACTGCAGTCTCCATAAAAACCTAATTTAGTGTGTTGAGCTACGTGTGAAGCCATTTTATTTGCTGCAAACAGCTGCTGGTTTGCACATGTTGCCAATGAATAGTTGGCAGCGACGCAGGCTGAATAACTGATGAAGTCTCAACTCTCCCATGTAGGATGAAACCGCAGCACTCACGTGTAGGCTTCAAAATCTCCATTGTTGATCGCTTCAATCAGCTGCTCGGTTATCTTGATGATCTCCTGTTTACGGCCTACAGAACGGAGAAGCAGCAGAAAAACAGGTGGAGGATGCTTAGAAGCCACGTGACAACCTGCAGAGATGTTCACCCACAACTTCGGCTGCTGCCCGACATCACGCGCCACAGCCCAGCACTCCCTTTTTAGCGCCACCCGTCGGACCAAAGCTGCTTCTTCGCTGCAGCCTGACCGCGACGCGGCAAGCTGCTCAACTTCTCGCCTTCAGTGCAACACTGTGGTGGGAACACACGCTGCCACCCAGCGCAACGGTTTCTGCCTGTAAACGCCACATTGTAGCCGACAGAAACATCTCGGCTCAAGGGTCAGACTGTCACTGTTATGAGGAAGCAATTCAAATTATGCTTCATTGGGAAATTAAACTACATCAAGCAAAACACGGGTGAGGGATAATAAGTTTTAAATATAATAAAGAGAGTAGGGATCTGATGACTATGATGCACAGACAGGATTTAAAAGTCCTCCATCCAGACATGTGATGCAGCTGGGTGTAAATAATAATAATAATAATAATAATAATAATTATTATTATTAATTATTATTATTGTTAATAATAATATTAATATTAATAATAGTTATTCATTAAACTTATATAGAGCTTTTTTGGACACAAAGATGCTTTCCAATAAAAAAAAATAAAGCACATTACTAAATTATATTACAATTTAACCCCAAGTTGTCACATTAATCAGTCTCATATCTTTATCTATCAGACTAATATAAAGTTTCTCTGCATTTATTAAAGGAGAAAATAAATAGAGGTAAGATTTTTTTCTAGGGCTGAGGAACTGAGCAGAAAAACCTGCCGACTTATCTTGTGTTAAAGTGTCTTTATAGAGATAAATCACTGGTAGCTGCTAACATTACACTGCCTTCAATTACTAAAAACGTACAGTGACAAAATAATACCAAATACCTATTTTTTTTAACATATTGTATTAATTTTCTTCAGAGTGTAAACTGCCATAGATCCAGCAGCTGGGGTTTAAAATTTGACAACTTCTTCAAGTTTCTTAGGGTTAAACCAGATACTTAAACGTTTTTATGTCAATTTTAAGTAACTGGCTAATATAAAGCAATGCACGATATTAAATCAAAAAGAAAAAAGGAGAAGTGGTTGGGAAAAGGCGGCCATTAGTGGGTGGATTGCTGTTTAGAGGGCGACAGCCGCAGAGCGTGGAGAAACAAACAGGTGATTTATTTTCCCACATATGAAAAAACCTGATGGGACAAAGAGAGGTCAGATAAAGTAGTATCACTGTCCTTTTTGAATTTGAAATGAGTATTCAGCCAATGGGTCAAAAAGACAACATACTAAAGAAAATTAAAGATAAGACAAGTCATTTAAATGTAAATTAAGGGAAATCCACAGCATTAATTACACACCATCAGATGTGTCCTGTATTTTCATTATAGTTCGTTTATTTCAAGGATAACCCCTTGAGATGTAACATCTCATTTCCAAGAGGTTCCTTACAAAACATAAACATTGACAGAAATACAAATAAGAAAATCCAAAATATAACACAAGATCATTTAACACAAAGACACCCACACACCCACCGTATAAAATGGAAGGAGTTGAAAACCAAACATTGTCACATTAAATGCAACTAACTTTTCCTCTCCAACTTATCCAGACCTGGAAAATGAAGAAAGCAAACTCCAGACTACGAGGCCGGCCTTCTCAAAGGTGCAGGGAGCCTTTTTGTGATGCAGGGAGAAACATCCCCACAGCATGATTCTGCCATCGCCATGCTTCACAGCTGAGATGGTGAACAGAGCCCACCTGTCTGCCCCCCTTTTACATCATTGGGTCTTTTGTCTGAATATCTAAAGTCCGTCTAATCAGTTTTAGAATAAGAGTCAAAACTTTACACTCCACTTCAAGCAACGTGGATTCTGGGCCTCCTTGCTCTTCCTCAACACTCTGGGATGATGAGATTTTGCTTGACAATCGTCTCAAGGCTGCGATTCTCCCTGTTGCTGGTGCAACTTTTCATACGACAATTATCCTTCCACTCAACTTTCTATGAATATGCTTGGATGCAGCACTCTGGGGAACAACAGCTTCTTTAACATTAACCTTTTCTGGTTTATCATCCTAGCGGAGGGTGTCGGTGACTGTTCAGCAGTCTTCTCCATGTCTGTAAAGCCTACTGACCCAGACTGAGACCTTCTAGGCTACGTTCACACTGCAGGGAAATGTGGCCCAAATACGATTTTTTAGTCCATACGCGACCCATATTCGTCTTTTTCATGGCAGTGAAGGTCCCAGTAGTACCTCCATATGTGGCACTAATTCGGATAAATATCAGATTTTTTTCCAAAATGTCCGCCGGCTGAAGAGTCATGTCACATTTTATCCGTCTTTCAGGTCCCTCTCCTGTCTCTCGCTACACGTCCACACACAGCAGCAGCATTTAGCGCTCCATAGAAGACCGTTAATAGCTGCTTCCTTCTGACCTTATTTAGTCTCACTATGATGTGGTCTTAATATCGTCGGCTCCCATTGCTCGGCAGCTTCTATTTGATAGAAAGGAGAGATGCCCGCTGGTATCTGTGGTTTTTTTTTTTCATTTCGATTTTTTTTTTTTTATTAACAAATCTTTATTGAACACTTCTAGAAACAACTACATCCACCATTACTGCCGCACAGTCCGCTGCTCTGTGACTTCTTCTGTTATTTGAACCGTTCAGACAAAAGTATGACGACGGTCGCATTTAATAGTATGAATGGTCACCTCAAAAAAACATTTATTTATTTTTTATTTGGTGGTGCGCATTAAGGCCTGCAGCGTGAACGTAGCCTTAGATGCTCAGGAAGCCTTTGCAGGTGTTCAGTATCGATCTTTTCTACAATATTCTAATTTTCTGAGACACCGAATTTTGGGTTTTCATTTTCTGTCAGCCGCATTAATCAAAATTAATGCATGAAATATTTCTCTATGGGTAATGGATCAATAAATGAATTACCCTTTCTGGAAGTAGTGGCAAAAATTATTTTCAGGATACTCTACTTTTCTGAGATTTCTTTTGCACCCGTTTACATCAGCAAGTCAGAGTATAAGGAATCGGCCAAAAGAATCTGGTTAGTGAATCTCTAAACAAGTTCTAATTAAACACAACAATCTAAATGAAGACATAATGCCACGGGGTGTAAACACTGCAGCAACCACTGTTTCCCTTCAGAGAGGAAGCAGCTACAGAGAACAGGAGGCAGCGACAGCTGGGTTAGTCGGTTAGTGAGAGGTGCTCTTACTCTGCTTAGTGTTGCTTTTAGCAGTGACTGTGCTGCTCCCTAGTGGAGCGGCGGGGATGGAGGACTGTGATTGGTCTGAGTCGGGGCAGGAGCTGTTGCCCGTGCTGTTCCATGCCATGCGCTTTACATCATGCGGTGGAACTGTAACACACAATGGATGGTCAACAAACATGTGGACGGACAACAGGGAAGATGAAATGCAACGTGCACACACAGCTCATGCATTAAAAAAATAAAACCTCAAATGTTAATGGTGGATGTAGGGTTAGTTTTCAGTAGGACTGACAGAAGGTAAAGGTCCAACTTAGGTTTGATGAGAGACATGCAGATGGGTAACATGAGAATGTGATGATGGCAGGAAGCAGGGTCCATACAGCTCTAATTGTGATGCTTTTGACTACTTCACTCATAAAGTTCATATGGATTAACGGCGCTTTCCCTCTTGAGCAACAGCATCAAGTGCAGGAAAAGATCGAAGCCATCGCTTGTTATTAGTGTATGCTATGCTAAAAGGGAGTAAGCACATCATAGTAAGAAGGCAGAGATGGAAAACAGAAATCAAGAGGAGGGAAAAGCAAGGAAAACATTTGAGGGTTCTTTCAAACGCAGGAAGAAAATAACTATAGACAAATGTACATAAATATTCAGGGAGGGGGGGGGGGGGTATTTCACAGAGGAGGAGAGTCTTGGTATCTTAATGGAGCAAAACATGTAAATGAAAATAGAGGGGTGATCGTGTGAGGACAAAGAGAAACATGATGCTCTGCTGTGCAGGGTTCCAGGAGAGTCAGATGGGCAGTGGGCCGCCAGCATGGGAGGCAGGTTCAGGACACTCGGCTGCAAGGTAAGCTGCACCTTAGTTGCTGGAGCCGTCACACCAGGACTGGGAGATATGTAGATATATAGTGGTCACCAGGAAACACACTTCAAGGTTCCCACAGTGGCCACAATCAGACATCTGCAACATGTTTGGACTTTCCAGAACGAGCTTAAATCTTAACGTTGGCTTATTAAAGGTTTAGTAAAGGTAGGTAGTAAGCACCCCCTTTTCAATAAAAATGAGAAAAACTAAAAAGCATTCTAAAAAAACAAAATGGAACAATTTAAAATTAACAGTTTATTACAACTTGGACTTTATTTGGTGTCTAAAATAAAGAGACTAATAGTTTAATAGTCCAATAGGATGGACACACTGATGATAAAAGGACACATTCAGGCATGGTTGTTGACACGCAAGATGACAATTTTGTGCTTTTAGCTGGTTTTTGGACCAATTCAGTTCATCAAGGAATTGAAATATTACTCAAGACCAATAGAAATAAATGTTTGTTGCAGGAATACTACACAGCGACCTAAAGAATCAAGGGGGAGACTGCTGACTTGACAGCATCCACATGGAGGGGAAGCCACATAAAGGTCGTTAGAGAAGAAGCTCCCTGTTCACCCGGGCATCGTGTAAAAGGAAAAAAATGGGGTAGTGAATAGGGGCTAAAGCAGTGGTCTCAAACTCAAATCCTCCAGGGCTGGTGTCCTGCAACTTTTAGATGTGTCCCTTGTCCTACACACCTGAACCACTTGACTAAACTACTTCTCTAGCATGCAGTCAAGCTCTGCTAGTGAAGTAGAGATGACCCAAAAGTTGGGTCACATTTCTCATGTCAAGGCAATGGTGACCCACAGAGAGCATCGGTAATGTCGCACCCGGGCGTAGGAAAAATTAAAATGTCATACTGTCGCTCAGGGATCCAAAAGTCATCCTTTCAAATTAAAGTTTTGCTGCACTGATGCAGTAATTCATGCCAGACGAGCCTCGCCCGCGTACTGATTGCTATTACTGTTCAGTACATGGACAGGCTTTCACTAGGCCAGCATTTCTGCTTCATTATTCCATTTTTGTTGTTTTTTTGTAATATTCAAATTTTCTAAGGAAACTGAACTTTGGGTTTCAGGAGCTGTAAGATAATCAGATCTAGCAGATGAACACTAGAAATATATGGTCTGCAAGCGAATTATGGAACACGAGTTTAAACTTTTTGAATTACTGAGATAAACTTTTTGATGATATTCTAATTTACTGAGATGCACCTGCATGTGTTCTAATTTTCTGATCGTTTTTTTTAGCTTTTTCAAATCATATACACCTTTAGTTTTCTCGTATGGTTCAAGTCAACTATGTTTTTAAACAATACAAATTCAGACCAGCTGAATTTAAACATGTTAAAATCTGGATATATTTCATTGCATTTCATATTTTAAAAGACCAACTGCTGGAGTAAGAATTTCTAGGAAGACAAATTTCTAAAAGGAAAAAAAACAATGTCTTTTGGTGAATATTGAATGTTTATAACATTAAATATTGAATAATATTGATGAATTCCTTAAGCTACCTTAAGCTGGTTGCCTGTGTGCAAAGGAAAACCGTGTTGACGTTTTCTTACGTCGTTCTACAGAAAACTTATTGTAGTGAAGAAAATATCCAAGTTGCAATAAACTAAACATCTTCTATAAAATCTTTTGGGATCAAATTCTTTGGTATTGTGTCAGAATCCCAGATTTTTTTCTCACTGGGGTCTAAAAAAACAAACTTATAAAAGAAACCTCAGTGGGAACCCTATAAAAAAGTAAAGCTCAGTGGATCAGAGTGTGAGCAGAGCTCAAACATGTAAGAAGTCATTGCCAGTGACTACAGGAAGCCGAGGTGGGAGTGGGGGGAGTGGGTGTAAGGTCCTTGCAGGGGGGGTGGGCAACCATATAGCTTCTCTTTGCCGTACATAAACTTACTGGCAGGTGAGCTTTGAGGTGAGGGCAGAAGTGGGGGCATCTCCTCAGTGGCGCTGCTCTGACTCAGCGCTGAGCTGTCCGCTAGATGTAGCCAAACACACAATAATTACAAACACACATACAACAGGCACGCTTAGGACCGCAAGCCACTTGCCGATCACTACAGTCAAATACACACACTTCACTAGAAGGGAGAAAGAAAGAGACAGTGAATGAAAACAAGGAGAGGGGAATAAAACACTCGAGTACCTTTCCTACCTTTCATTTCCTCCTCATCGTTTGTGGCGTTGCTCTCTGTTGATCCCTGGGGAGGGAGAAGAGGAACAGACCGATACTGAAACCGACAGACGAGAACCCAGAGCGAGCCAACGAGTGTTCGGACCCAACGAAACATAAAAAAAAAAAACTCACCTTGACTCCGTCGGGAGGGTTGTGCACCACAGTGCTCTGAGATTCCTGCAGAGCAGAGCAGAAGAGTCAGTCTGACGTGCCTTTGTCCTGAAACGGCGCGTCTCAACTGGGTTTTAACCGGCCCCAACTATTTTACCTCTGCAACAACTCCAACGTATGAGTCTATTGGGCAATTTTACTTTGATGGAGGGCTTCTGTGATTTTTTTCTTACAGTGTAGATTTGTAAGCCCCTTTCACAAACGCACCGATGCGTCGAGGGCCGCCTCCGTTACTCCCCTGACTCGCCAACATGGGTAATCACAGCCCCACCCTCAGCTGACTTGTGTAAGGGCAAGCCAGCTTCGCAGGTGGAAGCAGTGATGAATTACAGTCCGCGGGACCAACCAGGCACAGGTTTTTACAAAAATAAACGTGACTCGGAAATAATTTCTGACAAGAACGGGGAGGAGGAAAGATGTTTAGTTTAAATTTGAGGCCGTTTCTCATCCAGCAACAAGACTGCTACACTTTTCTACCGTCTGTCTGCCATTAAGTTTTGAAAAGAATGGTATGGGGACCCTGTTGGCCCAGATTCTGTGCATAGTGCAGATGTCTGTTGCCATTTCTAGTGTGTTATTGGCCAGCAAAACGTCACAAAGGGCTCATCCTTCCAGATTTATGACTTAAATGTCCTGTGCAAAGAGACCGTAGCTCCTCCCAACTGATGATATTTATAAAATCATTTCACATGTTGAGACATCCAAAAAAACAAGTTTTCCATCTCAGAGAATTAACTTGAGGGGAGATAAAGATTAACAGAATTGCAGCTATTTGTCCTGTAAAAAGACAGAACCTTAAAAAAAGGGAAATATCATTTCATATCTTACAGCCACAAAGCTTACAAAACAGAAATAATTGCTTTTTGTATCTCACCTCTTAAATAGAAAGGATGACGTGATGGTCAATAATTCCTTGACGGGAAAAACCTTACTAACAGAAATATGTTGCACAGATGTGCGGCCGCTTACATCCAACAGAGAAAAGGATGGAGTGAGCAAAGGAAAAGGGGGCTTACACGGTTTAGGTAAACCCAAAACAAGCTCTGGTAGAAACACTTTTTGTAAAACAATCGCAATCTTGGCTTCCAGGGAAGGACCAGGGCCGAGGGAGAACGCCACGGTTCATACCAAGTGATGAGAGGTAGTTGGAGCAGAGTCAGCAGATGTACCATCCAGGCGATCCTGAGTAGTTTATGAAGACATGAAACAACGGCTCCATCCGAAATGCTTAAAAAGGCCTCACTACTCGTACTGCGCAAGTGTCAGGGTTTCCTCATACTGGAAGATTCTGTTTTTCCCGTCTAAACGACAATGGAAACTAAGGATGTTTTTAAAACGTTACGCTCTGGAACCCATTTTCAAACTGTGCCGTTTCAGAAAAAAAAAAAAAAAAAAAAAAAAAAAACGCACCATGTGATTTACATGAACAGTAGAAACGCCACAAAACTTTTCAGTTTTCACCAAAAAACGATGTGTACTCGGGCGTGTCGTGCCAGGCTGTCTTCAAAGTAAAGTTGTGATTGCGACATTACCGCGGTGCACGTAAACCCTAAAAAAAAAACACAAAAAACAAACAGCTGCTTCCATCCACTGTTATGTTTTACACCACCACTGTACAGCTCGCAAGTATAAAGACCACCTGTGATGTAGGTATCCATGGACAACCAACACTGCTATCAGAACCAGATCACACATTGCAAAATTTATCTGAATGCTACCAGAATTGTATTTATTCATTTTTTATATATAATTTGTCACAAGCGTTTATCCAGCACTGTGATGAATTACAGGCAGATGAGGCTTTCCATACACTTTTATATCCCTGGGTTATATTCGTTGTGCCTCCTCCGTAACAACTATGACCACATCGATTCACTCAAGATGAAGACTTTGCTATCACTACCTTTGCACTGATGCCAGAGTTTGGTGAAGCGTATCCAACGTTGGCATTGTTTGACATGGAAATAACTATTTTAGGCTACAAACTCAGATACATTTGAAAGGTAAAAGTTTTAAAGATAAAGACGATATATGCCCTCTAAATTGCACATATGTAATCTTATTTGGGGACCTGTTACACCCGTTGTGAAGCACCTTCCAAGCAAACTACCAAATCCAAACCCCACTGCAACAACACACCGTTCACTGCATGCTACAAGAGCATGATATGGACAATGCAACCGGGGATGTCAGTAACAATGTCAATGAAGATAAAGATGTTAACGCTCATAAACTACATGGTGGACAGGTTAAAAAGATCAGAGAAAAAGGAAATATGTTAGCATAGATGGTTGAAATGGAAAAAGGACCAAAGCATATCTAGTTAGGATTGGGATGTTAAAAGATATACAGGATATGGATATAAAAAAACCAAGTTAGAGTATAAAACTGAACAATGTTTGATACTTCTGTCTGCTAGCTGCATGATATGAGCGGTATATAGTCCAACCAACAAGCCCATGCTTTATATGCAGATGGAACTCAGTAAAGTAAAATATAATTGATGTTAATTTATTTCATTAATTCAATTCAAAATGTGAAACTCATGCATAAAAAAATAGAAACAGAATGTAATTCAAGTGTTTATTTCTGTTAATTTTCAGGATTATGGCTTTTAGCTGATGAAAACTCAAATTTCAGATTATCAGAAAAGTACAATACTGCATAAAACCTACAAACGGATTTTTAAAATAGAAATCGGGGCCCACTGGAAATAATGCCTGCATACTGTATAGCATTTGCACTCAATACTTGAGTAAAGCCCTTTTCACAAAACACAGTATTACTGTAACGGTTTAATAACAGCCCTTCATTGGTCTGCATGGCTAGATCTGGTATCTCCTCTTCCTCAATTAATGGGGGTTATACAAGTTTTACTTAATCAACTTTCCAATATTATGCCTGGATAAAGCACTCTAAACAGACAAGTATCTTTTGCAATGACCTTTCGTGACTTTCAACATCCTTAGATGACCTGGCGACCCAAACCATCCCTGACTGTAGAAACTTCACACTGGATCTAAAGGAACTTGGATTCTTCCTCCAAACTCTGGGAACCTTGATTTCCAAGTAAAATGGATAATTTACTTTCATCTCAAAAGAAATCTTTGAACCACAGAGCAACTGCCCAGTTGTTTGGCATCTTAGCCAGGTAAGACAAAACTTTCCCGCCATCGGAAATCATTTAAAACAAGAAATACTACAGTTGTAGGCAATCTGCTGATACGTCTGTGTGTGGCGGCCCTAGAAGCTCTTACTCCAGCTCCAGGGATGGGAAAGTATTGTATAATTTATCATTATGGTGAATTTTTTTTCTATTGTCATAGGAAGTTTGATTGTATGTGACAATGATAAAGCATTGTTGGAATTGTTGCTTTTACTTTTCTTTCCATTTGCAGTTGAGTTGCTGTCCTGAAGATCAATCAGTAACATCTATTAATTTATTAAGATCTGTACAATCGATCTATTGATTAAAAAAAAGACTGCAATGGATTCTTGAATTACTTATTATCGCCATGAATACCACAGCATATCATTACAGACTATTTCTTCAACCCTATTTTTCCTTCCACTCAACTTTCCATTAATATGCTTGGATACACCCAGCATATTTAATAATATCCTTTTGTGGCTTACTGATGTTGGTTGTGCAGGCCCTAACACTTTAATCTGGTGTTAAAAATCCTTTTTTGTTCTTGGGGTAAACCTAAATTCATTCTTTTCTGAAAAGCTAAATTTGGGGGTTTTGAATAACTGTAAGCTATAATCAAACAGAAATGAACATTTGAAATATACGAGTAAATAAATAGATTTCACCTCTTGAACTGAAATAGTGAAATAAGTTACTTCAATTATATTCTAATTCATCGTGCGTAAAACTAAATGAGTGCACAAGTGCCGCCTGAGATTTATAAGAGTTATTTTAGAATTTTGAAGGATTTCCAAAGGTCTTAATGTACAGTAATCTCAGTAACACTTGTGCACTTTTGGGAGGTTTTATGGAAACAAGTTGGCACTGTTGGGATGGGGAATGATACAAAGCAACATCTCCTGGAATGTAGATGAAGGATGACAAGCATGATGATGGAGGATGAGGAAAAAAAAAATAAATAAAAAAATCGGGCAACTATGCAACAACTTGAAGGTGGAGGGTGAGGAGAGAGGTGGAAACTGGCACTGCGGCGGCCTACTGTACCATCTGGGCGTTGGCTGCCATGTTGGTGTCTTTCAGGGCATTGATGGCGCTCACTATACTGTTCTTACTGTTGTTGGTAGAAGGCTGGGACGAGAACGCAGACACTCAAAGTGAAACACAAAAGCTACACAAACATACACACAGATGCATTTGAATTAAAACGCCCTTTTCGGGAATGGGGGCTAATGTTCGTCCGGGCTCCGGGGCTATTGAGAGCTAACAGGATAAATGAGAGGGGTGAGTGCCACAGAATGGCCTCTAGATCATCCCTTTTACTGCCTCACTAACTCTCCATGCTTGTGCCACTTAACCACACAGAGAAACCTCTGGCGCAAAAAATAAATAAATAAATAAAAAATATACACACAGGGAGGGTAGCAGGAGGAGGAGATGGAGGAAGAGGAGAGAGCTGAAAGAGATGGGAGACTGCTCGGAAAGGGAGCTAACTACAACAGGACAAAGGTTAAAGAATAAAAACATTAGAACGAGACCACAGGTGGGAACAAAGACGCAAAACAAAATTTACAAGTTTGTGGGTCGGATTACGGGAATTTTAGGGTCTATAGAGAAATTAACTTGGAATGTTAGTCAAATAAATTCCAGGAAGAGATACAAATGTACCATTTTAAACTCTAAACTTACCTGGACAAACATTCAAATAATTTTTACCAAGTAAAAATAAAAAGACCATGACATTTATCAAAGTGAAGTCTGTCTACCCAGTTGGTGCAAGCAGTTAAAATAAATGTTAGATATTTATATGAGCCGCAGATATGAAGGTAAGTGCTTTAGACTGTTATTTAAACATCAGAGTTGTTGGCCAATAAAAGAGTTGCCTGGCTAGCAACAAATACTCAGCTGCAAAAGCACTTGAGAAGCCTGCACCGTTTTTTAAATTGTTTTTGTTGGTAACAAATGATTTGTAAGCACTAAAAAATATCATGACCGGCTAACATTTAGCTGCTAACAAGGTTTGAAGCAGCATCTGTTTCAAACCTTTCAATCAGCACGGAGGAAAAGGGCCATTTCCCAGTTTTTAATGGGTCCCTAGAAGAACTGTATTCAATCATCTTTAATTAATCCTATTTATTTGTCAGTGTAACTTGAAATTTGTCCTCCCACCCCTGAGGGAGCAGTAGGTGAGTATTCTGGGGCTGAGGGTCTTGTTCAGAGACCAAGAGTAGCAGTCTGTGGGATTTGAACCTGCGGACTTTGAGCTCTTCCAGGACGCTAGCGCCCTGCTCTAACCGATAGGCCACCACTCCTTCACAAGAGCCTCAGGTTTGGTTTTACCGACGAATTTCATTCAACAAGATCTTGTTTTCGCTCTTGGTGTAAATAAAACTAATCTTTGTTATTGTGATTTTCATGTGAATTATAATTTCTGCGTATTTTTTAACCTACCGGAAGCTTTCCTTTGGACCCACTGCCAGCTAAATGTTGAATCCTGAAAAGGGTTACTACTCAGGATGTTTCTCAGACGTTCCATGATTTGCTTGATCCAGCTTGGCTGAAGGAGCGCCCTGATGTTGACGTTGCTACGCTGTGTTTTTCTAATGATTATTTAGATATGCTTAACGCAATGGAACCACTGAAAACTGCCTTCATACCACTTAAGTAAAGATAAATTAATTAGTAAATCCAAAGAGTGTCATAGGGTAGCACACTAGTGGAAATCCACTAAACTCAAGGCTCACATGATCCACCTCTGGGAACTTTGGCCCTATTTAACCCCACGAGCCGCCTTTCAAGGGTGCTTGAGCTCTTTAGCAACAATAACACGCTTGTAGCTGACTGAGACTGACACACACATCATATGTCCAGATCTTCGTCTGAGACTCCTCTAAAAAAGTATCTATCAAATTTATAATAACATAATAGCTTCCGACATTTTGAATTTCAAGAATAAATTCCAAATTTTAAAAATTGTGCCAAAACTGTGCACAAAGAATGGCACAAAAACAATAGGGGTTTATACCTTCTAAATAGCTTGTTACAGATGTAACTAAGATGTTGTAGTTACATTTTATTGTGTTAATTTCCTTCTTTACAGCAAAAGTAACAAGTTTTGCATGTTAACTTTTTTTTTTTTTTAGGCAAAATCTATTTTTTTGGGGCTTTTAAATCTCATTTACTCAGGCCCAGAATAATTTACTCTCAAATTTTCACATCCACATCATCCTCCAGGACCTCTATGTTAGTTGATAACAAGATTAAAGGAATTTCTGAATTTTTACAATGCCTAAACTTGCTAAAGTATGAGTATGCGTTTTTTGGAAAACAGACCCTCGAAACTGCCAGAATTTAATATTTTTCAAATGTTATTTAAGAAAAAATTCGAGTCCCTGATTAAAACAGTAAACTCTTGTTTCCACCGTGATCCCTACTGTACCTGTGTCCTCTGTAGCAGACAGTAATGACTTTCTAAATTTATTTGTGATGAACGTCAATAATGTCAGAATAATTTGTCCATTAATGAGTCATAACCTTGTTTATGGCTCTCCACTTTCTCAATCTCTGAATGGGTTTCATCCAGTTGCTCTATATGCCAATTCATTGCTTGATAAAATTTTAATATCTACCCCCCCCCCCCCCCGCCCAAATGGCATTCCCCTGCGGAGCCATTTAAAGAGGTTTTTCCTGCTATTATCCTTTGTATTGGAGAAATGTTCAACACTTCACTTTTAACAGGTATGGTTTCAAGTTCTTTCAATCAAGCTGTTGTTGAGACATTATTTAAAAAGTGCAATTTGGATCATACTCAGCTTAAAAATTACAGGCCTATCTCCAAGATCTCTTATGTCAACGCTTCCTGAAAAAGCAGTGGCAGAACAGCTAATTTGTCTCGAAAAAAAGCATGAAATCGTTGACAAATGTCCTTCTGGCTTTTGTAAGCTCCACTTCATAGTGTATTGGTTCTCCTGGTTCTTGCGCCGGTCTTTGACACTGTTGAGCCCAGTATTTAGGCTTAGAGAAGTAGTCTATCAGGTGTGGCTCAAAAGTGGTTTAACTTCCATCTTTCCTGCATAACATTTTGTGTTTTTAAAACCTAAATGTGTCAGACTCCACGAACCTGCCATGTGGGGTACCAAAGGGCCCAGTCTTGGGACCCATTTCACCTTTTGTCCTTTGTATATTTCCCCCCTAGGCCAAATAATCGGCCAGTTTTCTGGTGAATCTTATTTCTTTGCCGATGATATACAGAGTTTCTTTTAAGCCGGCTGAATATTTAAAGTTGTACTCCTTGACAAACTCTTTTAGTACTATTGAACAGTGGCTCAGTGACAACTACTTGCAGGTGAATTCTGATAAGACTGAAACTCTAATTAGTGCCTCCAAGAGCCGATAACTAAAAATACAAGCAATATCTATATTGGCCTCTGTCAAACCAAATCTCACAAACCTTGTTTGTTTGTTTTCTCAGTTATTTGCGTGCCTTTCGCATGGATTCATTAGAATTTATTTTTCCGCTAAGAAATATTTCTAAGCTTTGAATTTATATATCTGACATCAAAAGCTGAATTAGAGATGGTTATTCATGCTTCCATTTCATCACGTCTTGATTATAACAAAAGCCTTTTGAATAAGAAGTTAACCGTCTCCAGTCAGTTCGAAATGCTGCGGCAAGGTTTTAAACTCTTTACATTGGCTACCTGCACATTTTAGAGTTCATTTTAAAGTCTTAGTCTTTACTTTTAGAGCCTTGTGTGGTTAAATCCCTGTCCATCTCTCCATCCTACTAGAGCCTTACACCTTTTCTCGCAGACAGATCTTCCAGTTAAAGGCTGTTCCACGAACCAGAGGGGATAAATCCTTTAAAAGATTGTGTAATCCGTTGCCTCCATCTTTGCACCGTCTTGATTCTGTTGATTCCTTTAAGAAGCAGACTGCTTTTTAACTAGTTTTATGCGATGTGAAGTTATATGCTTGCAGTTTTATTCTTGTATGTTTATCTTCCGTGTTTTTTGGCTTGTTTCTACTGTAAAGTACTCTTTGGCTTTTGTCCTTTGAAAAGTGCTGCATAAATAAAGTTGAGTTGCTTAAAACTCCTGATATAAGACGGTCTAAGCAGTCTTCCTCTAAAACATTTGAAGCATTCAAGAGCTGGCACTAAAACTAGTTCTTGACTGGCTAGTAAATGTTGGATCTTCTGTTATATTCTAAATTCTTAAGACTGTAGGAACCCTGTATGCATATAAGAAATAAAAGGTTTCTTGTTCGAAATAAAAAAAAAAAAAAAAACTCAGCGTTGAGGACAGAAGGTGGAACAGAGAGAAGGAACGAGACAGAAAGGACACAACAGGGCAGACAGATAAGAACGAGCTCACCTTGGCAGAATCCGACTTCTTGTTGAGTAAACTTTTGCATGCTGTGAAAATACACAGGATGAAAAGGGGAGGGGGAAAAATGCAGGTTAAAAACTTTCATTTAAGTTGATAACATCCACCCAGTTTCCAGCTTCAATTAAAATCTGGATCTAAATTTTTTTTATCTACAAAACCCTATCAGGTCTGCCTTTGTGACCAAGTAAGGCTAGATGTTTTCACAATAACATGCATTAATGGACCTGTGGGGCAATTTTCCCTCAGCTGAACAGGTTGCTACACTCTGCAAAAACCCATTCACATCTTGAACCATTCACTGCTATCTGGGGGATAAAAGAGAAACCTGAGAGCAAAGTAAACTTCCTAATCCATTTCCTGTCTGAGAGAAGACCCCTGGAGATGTAGAAGGAGAGACTGATGGTCAGACTCAAACCGCCGCCAGGACTGACTGTGATGAGCTAGGTTAATGTAAATCATTGATTTCCTTTAAGGACTCCAACCAGTTTCCTCCATGTCTGAAGCTGTCAATCCGCCTCCTTTTCACTTGTTTTGTTACCGACACACGCAGTTTTCAAAACTCTTATCTTGTGTTTCTTACCTTCAAACAAGAAATAGGAGGGGGGGGGGGGGGGGGGGGGGTTGAGGGGGAGGGTTGTAACAGAGGGCTTAGAATTTCACTACAAGAGAGATTAGAGATAAGGGGCACAGCATTTACAGCAGCAAACAGTATCAAGTGACGACCCATGCTCCTTGACCTTGGCTGACTTGCTAGTTTTTTTTTTTTTTTATCTTGGCCCAGCCATGCAGCATCCAAACAGGAAAAATGTGATAAAAGAAAATTTTCATTCCATGACCAGGGACCGAAGAGCGGATTGATCACAATAAAAACATCTTATTTAGCTTCATATTGGACTTTTAAAAAAGTCATGTTTTCCATCTGCAGTGCCTTGCTTAGTCACATTACTTTTCATTATTTATAAACTTGACATTTGTCACGCTACAACCACAAACTTTAATGTTTTTTTTTTTTACCACAAATTTGTGTAAAGTGAAAACAATGATTCATGGTTTTCATAAATTTGACGACTATAGAGTGCCGTGCATTTATTTTCAGCCCCTGTGAGTCAATATGTAGAACCAACTTTTGTTGTAATTTCAACTGTGATTTCTGTGGAATCTCTCTACAACCTTTACACATCTAGAAAAGTACATTTTTGCCCTATTTTCCCTCTGAAAAGCAGCACAAACTTACGTTGAGTAAGTCTTATCACAGATTCTAAGTTGGATCAAAGTCTGAGATTTATTATTTGAGCCAAACCACTTCATTGTAGCGCTGGCTGTATGCCTAAAGTTGTGGCGCGGGTGTAAAGCATGCACCCTCTGTACAGAGGCATCAGTCCTCGCCGCGCCCGTCCCATTTCCTGTCAGCCTACTGTCAAAAAAAGGCCACTAGTGCCCAAAAAAAGCGTTGCTAAAGCACAATGCTGCCACCATATTCCAAAGGGGAATAAGTGTTCAGCAGACTGTTTTTTTTTTGCCAGTGCTCATCTGACCTGAGTGCCATCTTCCACATTGTGCTTCCAAAACGCCCTGGAGCAAACTGAGACCCTCCTGGCTTTCTTGCGATTCTTCCACAAAGGCCAGATTTGAGGGGTGATAAAGTAAGAGTTGCTGTGTTGACAGATTCTTCCACCTGAGCCGTGGATCTCTGCAGCATCTCCAGAAATGCCATGAGCCCCTTTGGCTGCATGCCCAATAATGCTCTCCTTGACCCACTTGTCAGCTTAAGTGGACTTCTGTAAAACGTTCTCCCTGATCTGACTGCTGCATTCCTATAGTTTCATGATGTGGGTTAATACTGGTACTAAACCACACAGGTGGAGTATTTGCGCTTTTAACTACAGAACTCTCGTTGTATTGGATTTAATTTAGAGATATCAGAGTGAAGGGGGTTGCATACAAATAATAGAAGAGATATTTGTGAAAATTTGATAGCTACATATTTTCATTCACTGTTGTAAAGATGTTAACAACCCCCCCCCCCCCCCCCCCCCCCAACGAAACAATAAAATTTTTGGCTGTAACATAAAATGTGAACCAGTACTTGTACAAGGCACTGTGTGACAGTGTGGGGCTGCCTTGTTCGTTTGCTTTCCAAATATGACCTCCCCTCCAAATTTTGAAGGATTACAAGTTACAGAAGACTGCACAGATGAAGTCAAGATGACCGACCACGGGACGCCTGCGCCACTCAAGCAACGCGCCAAATGGTGACCAGCAGGGGAGACTGCATTAGGAAGCATCCGAAGGAGGCATCTCCAGAGAACATTTGAAGGATTTCATCACACCGGGCACCCACATGCAAAAGGCGGCAAAGCAAAACAACTTTTGAGACGGGTAAAGAAATGCTTAGAATGTGCAGGTCGGCCAGTTTTTAAATTCCATGTCATTAAAAGGTAACATCATGAGCAAACTGCAAAGCCGTTCTTTGGCCAGACTTAAAGAAGTGCGGAAAGCGGCTACAGTCAAGAAGGCTTGGATTTTGCACTCATGAAGGACGTAACAAGAGGGGTGGGGAGAGACAAACAAACACTCAGATGACTTTAAAAAGGAGAAGAGATAAGGAGTCGAATCTGGAGTGATGACGTCACACATGATATTGACACACTTACAAACAGGCACCTTGGTCCAGTGTCAGCGATGAAGCCCGCATTTGGTGGGTACCACAAACACCCCAAAGCTCAGCACAACAATCGCACATCCTAAGAGTAAAACCTGCATTTTCTTTTACTGTTTACACTCGGACCCTGCAGAGATGACTGCACACTGCAGAGCAAAGATGATTCTCTCGTCTGAAACTGACAGAGGATACATTTTGCTCTACACTGCCCTTTTCTCATTAATACATCCATGGAGCCACCATTGGAATCGCCGACCTTTGCCATCAGTCTCCACTCGGCAGGAGGAGAGGAGAGACTTATCTCAGTACTTTAAAGGGGTGAAGTTTCACTCAAAGAACTGAAACAGGCCTCAAGAGGGAGAGAGGAGCCTTGAGACCGCTTTATTTTCCCGAGGTTAATCAGGAAGGCTGCATATTCAGGATGTTGCTGCAGCAAAACTGAAAGCAGCAGTCACATCTATAGTCCCCATGGAAGCCTCTCCCCTCAACCCCTCCACACTTGCCTCTTTTGTCCGTTTCTCCAGAACCAGGTCTGACGATGGCAGCACGCCAACCCAGCTCTTGCCAACCCCCTGCAGTATCGGGTTCCCGCCCCCAGAATACATGCCCCTCCTCATCCCCTGCCCCAGCTCGTCCCACTTCCAGCCTTCCCAGACTCGGCTGGTGAGGACCGCAGGGGTGTGAGGACTTGATTCGGTGAATGAAATGGTTGCGGTTGAGTGGTGGTGAGATGTGACTCCAAGAAGCCCTTTGGAGTGCAAGCTGGACTAAGCTGATTACTATTAACTGATGTGCATGACAGTGTGGGGAAAATCTGATGTCTGGTGCCATTCAGCAAAAACAAATCAACTGAACCCTCAGTGAGCAAAACCTGTGTGAGTATGCATGCAGAGTCATGTGTGAATGCTAATGATAAAGCTGGCAGGGGCAGCATGCAGGAATATGGGGATGGTAATGAAGGCCACCCTGCACTATAAACCCCCCACCCCCCAAAAAAGCTGTATGTGTAGAGAGGAAGTGGATGGGCGTGTCTCTGGGACGTACCTTCCTGAGCCAGTGAGGCCGTGGAGGAGGCGGCAGCAGCAGAGTTGGTATGCTGCCGGCCCACTATTGGACAGAAATGCTACAGTTGGGAGGAGCTATGCAAAATAGGCAGCTCTTGTCTCATGATTTCCGCTCATGGCCCCAGAAAACCACAGGGGTGTGCTGGCTACAGCCCACATGTAAGATCATCTCAGCATCTCAGTGAGTCATCATCTCAAAATGTGGAGCTCGTACGGCTTCGTTGCACACACAGACTTAGATTTCAAGAGTTCACTTAATTTTTTTTTTTTTTTTTGAAGAGTATTGCCAACACCTCAAGAAAGTTCAAAATTCAGAAAAAGTAATGGTTATATACATTAAAGGATGTCCATGTGCTGTACACTACATGCACTTAAAAGGTTACAGAGCTCCTTTTGTCATGAATTTCTGCAACAATACAGTGAAGCATGGTTGGGGTCAGCCTGTGGCATTGCTGAGGCTCTTTATTAAGCCCAGGTTGCTTTAAGTGCCTTGATGGCTCTGCTGTCACATGTTCCTCTTGACAGTATCCCATAGCTTTCTGATGGGGTTTAGGTTTCTCCATCTACTTTGTTTTAATATGCCCGGGTACAGCAATCTCCAACTGAAATTCAAAATGTACTTTCATCTGAGAAGAGGACTTTGGACCACTGAGCAAACCTCCAGTCCTGTTTCTCATGGTAAGACACTTCTGGTCTCTGGTTTAGGTATGCGTTAGCACAACGAATAGGACAATTGTTGCTCATGTCCTAGAGATGTCTGTATTTGAGCTCTTAAAGCTCCAAGCCTTGTGAATCTCACCCAAACTCTTGAATACGGTTTGCTTCACAGTCCTTTGAGGACTTGGCCATCTTATTCCTACTGATTTTGTTTCCCTTCCAGTTTGCCTTTCACTCGACTTTCATTTGTGTGCTTGATTACAGCACCATGAAGAGTCAGCTTCTTTACTTCTGACTTTTTGAGGCCTAATTTCCTTATGGAACGTGTCCCAGGTTAGTCCTCAACAGTTTTAAAAATCCCCTTTAAAAAGGTGTCAAATTGTTCTGAAACACTGAATTTTGGAACATCTGGCAGATTAAGGCCGTTACAATCACTCTGAAATATAACAGTCTGTGTGTGTAGAAGCTTTACAACTTTCTCTTTTGAACTGAAATACTAAAATAAAACCAAGTTATCAATGAGCTTCTAATTCACTGAGATGCACATCCACATGAAAGAGGGTTGAAGCAAATATGTGCACCCCCTGTGGATTCCAAGGTCCAGGGCTGAAATCACTAACCATCAACTGACCAATTAATTGATTACTGAGAGCAAGACCTCAGCAAAAACAAGTCACTCTTAGTAGATTCATAAAAAGCAACAACAAAAAAAAAGAACAAAACAAAAAAAACCAGCAACACATAATCATAATTGTCACTCTTTATACCAACATGCTTCCCCAAAACATCAAAAATCTTCTAAAAGTCTATCGTTTGTTCTTTTAACCATGCAAACTCTCCATGGGCAGCAGAAAAGAGAGAGACGTACACACAGACAAACAGGGAGAGATGCATTAACTTGGACACAGAAAAAAAACTTGCACCGACAGTCTTTATATATAAAAAAAAACATCAGCTCTCAAAGATTCATCACGACTAATATAACAGTTCTACTGTAAGACACAAGAACATCACGTTTCAGATCAGATTAATGTTTTAAGCGTCTAAACTGTTCTGCACACACAAAAGCATATTGTTATTTTAAGGATGAGTGGGTGAGTGTGTGTGGAGAGGGGGGGGGGGGTTAAAAGAGGTGCAGAGGACTCTATCCACTCTCCTTCCTCCTCTCCCTCTGCATGTGCTGCGTGGGAGGCTGAGGGCGAAGGGCACACCCACCTGAGAAGTTTCTGGACACCAGCATGGTGGTGAGAATGGCTCCCTGGAGGAGGAGACGAAGGAGGAAAAGACATGAGAAAGACACAAGGAGATGGAATATAAGTTTTTGTTTGGTAGGATTTTTGTTTTTCCCTTTAAACCATTTCACCTTCAGTTCAAACGGGACACAAAGTTCTTTGTTATCCTGAAATTTTAGCAGAAGCATGGATGTGGACCACTGTTGAGATGCACTAAAGTGCCCGTGAAATGCTCAACTCACACTTTCATTTCGTCGCGTTATAACCATAAACTTAAATGGATTTTTTTTTTCTGACAGACATACATGAAGTGTATAATTGTAAGGAAGAGGAAGGAAAACTATGCAAGTTTCCCCCAATACAATTTTAAACAAACAGTGGCATGTATTTCATATTCAGGCAAATAAAGTTCGGTGCAACCAATCATCTTCTCAAGAATTGGCCTGTGTGCAATTTAGTACGAGGTTCTGTGAAGACCTCAGAGGTTTGTTAGAGAAAATTGGAAAACAGAATCATGAAGACCGAGGAATCAGGTCAGGTCAGGAATTAAGTGATGGAGAAGTTTAGAGTCTGGTTAGGCTGTGAAACAATAATCCAAGCTTTAAACGTCTCACAGAGCACTGCATGATCCATCGAGCGAACAGGCAAGAGGGTATGACACAACCCCACCACATCAATCTATGGCCCACCTAAACAGACTGGACAGGGACAAGAGTCCAGAGAAGAGGAAACAGCCAAGAGGCCTGTGGTAAGTGGGGGACTGCAGAGAGCCGAGGCTCAGGTGGGATAAACTGTTAACAGGATAACTATTAGCTGTGCACTCTGCAAATCTGCCTTTTATGGAAGAGTGGTGAAAATAGTCAAGTCTATTTTCCACAATCTACGTAGCAGACAGTAAATATGTCCAAAGAAGGTGTCTGGTTAGATGAGACAAAGGAGGCTTTTGGCCCAACATGTAAAACTGTGTGTTGTAAAACTAACACTGCAGGTCACCCTGAACACAACATTCCCACAGTAAAGACGGCAGCATCATGCTGTGGAGGTGCATGTCTTGAACAGAGACAGAGAACCTGGTCACAGTTGATGGGAAGATGATCAACGGTACAAAAGTGGGGTGGAAGTTTGTCTTCCAGCAGGACAGCAACCCTAAATGAAGCCAGAGCTACACTGTAATGGGTTTTATTTATGATTTGCTGTGGTTTCATGCATGTTTTAGACACGTCCCTGGATCAACACACATCTTAAATAAATCGTTTTCTTTACAAGGCCTCTGCAGAGCTGAATAATAAATTAATCAGCTGAGTAAAACGGATAAAATGTGTGGGAAACTGATTTTGAGGACTTGAGCTTCACTCCCCTAATTTAGATCAAAACATATTCCTGTTATATCGGCCCATTCAAAGCCTGTGGCAAGACCTAACAACTGATGTTCACAGATGTTCTTCCTTTCGACAAGCCAAATACTCATTTCTATTGGTAAAAACATTTGTAAAAAACATATATCATTTCACTTCAGTTATGCACCTATTTCTGTTGCTCTATCACTTTAAATCCCAATGAAAAACATTAAGGTCGGTGGTTGTAACGTTACAAAATGAAAGAGCTCAAGGGGTGTGAATACTTTTGAAAGGCAATGCAACCTTAAGTCCAGAGAGTCGTGTTGCACTTTTATTTATGCAAAAGAATTTAAATGATGTGAAGAAGCAGAACAGTTACTACTTGATTCTGATAGTTTGCATGAATGGCCATGAATGCAAACTACAGCAACTATTACTGGACATCATTTAAAACATTTCAGCTACTCCCTAAAAAGTAATAAAACTTGGCTTCTCTACCTTTAAATGGGTCAAGATATCTGCATATCTTTAATGATCACCAGATAGTTTCAAAAACTGTTCTTACCTAATGCTGGAGTACAAGAAAAAAATATTTTTAGAGATCCGAGATAAAAAAATTAAGTGGGAAAATTATGACGAATGTTAAAGTGAACGTGCCAAAGACCCAGTATAGCAACAAATCAAGTGATAACACTAAAATCCTTGATACAAATGACAGCTGAGGTCTAAAATGTTTGTAATAAAACAGCTTTAAACAGATAAGTTAGTAGGAAGTTGAATCTTATGTGGATCTGTGTTTAGTTGCACAATAGAGCTCAAATGTAAGTACTCTTGTTGCAAAAAACACATTGATTAAATTTAAATAAAAAGGTTGAAACACTTATTTAAAAAAAAAATACTCTAAACTAAGAACCAAATGCATCATGTTTTATATGCTGCACTTTTCAAGAGTGGTTAGCTGCTTTCTTTTAAAAATATCCTGCTGTGTGTTTGAATGGAAGTCGACAGGCTACATTTTCTTCTTTGGAAACTACTTGCTTTGAATTGTTATGCTAAATTATGTCTGCATATTGAGTCATCTCTCCCCTGATATTGTGTATCCATTGCTGTCTATGCCATCTCAGCTCAGTATCCTCACAATCTCATCCTCGTGCTTGTTTGTCTAAGTCTATGACTGTAATAGACTGAATGTAGCAGTCCTCACTGCACAAAAACATGCCCAACAGTATGGTGTTGTAATTAGGATTGGAGATCAGGAGGATTAGGAGATTTCAAATCTAACCGAGACGAGATTTGATGGGAACTGGAGATTTAATAAGCTGAACAGAGTGAAATTGAAGTTTAAATACATTATATTGCCAAACGTATTCGCTCACCTGTGTTAACTCTCATTTGACCTTAAGTGACATCCCATTCTTGATCTATAGGAGTTCAATAAGAAGTTGGTCCACCCTTTGCAGCTTTAACAGCATCAACTCTTGGAAGGCTGTCCACGAGGTTCTGGAGTGTTTATGGGGATTTTTGACTATTCTTCAATAATCGCATTTGTGAGGTCAGACACTGATGTTGGATGAGAAGGCCTGGCTCTCAGTCTCCGCTCTAATTCACCCCAAAGGACTTCTATCAGGCTGAGGTCAGGACTCTGTGCAGACCTGTCAGGTCATCCACACCAAACTCTCTTATATATGTCTTTATGGACCTTGCTTTACGCTCTGACGTCATTTTGGAGGAGGAAGGGACCATTTCCAAAATGTTCCTACAAAGTTGGGAGCATGAAATTGTCCCAGATGTCTTGGTCTGCTGAAGCATTCAGAGTTCCTTTCACTGGAACTAAGGGGCCAAGCCCAGCTCCTGGAGAACAACCGTCACCAGAACCATCCCTTCACCAAACTTTACACTTGGCACGATACAGACAAGCACCGTTCCACTGGCAACCGTCACACCCAGACTGGTCCATCAGATTACCAGATGGAGAAGCTCGATTAATCAATCCAGAGAACGTCCCTCCACTGCTCTAGAGTCCAGTGACGGCGTGCTTTACACCACTGCATCCAACCCTTTGCTTTGCACTTGGTGATGTACGGCTTGGATGCAGCGATTCAGCAACCAACCAGTTACAAACATTGGATTTTATACACCTGTGGCCCTGGGAGCGATTGGAACAACTGATTTTGATTATTTGGATATGTGAACCAATACATTTGGCAATATTGGATGGCTTATGAGAGAAAATACTTTGAGCAAATAGGATTTTATATTAGTCTATAACATTACAGTGGTAGTGTCATCAGTTGTAAATGTGAAAAGAATGATCCCTGAAGAGATAAGTTACAGAGCAGTATTTAAAAACAGTAGCATAAAAAGGTTGCACAAGAAAATGTCTACCTTGAGTTTTCGGCGAGCGTTAAATTTACGCAGACATTCAACAGTTTCCTGTCTGTGCATCATGGACGCCACTGTAGAACGGTGCTGTAAGAGAACAAAGCAAGAACATGTACATTAACTCATTATGGACTTCAAACATATTTCTGTGTATCAATACCAATAAATATAATAAAGCAGTCTGTGTGAATGGGCAGTATAGGTTCAGATTTCTTTGATGATTTCTGATTTAGTGGGGAACTAGTTCACTTACGCAGATCCATGGGTGTTTCAGAGCTTGTTCAGCAGTGATTCTCTTGGCTGGGTTGATGGTCAACATCTGGTTGATCAGGTTCTTCGCTTCTGGAGTCACCGTGTCCCACTCTGGAGACGGGAACTGAAAATACATGAAGACGTGTCAGGAAGAACACTATTGATATCTATTGTTCCTTAGTGATGCGACTTGGTGGACGTCATCAGCAGGTTTCCGTCCATTAAACACCATCTGGGCACCACTTTTAGGATACATTTCAAAGTTTGCAGAACCTATTCTTGCGTTACAAGTGCAGAAGTGTGAACTCTTGGGAAAAAAAAAAAAAGCTGCAGTGTGACTTGATTTAGCAGCAACTGAGAGGATAAACCTTCCCATTCTGTTGCTTACACACAAACACACACCTCTGCAATGCGTCAGGAAAGCCCTGATAGGATCAATAGCTTTGGACCCGATCTCAATTTGACACTATTAAAACATTCAAAAACTGCTTAGCCAACCCCTGCACTGCACCCATTGCAAATATGCACCAACGCACATATGCATTGAAACGAAGCACACTTACATCGTATGCCCCAGCCTTGATCTGCTGATAGAGTTTGTGTTGATCTTCATCCCAGAAAGGAGGATATCCAACTAACAAGATATAGAGAATAACGCCTGGCAGAGGAGGAAGAGAGAACAGAAAAAGCACGTTACAAAAGTGGTTGAGGTGGTTGACAATAAGGAGCTTTCAGCAACAGGTGAGATGCTCCTCAACAGCCATTGACCCGAGATCTGAATCTGCCAATTTTCCCTAGATCGGGTCAGATTGAGCAACAGATCATTAAAAAAATTAAAATAAAACTGAGAAATCAAATTTTTTTCCTGTTCATTAAATGCATCAACCAGAAGTATGAATTTTTTCAGTTTAATAAACGTCAAAAAAAAATATTGGGAAAATACGGGTGTATAATAAATTAGAACATCAAGGAAATGTTTAAATATTTAAATAATTCCTATCAAAAAGAATAACTATATTATATATATTCATTGCACAGACAAGTGATGCATTTCAATAATTTATTCTGATAGATTTTATGATTATGGCTTACAGAGAATGAACACCAAATCTATAACTTACATTTTTGTTTCTCAGAAAATTAAAATGCACCAATCGGTCCACCAGAGATCATAATAGCAGACCAATACGATGGGATGTTTGAAATAGAAATGTTATCTTATGCCCCACAGAATCACGAGGAAGACTGCCGACACCCTTCACCCAGAAGACGAGCCAACAAAGGGCAATTGCTTAAGAAGCTGCTTGTTCAAAGAGTTTATCCAGTCGTTGTGTGGAAAGAAACACTGTAGTAGAAGGCGGCTCACAAGCAACAGGGTTAAACACAGCCGTGAGTTGGTAGTAAAGCAAATTCAAGATTTTTGGGGGTCATTTACACAGGTAGACAGAGACAGGAGTCCACGCATCCAGGACTGGGGCTACAGCTGTTGCACTTATTATGTCAATCCTTTCCTAAACCAGCTACAATGTCTTCCCATTTCTCATAGAAAATGAATTTAGGATTTTCAGAGACTGTAAGCCATAATCATCAACATAAACAGGACTGCTTTTTGACGATAACCTTATTTCTTGAGATGTACCTGTAGTGATTAAAAAAGAAAGAAAACTAAATCAGAATTGTGAGATCGAACCTCAAAGAAAACCATAGATTGTTTTTGTCCAGGAAAAAAGCTGATCTATGCATCCACGATATTTTAAAGAAAAGGGCGCAATAGGTTACTTTTAGTTTACATTAAGCTAAAGTCAACACTTTGAAATAAGCTATAAGACTTCTAAATTGTAAGAACAAACTCACCACAGGCCCATATATCCACAGGCTTGCCGTAGGGATCCTTCCTCAAGACCTCCGGGGAAAGATAACCTGGAGTACCAGCAAATCCTGCCGCAAAGATAATCCAGAAGAGAATTGAAGCTGTGATCCTTTGCCAAAATCAGGGCTTTTTGTGTGTTTATATATTTTAAGATCACAGTGACCCTTTGGGCTTTTAATGGAAAAACAGATTATGAGTTTGGAGTCAAAAGAAAACACAGTTTAATTGGTTCATTTCTGCTAAATAAAGGCAGCTCAGTTGTCTGCCCAGGTAAAATGAACTAGAAAGTGGAAATGATTTGTTTAAGCATTGATCCCCACAAATATTCTACGACTTCTGAGAGGCAGTAGCTCATTTGACTGAAGGAGACACATTTCGCATCGATTCGACCCTGTGCCCAAACTATCCAGCGCTGAAATGACATTCATGCGTTTGCGTTTTCTTACCAAACCAAGCCTGCTGGTCTCCCTGCACCTCGATAGCGAGGCCAAAGTCTGCCAGCTTCACTGCGGCTCCCTTCATCTTACTGGCCAGCAACAGGTTCTCAGGCTGACGCACATATTGAGAAGCAGAATGTAGGACAAGAGATGAACATGGAGAGATAATTGTAGACACTCGTCAGTTGAGCTATTTCTCAGAAATATTTATTTTTTGATGCATTTGACACAGATTGTGTGGGGGTGGAGGAAAGGTGTGAGAAAGCCATAAAAAGAGAAGAAGAAAGGGGAAAGGATGGGTAGTTAACAATCTTCACAACACCTTATATGGGCATGGTTTTGTAGCCATAGAAACCACTCGGGAGGCATTTGGGCAGAGCTGCAGACTGCATGCTAAATGGAGAGTGTACTTAGTGGGAGGCAGCGTGTGTGGCAGCGTTCTATATGGCTGTAGTTTGGGCAGCGGGACATGAAGGGACGCAGTAAAAAGCCCACTCAGGATAAAAGGCCAACAAATCAGACATGCAGCGCTCGAGGTAATAGTGTTACTCTGGGACACAGAGTACCCATCTAAACACAGGAGCTGCACATCGAAGTCTGAGGCATGTTTTTAGTGGCGATGCACCAATCAATCCACCAGAAATCATAAATCAGCCAATTTTCCCTCGACGGGCTCCGATCCGCAAGACGCAGGTCAAATACTGAAAAATCAATTATATTCCCGATTCATTAAATGCATCAGAACTAAGAAAGCCAGCATTTTCAGTCTGTAAAGACATCAACCAATAACTGTAATGCACATAGAAAAGGTTGAACAACATAGTTTATAAACCTTAGATGGAAACAATTTTGGAATTCCTCTATCGTAAATGAAAAATGACTAGATATCAAAAAAACCTGCTAACATGTTTCTTCTTTAAGCGTTGTAGTTCTTGGTGGCAGGATGGGGATATGGAGGAAATCGGTTCATATCATATATCAGCCTGCATCTAAGCCTGGGAATGTTCACAATGAGTTTATGCAGGTATCTCCATCGAGGAAAGCATTTTAAATACGAAGCCTACAGTAACCACAGAGAGGACAGAAAGACTGATGGACAAACGGATGAATGTGCAGACACATGGACAGATGGCGGCACATACGAGTAAAAGAATGAACGAACAAACCGATGGTTGAACAAACGGAGACACAGATGGATGGATAAACAGATGAATGAGTGGACAGAAAGATGAATGAATGGATGCACAAAGGGACTAATGATGAATACACAAGAGGTCGATTAGGTGGATGGAGCGCTCCCAAGTAGGGAAGAGGGGCACAACTCGACGTTTCATGAGACCAGACTGTAGAAGCAGTTTGATGTAAACTTTAGAAGTTTTCCAACAGTGCAAAAATCTGTAAAAATTAACATGTGAACCTATGAAACCTATGAGGGGACCGTCTCAATGACCTTGGATGATGATCACAGCCTTGAACTTGGTTAAGAAAAAAAAAAAAAAAAAAAAGGGAGAGAGGCTGCATAGAAGCCGTCTTCCTGTATTCTCAGCCAATCATAAAGTGAGCCAATCAGCAATTTAGGTCAAATTAAGCCCCTCCCCCTGCTGGTGCACGGGAGGCATGTCGTCACGCAGGTTGTCCTGGCAACTCCTGTGGCTGTGCCCTAACCTCTTTGCTCATGGCGGAGCTAAACGCGTGTATGTATGAGCACGTATTCCTGCATGCATGCATCGGCTGAGCCTTTTGCCTTTCCCTTGCCTTAGGTGGGAGACGAGCCCTCCCATGTGATCGTGACTCACCATCTCTGTGTGCTGAGCACACATGCAGGAGCACATACGTGCTCCCCGGTCAAGGACAGAGAGGGTGACAGATGTGACAACAGACAGAGGAACAGAGGGGAAAAACATAAAATGGGAGGGGAACGCAGCAGATGAGGAAAAAAAAAAAAACAGGAATGAAAGAAAAACTGCAGGGAGAGAAAAAGAAAGACTGAGAGCCATCTGTGTGTTGCCATGGCCACGAGCAGAGGTGTGTGTGAGGGAGTGTGCGTGGTCGTCTCACTCACCTTGAGGTCTCTGTGCACAATATCATGCTGGTGGATATGATTGACACTTTCCAAGATCTGACTAATGCAGTGACTAGAGAGAGGGAGACAGAAAAGAGGACAAACAGGGCGAAGTGTCAGCCACCGGCCTTCGTCACAGAAACATGACGTACGCTGCACATGATTTTGTCTGTCGTGTGTTTCAGCAGAGCCTGCAGGAATTCAGCGCCACTACAAAACTGCGTTTCACTGCAACATTATCTGGAAATCACGAGGGAGGACAAAAGCCTGACACTTAGGAGCTCTAAAAATGTGTAAGAAGCATCAGCTGCGCATTTACGGCCGGTTAGAGGTTAGAGTCGCATACATGTTGCATCAGTACGAAGTGAGTCTCATCGATTTATTTAAATGATCCATATTATAGAAAAAAATAACTAAAATATAGATTCTCTCTATTCCACACATGGTCAAAACTTTACAAGCTTACATAGATAAATCCCCCTCCACTAATACCTGGTTAAATGTCCCTAAGCAGGTTGCCCCTTGCAACAATAAAACTTTGTAACAATAAAAAAGGCCTTGACACACGTCTGGCTGGACGTTCATTTAAACTCAAATGTAATCAGTTCTTAAGCATAATGCACAAATTTCCGGCATTGATGAGGTCAGGTCTTTCTAAAAGACTAATATTATCTAGAGCTGGGCGATATGGAAAAAATAATCATCAATCCAGTTTTTCTGTATTTAGAAATTTCTATAATCATCAAAGACAGTTTCAAATTAATAATCCAGTTTCAAATATTCAATCTGTTTCAATACAAACAGGAAGAACAAATTCCAAATATTATTCATAGATTACATTTATTTTCACAAGTTACCATAAAGCTAAACATGCATCCCTTTCAACATTGCAGGACATTATGAATTAAAACAGTGGTGGTTCTAGACCAAATTTACCAGAGTGGGGCCAGCGGGATTTCATGGGGGTGTAGAACGAAAGAATAAAACCAAAACAGGCGACATTTCATTGTTTAATACAAGTGAGCCACAGAGCCAAAGGGCCACTTGTGGCTCTGGAACTGCAGGTTGCAGACCCCTGACCCAGCAAATGAAAAACTATGATCCTATCTCAATACGGCAGAAGTTATAAGTGCAACGCCTTAATTTTTAAATCTTTGTTAAAATAAAACTGTAAAGGTAAATAATTAAATTGGTCCAAGGGAGCAATCATTTATGATTTTTGATAGGGCTGGACGATATAAAGAAAAAAAAACATGTAGAAAAAATAGAAATCATATTGATCGATATTGATAATTATCAAAAAAATTCAAAACGTATATTTTAAGTGCAGTCGTCACCATTTTATGCTGTTTAATAACCTATTTTTAAATTAAGAACACTGAATTCAAACAACCCTTTATTCAACCAACATTTTACCAAAACTGCGAGTCTTAAAAAAACAAAAAAACACGTGCTTTTTGAGCTCTTTGAAGGGGGGCGGAGCTTGGCGACGGAGCATTCCTGGGTCTGCGTTTGTGATTGGTTGGGAGGATTAAGGCCTGTAATATTAACCTACATGATAGGCTTAAATGCAAAAGGAAGGAAAACTGTTAATTCTATTGAACTTTTTATTGACCCCTTTTTTCTCTCTATTGAACCACACATTGATCGATTGATGTATATCGTTATTGAATTATCGTCTAGCCCTAGTTTCTGTCCCAACGCATATCATCATAAGAAACTGACTTCGTATTATGTCTTCAGCAAAGGGCCCATAAAGGCTTCCACATACTTGGGTATACTGGTATTTTACCCTTCATAGCCGAGCGTACCAATTGCCTACATTTCTTGTGACAAATTCCTACATTTCCCAAACTCTCTGCCAGTGGGATAAAGAGAGGGAATGGATAGCAGGCACCCACCGCACACCTGTCAGTGCGGCGCAGAGAGGGGCTGTGAGGCCGTGCGTCCTCAACGTGGCTGACCCAGGTTCAATTCCTGAGGTTCTCTGCCACATGTCTTCCCCGCTCTCTCAAACCCCCTTTCCTTTCAGTCTACTGTATGAAAAACGAGCCACTAGTGCTGTAAAAACCCAGAAATGGAGGCACATTAAACATAAGAAATTATAATAAAATAGTTTAATCAAAAAGGTACATACTTCCATAAAGGATATTAACAGTTATAAGTGTAAGTGTAATATTTTTTCCTAAAGAAAGTGCTGAATTGTCCCCTACTTATTGGCCCTAATTAACAAGTTAAAATGTTGTCATATTGTGATTGATCATATTTATTTTTATTACCAGAAACTAATTTTGTGCCTTTGAAAAATGTTGCTGTGGTATAGAAAATAGAAAATAGCGTGTCGAGTATTTTTCTTTGTATCAGTACAGAGTTGAAATTTTTGTATCGTGACATCCGTAATGATCAAGATAATCAGAATTATCTAGACCTGAAAACTGGCTCAGATATTATCTGCAGAGCTCCATTTCTTCCCTAGATGTAGCAGCTAACGGAGCAGCTAGTACTGCCATTACCCTTTTACTCTTCTCTTGCATAGAAAGTACTCATAGATCAGTGCTTCTGTGCCCTTTCTCGGTATGGTCTGTCTTCTTAACCCCCCAGTTGGTCATGGCAGATGGCCGTTCATACTAAGCCTGGTCCTGGTTCTGCTGCAGGTTTCTTCCTGTTGAAGTGACATTTTCCTTTCCACTGTCGCTACATGCATGCTCAGTATGAGGAATCGCTGCAAAGTCACTGGCTCAATGCAAGCAGCCGTCTACTGTGGCTACGCGCTCATGCAGGAGGAGTAAATGCTGCAAGTCAATGACTCGATGCAATCTGCTGGGATTTCTTATATAAAAAAACCTTTTAACCAATACGTCTGATTTGACAGAAATGACGTGTTGTGAATATGCACTATATAAACTGGGCTGGACTGAAAAGGGCTGCATTAAATCGGTATCACCAGCTTATTCTTTCTGCATGAAAACATGGATCGAAACGACGCAGCGTGAGAGAGGGGCGAAAGCTACGTTACTGCACTTGTTGACGGGGAGGAAGCGTTTCCTGACAAGAATACAAGCCAACCAATTATGTCTGTGAGCACATGAGGACATGGTGGTGCATTTAAAATGAATTGCCTGTGGCATTGATATGTTTCACAGGGTTACGCTGATCAATTCAGGCTGCATGTGTGTAGATATTTAAATCAGGAGGGTCTCACCTGGCATCAGACTCACTGTAGTACTCCCTGGCTACAATGTCCTCAAAAAGCTCTCCTCCTGTCACACTGAGGGACAGGGGAAGTTGGAGAACGAGACATGGTGAGACAGGAAGGACAGAAAGAAGTTAGCATACACAAACAAAGCGAGGTTATGTGCATGGATAAAATGTCAGCGTGTGCGTGCACAGAATATACTCACAGGTCAAAGACGAGGTAATGAAAGCCTTCCTCTGAAATGCTGTCATGGAGTCGCACTGCAAGAGAGAGGGGAGGATGTGAGACCAAAGAATAAAACCAGCACCGAGATGAAACAAACAAGGTTTTCTGCAGTGTTTCGTGGTTATATCTCGACATAAATTAAAAAGAGAAAGAAAATGCAAAACCTAAACTTCTAAAGCGGGTGGTTTTTTTTCTCCAGAGTTACAGGAGAGCCCAGCAGATGAGGCATTTTGCCTTCACGCAAGCATGAAATGTTTTTATTTAAACGCCATCATATGTAAAAGGTAATACTGCACGACGCAAAAGGAAATGGCTTTTTTTTTGAGGCTGTGCCATTTAAGAAACCAGTATGATGGTCTGAAACCACAGCTTTGTGAAAGTATGAGTTAGTTAGGGCCATACAGTGCCCCCCTTTTACATTTTTATCGCAGATCAAACTAATCATCCAAACAAACCTGCTTCTATCCTGGCTCTTTATGGATAAAAAAAAGTGCTCGCCACCCTTGATGAATCATGAAATAACTGATTAGCCACAGTTTTTTATTCAGCTTCACTAATCAAGAAAAAGCTCAACTAGAACCTATCAGACCACATGAAGCAGGTAAAAAAAACAACAACCCATCATGCCCTAAAGAAAGCGTAGAACTGATTGTTGTTGATCAGTGACGAATCAGTTCAGAAAGGGTTACAAAGCCAATTCTAAGGTTTTGGGACTCCAGTGAAATCTGGTGAGAGAAATGATCCCCAATCAGAGAAAAGATGGAAGAGTGGGGAACATTTGCAGCGGCTGGTCAAACGTGGTGGAGGGAGAGTAGAGGACTTGGGATGGTTTGATTCTTCAGGAACGACACGATTTGTCAAAATTAGTGGAAATGTGAACTCTGCTCTCTACAGGATAAACCTGAAGGAGACTGTCTGGCAATCAGTTTGTGACCTTAAACTTAAGTGCACTTCAGCTAATGGAGCAACGATCTCAATCACACTGGCAAGTTAGCGAATTTCTGATCTGTACATCTCTACTTACTCTATATACTGAAATATATAAGCTTAGTAATATTCCACCCCTTATATAGATAAACTACACACAATTATGTTTTAAAATCTTTTTTTAATTATGATTATTTTCCTCTTACAGCTAATGTAAACATGTCTTAAAATAAAAAAAAATAAAAAAGTATACAAAAATGTAGACTTAGAGTTTAACTGATTTAATGTTATTTCCGACAGGTACTTTAAACCTGACAAACGAGCCTCATTGTAAGGTATATTCTAATGGATTAAATATGAATAACTTATTTGAGAATCACACATTAGGCAGCTCAGACACCTGTATATTAGGCTTGCGCAGTATACACAAATTTATTGATCTTGCAATATCACTATATGTAATAATGTATAAGAACTGCCTGGACCACAATAAATGTTACCTAAATAATTAAGTACTTATCCATTCAGACTCTGTCTTCAATATAGTTTGTGACACTTGTTCAATGCAGCATAAAAAGTTTTAATAAAGCGTTGAGGTGGTCAAGTCGTCGGCAAACTAAAAACAAGCTGTTCCAATGCTAAAACACTTGATGTAATGGACATGGATTTGATTTTTCCACTAAATGGATATACCGCTCATTATCATCATTATGGGGTCTATGAACCTAAAGCAGAAAGTCAAACACTAACATTTAACATTTTTTACCTTTAGTAATTCATAAAATTATTCCAACATTTACAAATACAAACAGAAATCACAGGTTTTCTCATATTGTTCAACCCTACTCTATATACAGTGTTTTCTCCAAATATGACAAGCCTTTTACTTTTCTCTTGCACAAGAAATATTCCTGGATCATTGCTTCTGTGCTCTTTTTCTATGCATGGCCTGTGATCTCTAACCCCCAGTCGGTCGAGGCAGATGGCCGTTCGCATTGAGTCTGGTTCTGCTGGAGGTTCCTTCCTGTTAAAAGGGGAGTTTTTCTTTTCCACAACTCTATATACAAGGTTCCCTGCAAATAAGACAGTGGCTGCTGAGCCGATCATTGCAGAAACGTGCACATCTATTATAAGTCCATTTACGCTCTGTGGCGGCATGAGCACAAAACTAGAAAAACAACAAAGTAGACCTTTGGAATTTAATGTTTGTGGAAAATAAACCAAGTCTCCTAATTAGTGACACACAAATTAGTTCGCTAAAGACAACCACGTAGCATATTGGTCCTCTACTGCCACAATGCCACGACCAATCTGGTCAAGTTAGGCTGCACAGTGACGGAGCAGGATGCTGTCAGACCCACACCGCGACGCCTGGATCCTGCTGAGATACAGCTTAGGTTCAGCGCCAGACAGTTATAGTTATGTAAAGTGGATATCAGTTGTATAATAAGATGAAGTAGGATGCCCCTGCAGCAAGAAGCAAGTGTGACTGCTCTTCCCTCCTCCTTCCATCTGTTTCCTTCTCTTTGTGCTTTCGTGTCTCCATATGTCTCCCTTTTTTTGTACCCTCTTTTGTCTGAAGTTTGAACGTAGACGATGCCGAGATACGTCAAGAAAGGGAGAAAGGACACGAGAGAGAGGGAGGGGGGAAAAATCTATACAGACAAGACCGATAACGGGAAGATTAGGTGAGGGGTGAGCGAGTGCCTGGGAGGGCCGAGAGAGAAGTAGGACATGAGCAGAAGAGAAATAAGAAAAGCGGCGGTAAAGGTGTCATTGATTTTGTCCTTTCATTGTGGCCATCTCTACTAAACATCTCTATTGGAGCTGGATCGTGCATCTTAATGTTCTAATCCTCACTGCCGCGTAAAACGGCAGGAAAAATGTCTGAAACCCAAACAAACTGCATGAAATGTGGAACGTTTTAAAAACAACTGGCTTTCACGATAAAGGAGCAACAAGCAAAATGTCATTGTTTTAAATAGAAAGAACTAAAGAGTAGTAAACTAAAGGTATGTTTTTTTAGATGGAATATGGTTTGAAGTCACATCATCTCTCAGTGTTGTTCTCCATTCTCTTGTTTACAAAGCCGGGCCGGCAACACGTGCATGTGACTAGCTGCATCTCAGGGCTTAGCCCCCCCAGCCGCTAAATGTCACCGCCGCGTTCACCTGCATTTGATCAGGACCCGTTATTACCACAAACCCAAAAAAAAACAACGGTCTTTGGAAAAGAAGGTGTCAGATAAGGAAAGAGACAAAACAAGGATCAACATTGGCCTCACGTTTCCAATGTGGAGAGCAAAAGCAGCTCCAGTTTGACTCGGAGCAGCTTTTCTCCTCCGGACAGGTGAATAACAGCATGAAGTTTGTTTTTGTTGGTGTTACAGTCTTGTTAGACTTCTGTTGATTTGATTCAATGTAACTCTACAACCGTGTCATGTGGGTTAATGGTTGCAGTTTGACCAGCAATGGGCCAGGCGTTACCGTTATGTGAGGCTAGTAGCTGGTAGCCCAGCTAACACAGTTAGCGTTGTTTAATGCAGCCCGGCAGGCTTGTGAGCTGCCCACCGTGATACTCGCACACATTCAGGGCATTATTTTTGACAAAAAATGCAAAATTCAAAAGGATGACTGCTCTGGTGTTTAGATTTTGGAGGTAGAGAGGGACGTGGCTTGCCACACCTCTTATTTTGGTGTATAGACTAAGCTCAACAGCGCACCTAGTGGTGAAATTTCGCTTACCGCTCCTTTGAATAAGAAAAATAAATGTCAATTCGAGCAGCAAGACTGGGGTGAAATCTTAGTGCAAATGAATTCATTTATTTCTGTCCTAGTCGAGTTGAAGGCGCATTCAGTTGTTGCACCTGCAGAGCCACCAGCCGTGCCCTCAAATATGTCAATGAAACCCGATACAGATGTTGATAGGGTCCACAATCACACCCCAAAGGCTTATAAATAACACAACGAATAAATCGTGTGCTTTATTTTAAAAAAGAAAGCATTTTCTACAATAATATACTAGTGAAAAGCTTTCAGTGACCAGACTCGCTATTCCTCCAGCAGTTCTGTTTTTAGAAATTATAGATATAAAAATCCTGTCCGTATTTGCAAACTGTTCCAACAAGTTCAATTATTTTACTTAAGAATCTAAATGCTGGGAAAAAATAAATACATTAAATATGAATTTCTTCTTCATATTTATAACATGACTGAAGAGCTAGTGCAGGGCCCAAAATGTTTCACACCCTTTTTCCAGTCATAATATGACCGCTGACTTCAAAGTAGTTTATTTCCCTTTTTACACATGAAATTCCAAAAACTACAGCACGTACTTCTATTCACTCGGGCTGCACAATATAAGAAAAGACCCAAAATGCTATAATGTAGGTGAAATCGGCAATATTTAATATTTAATATTTTATCTTTCTGCTTTGGGTTCATAGTAAGCAGCGATTAGACAATCAGTGGTCTTTCCAGCTAGAAGAAAAAAAAAATAAGAAAGTTATTGAAAAGAGTTGCTTCTGGCCGATGTCTGCCGTTTTGGCAAATAAACACTTTAGTTGTAGTTTCTTAATGACTTTCCAGCCGTGCCACCTTTTCACCTTCTAAAACATTTTATGCCGAATTGAACAACTGTCGCTATATTACAGCCGTGGAAAGCCTGAATAGTGCCAAAATAACTAGCTTACACTTAAGAGATAACGACACAATTGCCGTATATTGTACATCCCTAGTATTCACGCTGCTTTACTCAGACACCCCTAAACAAACAGAGTGGAGCAAGTCACCCAATTAGTAGTAAATACTGTACTGTGAGGGCTTCATAGGTTGGAAGGAGAGCAAACAGGCTCGTGAAAACCGAGGCGGTAGGTCACACATCTCAAGCTTTAAACATAACAGGGCAATGTTCAATCCATCATAAGAAAACAGGAAGAATGGCACCGCTACAAACCTACACAGACATGGCCGCTCGCCTAAACTGACAGGCAGGGCAAGGAGAATAATCAGTAGCAGGCAAGAGGGTCGTGGTAACTGTGGAGGAGCTGCAGAGATGTGCTGCGACCAATTAAGCCTTTCTGGCCTACATCCAATCCAGCTTTCTTTATAAAATCACTTTAAAAACAACATACAGGACCAACGTGACATACATATTAGAAAGGCATCAAAATGAATGAAATCAAAAGTCTAAAACTACACAGAACATTTGTATAAATACGAAGATCACTGAGAAAAATAAAACAAGTGTAAGAGCAATCATGCAGTAAAAACAGAATACAAAAAACTAAATCAGCATCTCAAGAGGTGTCAAAGGTCAGAGCAAAGAGGTGGGTTTTAAGAAGTGGAGAGAGAAGAGGCCCGTCTAAAAGGCAGTGGTAAATTATTCCCCACAAAGCTAAGCTTACCCCTAGCCTCAGACTGAGGCTCAGCTAACCTGAGAGCGGGTGGGTGAATAAGGGTGGAGCCGCTCAGACAGCTACATGGAAAACACAATGATATACGCCATCCTCACTGTGAAGTAAGGTGGTGGTATACTTTTCATCAGGATAGAAAAGGAAACTGCACAGTTGACGGAAAACAGGATGAAGCTAAATACAGGGAAATCCTAGAGGAAAACCTGTTAAGAGACCAAAAAGACTTTAGAACGGGGCGGAGAATTAAGCTCCACCAGGATGACTAAAACAACAAGCAAGGTTTAAAGTGCTGCAACGGCCAAAGTCAAAGCCCAGACCTAAATCTGCTGTAAAAGCTACTGACCACAGATACTCTTCATTGAAAAGCTAGGTTTGAGCTAATTTGCCGAAAAAATAGACAAAATGTCAGCTTCCAGATGTGTAAAGCTGCTGGAGACATGCCTAAAGACTTGTAGCTTTGATTTCATTGAATCTTTGGGGGATGGGGGGTGAAATACAAATACAAAACTGCACATTTTATATGTAAATAAAAACACAAAAGAATAAATGAAATCCTTGCATCCTTTTTTACACTACTTAGTGTTGGTCTAAAGGTCTAAAACCCAATTAATACATTAAAGTTTGTATGTGACCAAATGTGAAAAACCTGAAGAGGTTAATAGTTTTGCGAGGCTATTTATTTTAAGCAGACAGAATTTGTGTTAAAAATGCCCATCAATAAGTAGGACGTCCACAGTAGATGAGCTGTTTGCTGCCAGAGAGAAGGACCTATATAAACTGGCTCTGTGACACAGGCCTGCATGTTCATCCCAGATCACCAACTATTCTGATGCTCGGTATCCCTAAGAATCCTGGTAATGTCTGTACAGACAGTTTCAGTTTCTAAAGTGTCCAATGATTCATTTTACACTATTTTACAGACATGTTTCAATAACAAAATAACATTACATGATTAGGAATGGCTGATTTAGCCACTGGGTCACTTAAGGAAGTATTTAAAGCAATTTTTTTAATATTATGGATCAATTGCTTATCATGAGCTCTAGGATATGTGTTGGCAACAATCTTAAAAAAAAAAAAAATTAAAATGGTCACAAGACAAGTCAGTAAATGTTCCTGAAAATGACACCAATTTTTGTTTTGGTCCATTTAAAATTGGCTTCTTTGATTCACAAATATGAATATGAAACATGATAAGCTCATAAACATTCACAAAAAGAAGGTCATTATTAGCACAGAAACTTACCAATGTTGGGGTGTTTCAAGAGACGGCAGATACGAGCCTCCCTCTCAAGCTTCTGGTGGTCTGGGGGAGGAATTAAAATGCCCAAGTTAGATGAAGGTGGCAAAACAAAAACTGGATTTAGGTTTGCTTTTTAACAATTTTAACTTCATGCGAACTTTAGAAATGTCCATTTTTAGTGCGCAGACTGCAATTAAAACCATTATAAGCATAAACCATTTTTAGCAGTTTTATGAAAACTATCCAAATGATCCCTTCAGATGAGCTGCCCTCTCCCAGCAGCATTTCCTTACCACGTTTAATGAAATCGTAATAAACCAATGTGACTCGGCTCTGCTGCACAGTTGACCTCAGTATCGACGGCCTGTTGCTGCTTAAACGTCACCATTCACACAGAGCAGAGAGCCAGAACCAGGCAACAAGACCAGCCCATTAGACGTGTACCAAGAACGCTCCGATTGCACAACTGCTTTTTCCACCCATGCGCTGCACAGCAGGAGTCTCTGCATGGCGACGCGTTCTCACGACTGAAAACACTCCTGGTAGAGCCCACAGGAGGCTGCCCATGATACAAATAGCTGCAGGATGTTCCGTGCTTTATTTACATCACATTGGAGACAAATTAGGCTCCATATGTGTATATGATGACGCCTCTGTTTTAATACAAAGACCGCATATAAAAAAAAGGGACTCAACATATTACTAGAATAAGAAATATAAGCCCCAAGAAAACGACTAGGACTCAAAGATTTGTCTGGATTTAGTTTGAAATGGCTCTTTCAGACCAACATTGATGGTCAAGGTCTCCTTGATAGCTTTTTAACAAAAGTGGTAGAGGACAGGTTATTTGGATGGATGGATGGATGGAAAAAAAATTTCATAATCAGATTTAAGCTCAGTTTAAATGGCTGATCCACAATAAATTAGTTGCTGGTCGTATAATGGATAAGAAGCCGGCAATATCAACAATAAACTCATTAGATCATTTATAAATTCTCTATAAAATAACAAATAAAGCTTTCTAACAGGCATGTTCCGGTGTAAGATTCTTACAAATACTGTTGAAAAGTAAGATAGCCTTGAGTAACCTTGTCATCGCTGTGATTAAAACAGGTTTTTCTTCTCACTATTTTTGTGCAACAAAATCCAGCTGCTTTTAAAGAAAACGGAAAAGCAACAACTATTACAAACAGAGATACAGATTAAACACCGCCTAAATTTAGATAACTTGCACCCTTACAGGGAGGAGTAAGAGTGCAACATAAAACAGCAGCCTGGCTGCCATTAGACCACTTGTTAGACCCGTTGTTGGTGAAGTGAGTCCTGGGTTTCCTCCATGATAATGTCCGGCCTCATCTGGCAAGAGAATGCAGGCAGTTCCTGGAGGATGGAGGAATTGATACCAGTATCTGGACCTAAATCCATCAAAGCATCTCTGGGACATCATGTTTAAGTCCATCTGACGGCAGCGGGTTGCACCCCAGATGTCCAGGAGGTCAGTGACACCCCGGGATAGCATCCGTCATCTCATCAGGAGCACGCCGCGACGTTGTCAGGCATGTACAGAAGCATGTGGGAGCCATTTAAACTACGGAGAACACTGCTGAGCTGATCCAACCGCGATTCTTGGTGACTTGGATTAAGCCCTCTGTTAATTTTCATTTCCAGTAAATGATACGGCATCTTTTTGCTCCCTACACACGAGCCATTCCAAACCAGTATGACATCCAGCAGGGGTTTTCCCCCCCAACTGAGATCTGATGTTTTCAAAAATGATCCTTTATTTTTGCAGTGTTTCAGGTCACACATATCACTGCCATTTATATTTTTGCAAGAATAAGAACAAAAATAACCAATTGGTATGACTTCATCCCTGGATGGCATCTAGCTGTTGTGATTAACAGAGATGCACTGAGAAACTGCCTGACAACTGGAATCGGACCATTTTCAGCTTGATTCGTTCAGGTTTACACACAGACTTCTATTTACAATTAGTAAGACAAGCCACGCTAACAACCCTGACCAGTCACGCAAGATACAACAGAGGTTAAAACACCACCTCCACACCACTTGGTCTTAAAACCAGCAAAACCTTGCTTTATGGCATCTGCTGTCATCCTCGCCGTGTGGAATTGCTTCTGCTTATAATCAACAATAAATAAATAAAAAATAACGAGCTGTCAGCGGAAGAAGTGAAGGAGCAGGTTATTTATGGTTCTTAGGAAGAAAACGATGGGTGACATTTTTCTCAAGTTTTAGCAGATTGAGATTTCTGTCTATCTTGGGGGTAAACTGGTCCAGGAGGGAAACTCTAGACTCAGCAACACTCTCCAACTCATTCTGAGTAATCCTAAAGTATTACCAGGCCAGAATGGAAATGTTACCAGGGGGTTCTGGTTCTGCTCCTCCCAGTGAGACATGCCTGGAGAATCTAACGGGAAGCACCTTGAAGTAGTCCTGACCAAGAGTCTCTAATCTTAATCATTACTGAGTGTTGGAACATGCATGGATCAGAACAACTTAAAGCTTTGCTGCTCTTTCTTAACCACAGCAGACCGGAGCATTGCCCAATCAAATCCATCGATCCATTCTTCGCTCGATGCCAACCCTCACAAGATAACCGAGATACTTTTAGTTCTCCGCTTGATGCACAGAATAACCCTGAAACCAGTGAAAGCAACTCAGCTTTCAGGAATCATTTGGCTGAAATCTGCCTCTGTAAGGCTGTAGGATTGTTATAAAAATCAAATATAAGGATTGGAAATTCTGCAACAAAACCTTAGATTGGTGCATGTCTAGGCATAAAATAAGCTTGTGTGTTGCACTGAGTGTAAGCTTTTAGATAACTTTGTATATGCATACAGACGAGGTTCCTATGAAACCCAGTAGTAGAACGCCTTTCTATTTACTCCTCACACTTTGTGGCCAAACCATCGTGCTTGTTTGAGGATTAAACAGTCGCTCCAAGAGGTCGTGTGTTTTAGGGCCGTTGGCGTGTAAACCAGCTCCTCCTGAACCACCTAATCGCTCTGGGATGCAGAAGCCACGAAAACAAAACCCCAGTGCAGCAGCTGAGGTCACGGGTCAGGTGGCGTAACATGGAGGAGGATCCACCGCGGCTCGGGTGTGTGTAGATGCGCGCGTGTTATCGCTGTGGCTAAGCCAACTAACTCCACACAGCTCCATGGCGATTACATGACACAGAGACGGGCTGCCTAAGATTTGCATTCATTTCCCCAGAGCGGCAACAACCCCAGATAAAATTCACAAGCTGCAGCTGAGCCGTCAACCATCGCTCATCTTACTGCCCCATGCACCATTAGCATATACGTTTATTCTAGCAGAATCAGGTAACAAGCCGCGAGTTTTTAAAATCCTTTTTAACTTGTCGACACAGAGAGAGTTTAAGTAGTTTAAGCACTTTCTTTACATGCGCCTTCAACTAGCCTCTCTGGGGGTGTACATTTCCCCTCAACTGTGAGGAAACCACTCAATGCGAGAGAGACCTGAACCCCCCCCCTCCTAATTACGCCGGTGACGCAGGATGGAGGGAAAGGCAGAGAAAGAGATAGAGGGAGGATTACGTGGCGCGTCCATTTGCTGGGAGAGGATCACGGTTCTCCTCAGTGTGTGCTTGTAAAACCGTCTACCTCAGTGCAGTGTCGCTGCAGCTGTAATTCATTCAATCTTCTTATTTGTTGGAGAGAGAGAGAGAGAGAGAGAAGAAAGGGCTGGAGGGTAATTACTGGCACTTCCTGCTGCTCTCTAATTGGCCATCTGCTTTGCCACGGGGCAGGCCCAAAGCCATCTTGCATTAGCTGTGAAGGATGACGAGAACCACACATTTACACACGCGCCTTTCTCTGCCACACAAAGTTGACAGTTCAACTGAAGGCTTGAGAATTCAGTTCAATCTGTTTTGGGGGGGGGAGTTTGATCCAAGCTGTTAGGACAAGGAAATGCTGTCAAAACAGGCGAGGAAAGCCGATGCTGATAATGTGGCAGTAATTCAGGGATGAAGCTTGGCATCCTCACTAAGGATAGACGCACAGGTCCTCGTTTGCTTAAACACAAACGCATGTGTCTATGTTCAATCTGTGGGCAGCAGGCAGTATTGCTGTAAGACGCAGTTGAGATTGCTTATGTTAAAGCACAAAATGGTAGGTAGTTGATGATCTTGGGTAGGTCAGTGATCAAAATAATCAGTTGGATCTGACTGGTCAAAAATGTTCATATTAATTTAATCTAAAAAATCTAAAATCCAACCTTTTCAGTCTAAACATGTCAACATACAGAATGCTCTTCTGACACGCTCTGCTTTGAGATCCTCAAAAATCAAAAATATACAGATATACGTTTTGGTACATAAATGGAGATATCCATCATCGATCCCTCGGCATATCTTTCACTTTTGAGGTCAATATTTGGCTATGTTCACACTGCAGGCCTTGATGCTCAATTCCGATTTTTTTGTGAAATCGGATTTTTTTCTGTGTCCGTTCATATTTCCAAACATATGCGACTTGTATGTGATCTCCTGTGTGAACTGCATTCATACGCCTAAGTGTCCCGCATGCGCAGTAGAGGACGCGATGACGTCATACGTAGCAAGCGTGCTCATTGTTTGCGGAAGTAAACATGGATCGTAATGCTGCAGCGTATCTTGCGTTCTTTACGTTATTCTCCAACTTATACTCCAACTTTTTAAGAAGATCGAAAGGGAAGAGAGCCAAATCTTAGTGATGTGAGCGGCTTTACTGATACGGACTTCATTCATAATTTTCGAATGACAAAGGCAACCTTTATGTGCATCTGAAAGGATCTCTTTAGCGCTCTCACGTAAAAACACACGTCTTCGGCGGCCATAGCAGCGAGTAAACGCGTTGTCGTGGGGCTGTATGGACTTGCAACAGGTGTTTGTTACCGCACAATAGCCAACCTCCTTTTTTTTTTAGCCAACCTCTTTGGCATAGCCAGGTCCACCGTTAGTGACGTTTGTCAAGTATCAATGACGTGTAGGTCGGATAAATGCGACCTGGCCGTAGAGACACAGGTCGCATTTGAAAAGATCAGATACGTATCGGATTCAGGACCACATATCCAAGTGGCCTGGGTCGCATTTGAAAAAATCCGATCTGTGTCGTTCAGACTGTCATGAAAAGATCAGATACAGGTCACATATGGGCAAAAAAAATAAATAATTCGTAACTGGGTCACTTCAGGCTGCAGTGTGAACGTAGCCTTTGTTACATTTAATCAGTAACTGACTGCTTAACGGCTTGATCAGCCCTGATTGGTGACCGGCTGGTCAAAGTTATTTTTTACAGGTCGTCTTAACAAGAACACTGATTGGAGTAGATGTATTGTAGGATGACTCCTAGTAGTCAGCCATTTTTTATGTCCGGGAGGTGTTTAAGTCAAAAAAGCAGGAATGTAAGAAGCCATTTAAAAGCAACAATTTTCCCTGACAAGTTGAGCCAGTTTCGTGGTTCGTTCAGGTCGCAGGAGAGAAACAATTATTGGATGAGCAAAGCAAGAAGATTATAAAAAGTTGTTTCTATGTTGAAAAATTATCTGAGGAAACGCTTCAAATTTAAATTGTATATCTTACCTTGATACTAATCTCATCTGGTTTTATTTCCTGAGTTGTTTGTGAACCCTGTAGCCCGCTAGTCACACAAACCACACCTCAGCACATCATCACTCCACGTAAAGCTGACTTGCTTCTATGCGGCTCTGTGACTACTTCACTTGGCGAGTCGGGGGTGCACAGACGCAGGCTGACTTCTAACCCCCTTGCCACATCGGTCCTTTCACAAAACACCTCGAGACAACTAAAAGGTGCCTTAAATGCGACTCTGTTTTTTGTAAAATGAGGTTTTGAAAAAAAATTACGTTTTTAATCTCATCAAAACATGCATTCATCAATTAAACTAAAGAAAATAAAAAATAAGCTGGCCAATATCAGACACGTTCTATACAGTCTGTGCAGCTCTGCAGGCATTATTAATAAAACACCTGAAATAGAAAATGATGCAGCGAAGGACCTAAACACCGAATGGCTGCACAAGCCTCAAACGAGGACTGATTCTACGATCTAAAAAGAAGTTCATGAGATGCTACGTCAAATTTTTGTTTAGGAGAAAAACATCGAGGTAAAATGATACAATTACTAATAATACTAATAATAATAATAATACAATAAAAATAATTTGACTACATGAGCTGAAGATCTAAACAACGTGAATCTGATTAAAACATGGGAAATTGCAAAGCAATAATAACTTAACAAGGCAACTAAACGTCGTAAGAGTAGTGGTTTTAGGACGAGAGCTGAGGTTGTGCCGTAAAATGAAGGTTGGGTCTCATCCTCCCTCTCTCTGCCTCCTCACACAGTCGCAGCAGACAATGCAGCAGGGCCCAGTTTCCAGTGTCACTTCAACAACTAAATTAGAGCATTCATTCTGCTCAGATGCTCACATTACACCTACGCTTTTTAGTGCCGCCATGTAAAAGTAACTAATGTACATCAAGGCATGGACCAGTATATTATTTCCATGGTATGAAAACCTCTATAAAAAAATGCCACAATTTCATGAGACACATTAATATAAAACAGGAGACAGAAAACCAGGCAAAACCAAATCATTTGTTGATTATATTTTATCAGGTATACATGAACAGTTGCTTGTTAACACAAAGAGTCGATCAGCCAATCGTTTGGCAGAAACTCAATATATGTAGGCATCTAGACATTGTGAAGACTTCTGGGGAAGGAGAATTTGAGGGGCTTTAAACACGTCGACACATTGGGTCCCTTAGTGCCAATGGATCATCATTTAAACACCACAGCCCAGCAGAGTATTGCTGTAAACCATGACCGGACACAGAGCGGATAACCTGGGTAATTAGTCAGCTAATATCAGCATTAGCATATTTACTCATTTTGCCAATTATATTCAAAGTGTTGGGAATTTACAGCTTGTATACAAATAATATATGTAGTCTTTCAGAGTCTCAATGCAGTAAAAAAAAACACACCTCACACAGAAGGGGTGCACTTAACTCAAAAGATCAGAATAGCAGAAGCTCTGTAATGACAGATGACAAAAAGGAGTGTATAAAACGTGGTTTCCTTTGTAAACATAAAGCCTATCAAGATGAAAAACCTATGATTTTCTAATATCTAGTCGCCCTATGACCTCCCCAGTGTTACTCTAAAAAAAATACAATATTCTACACAATAAAACTTTGAACAAAACTAGCAAATGTGCTGATTTTTCTGCTATGTTTTCTTGGGTCTCTTTATGACAAAAGTTTATTAATATCGAATATATATTATTTTAGCAGCCGATGGAATAATTGTTGCTATTCTGTCTTAAATAAATGGCGTTTTTGTTTTTACTCAAAGTAGCAAACGCCATCTCCTTTGCGATAGTTTCCTTGCTTCCTTCCTTACTTCCTTCTGCCCCCTTCCTCTGATTGCTACAGTATTTACCAGAGCTTATCCACCAGGCCACGCAGGAGGCCACACTCATCTCGTCAGGGTAAAAAAAAAAAAAAAAAGACACCACTCCAATCCTATCAGACAGAGCGTCTGCATGTGCGCCGTGTTGTTGTTTGCATGTAGGTGCAGATCAGCCGTACAGTAGTAAAAGCTGCCTATCGTTATTTTCCAACCACAAAACTAAACCTACTCACACTATCATCTGTCGTTTGGTTTCTCTTTATCTTGCTTCTTTGGTGAGAGGCATCTCTGAACAATGCACAAGAATTTGCTTTTAAAATTCATCCCCTTCTCTAGGCAGACACACACACACACCTCTGTACTTTCTGCCTCTGCAAAGAGCCCACAGCTTTCTGCTGAGCTCTTACTTTTCATGCCTGGGACATTAATACTACACGCTGCACTATGTGGACACTTGATGGTACGGATGGAACAATAATAGCATTACAAGCTCGCACCAAACAGACATGCTCTATTAGCATCACTCTGTGCTCTCTTAGTCTCCTTCATGCGGACAAATACCATCACAGTCAACAAGAGGGCAAACGGGGAGGCGCCTATGGAAGCTGTGGGGTCTTAGTGGTTGATGAAGATACATTGAGCATAAGTGGATTAGCCTCAATACAAACCAATCCCCCTTCACAGAAAGACCAGAGACGGGCAATGAGGGAGAGGTGAGAAGCTAATGAGAGGAGGCAGGAGAAGAAGAACGACGAAACCAGGTGTGAATGAAAACTATGAAGAGGTCTGGTTCTTTAATTTGCCAGATAGAACAAAAAGAGGGCGGCAGTCGGGTATTTCATCATCATTACGAGCCACAACAGATGTCAGTGCACTCCACATGCACATAGGGGGAAGAAACCAGGACAGTCTGAAAAGAAAAACCCCGTTTTATCACTTATGACTGGGTCCCATGGCCGCGGCCTTCAGACGAGGAGCCAGAATCGATTAGTTGTACGACAGCGGTGCAATCACACAAATCAGCAGCTACAGCAACTTGCTCAATTATGCGTTTATAAAAAAAGCATCAATAAACTATTACAAAGTTGCTGACAAGACCAGTGAGACAACAGCTTAATAAAAGCCTTCCTCTGCTGGTGGGTCTGTGGGACTTTTGTTCACTCGTACAGCTGCAGTAATAGCTGTGGAATTAAAAGAAATCTGCTAATGTGGACACTTTTCCATACAAATGGTAGCCATCGCGTCAATATTACATATGCAGGGTTTGGACACTGGAAAAATAAAAAATAAAAGCGTTTAGCTCAGATATTATAGTAAAATATATCAATGGATACAGATGTAATATAGATTTATTACACACTGACATATTGTGTTGAGTGTTATTTTGTGTTAATTCTGAGGATTGCAGTTTAAAGCTAATGGATACATGAAAAATAATCTTAGATACTTTTGATATTTACTAAAGACTGTTAAAACAGAAATGTTTTGCTATGGCCTACACTACTGCGGAGAAATATTCTGACTTGACAGTTGTCCAGCAGGCGGACACTGATACCCTCCATTAGGAGGATTAGCCAGAAAGGGTCGCACCTGAAAGAGCTGCCTGTTCACAGGGCGCTCTACACCAACATAATCCTGGAAAGTTGAGTGGAAGGAAAACATGCAGTAGAAAAACAACAGATAACTGCAGCTTTTAGAAAATTGTGAAGCAAATTTGAGTTTGAGGGACATTCAATAAGGCTTAACCTGAGGCTGGAGTTGGTTGGCGCTTCAAAAGTCACCACACACAAGACATACCCATGACCTGGGCTACAACTGTCACCTTCCCTGTGTTTGCATTTCTTTTGGAAATCAAGGTCCCGCAGTCTGGAGGAAGCAGAAGAGGGTCAGAATCCAGGTTGCTTAAGGTCTAGTGGGAAGTTTCAACAGTTAGTGATAATTGAGGGAGCCGTATCAGTTGGTCCACTGTGCTTTATAAAGTCCAAAGTCATCAAGCATTAACACAAAGCACAGCCATCAACCAGAAAATTTTAGAGCACTTGATGCTTCCTTCTGCTGACAAGCTTTATGGAGCAGGACTTGGCTGCTGTACACAGCGTTAAAAGTAGCAATGACTGCTTTAACGACCACAGTATGTGATCCAACAATGCAGACAAGCTAAATGGTGCTATAAAAGCAACCTGGGCTTCCTTAACACCTCAGCAGAGCCACAGGCATATTACCTACCAGCCAAGCTGTATTTATTTAGTAATTCATGCAAAAGGAGCGCCAATAATATACCGAACGCAGTGGACAGTACATTGACATATTCTAGTTTATTGGAATCAGGCATTTAGTTTTTCATTAGCTATAAGCAATAATATCCAAAATCAATGCTTAAGATGTATCACTGTGTGTAATGGAGACAATCTTTTCAGTTTCGCTTTTTGAATTGAATAACTGATGATATTCTAATTTATTCAGATGCACCATCCCTTTGACTTTTGTTTCCTTTTCTGAATGCGCAGCCATTTGATAAGCACAACCGATTCTTGCCACTTAAACCATCGAGTCAAATCAATGTTGAACATTATTCGTGAAAGTGTACCTTGGGATACCGTACCTCTTGCAGAAAGCTTCTTAGTGTTGATGATTTTTGCAGCATACTCCTGTCCCGATGACTTCTTTACACACCTACGCACCACTGAAAAAGCTCCCCTAAGAACAAAGAGCACAAACAACCAAAGATTAGTTCCTTTTCACATGCACTCCCTCGCACATTCAACTAAGTGTGACATTTGAAGCTGCGCTTCAGCCTAGTCACATTTGTGCATGTACCCCTCGCTTGCTCGCTCACACGCTTTAAAAAAAAAAAAAAAAAAAAATACAGTCAGTACTACCAGGGCATCCGCTTAGACGGGATGAAATGGTGAGATAACTAATCATCAGTAATGTCACATCTTTTAAGATCTGCTGCTATTCTTTTATATACCTGCAACAATTCAACCGATACGATAAAAAGGGGTGGGGAGTCAGTTTTCAAAAGCAAACAAACTGCAGCACTAAATTTCTCGCTAAAACTTAACAGTTCATACATTCACTGGTATAAATATGCTCAAAAAGCAAGAGTTGCACTTTGACCTACAAAAAGTGCAAAAATGTATTTTAGAAAACAATTACACCAGCCTGTGCATTCAGCAAGATTTCTAGCTTTCCTGTCATGTGAAAGCAACTCTTCATTATTCCCGATGAGACGCGACCCGCTGCTTCTTTCTGCCGCACTCTGCTCGTATTTTGAATTATTTAACAGCGAATGAGAGGTGACAGGTGACACAAGTACAAGTCAGTCCCTCGACGGTCATGAACTGCGACAGAGCAATAAAAAAAAAAATAATAATAAAACTAATTATACATTAACATAACGATCGTGGAGACTAAAGCAGGTAAGTCCAGAGGAGAATCAGAGGGCAGCGGGGGCCAGATCCACTTTGGACGATGTGTAGGTGTGTACACCGGCTGCGCAATTGGTGCCATTGATTTCCCTCAATTACAGGGCAAAGAGTGGAAATGGCAGCTGCGAATGAAGGCCAGTATATCTTTATTGGACCAAAGTCGTCTTCCCCTGGCTGCTGCTGCTGCTGCTGCTGCTGATGATGATGATGATGATGATTTGGGTAGACGAACAGGACTGGCACCTTACACCGATTTTCTTTTCATCGTTTAAAAGTCTGAGCATTCAGATTTAGTGATGTGAAAAGACTTTCAGCTACAAGAAATCAAGCTTTTTGCATCGGCTCATCTCTTTCTGAGCTGTTGGATCCTACATAGCGGCGCACCGATCGACTAACCGGAGATCAGAATAGCAAGATTTTCCTTGGACCCGCTCTAATCTGTGATGGGCAAATAGTGAAAAAACTAAGAACAAGCACCAATTAAAAAGTATGTTACTCTATGAGTGAGTTTATTTAAAAACAATTGATTTAAGGATTTGAATCAGTTTAAGTTGGAACCTGCAATTCAGACCTGAAATTAAGCCACTAATTGGTTTCGATCAGGAGGTACAATGTTTCCTCTAGGATTTTTTTTTTCCTAAACCATGGAGGTGTTTTTGTTTCTTCTTTTTTTTGGGGGTGCGTGTGTGTGACGTTATCATCTAACTTGTATATTTGTTCATACATTTGTGACCCAGGATGTAGGAGAGGGTTTGCCAAGCCAAAAAAAAGTTCTTAAAAAAAGAATAATACAATTGTTGAATCCACACTACATAAAGCAAACTGTACCAGAGAGAAAGCCATGAGAGGCACACAAAGTGAACGAGGTGAATAAGTAAAGCTGCATTTGAATCAAATTCAGGGAATTATATTAGTGCAACAGTTTCAGGGACCAAAAAAGGACTACTTTAAAAACTATCTTTACGTGACGAGGAAGCAGCAGTTGTGGTGTACCTTTGAGACAGCGCTGAGGGAAGTAGGAGCCCTCAACCCAGCAGAATGACTGGTACTTTCGGTAAAGTCGCCATTAAAACAAAAAGAGTCGCTAAATGTCGTTGTTGCTGGTCGCTTTTTGAAAGAAAATTGCTAGAAGGGTCTGAAAAGTCACTAAATATAGCAACAAAGACGCTAAATGGAAAACATTAGACTGTCCTCTCTAGTTTTCATTGCCTCCTGAGAGCAGCGCAGCCAGACAGGAAGGAGCAGGCCATGTTGGTTTTACAAATAAAGTGCATTTTAACGTTTCATGATTATTCAATTCATTTCAAACAAGGATTATTCAATTCAATTTCAATTCAATTTTATTTATATAGCTCCAATTCATGAAACATGTCATCTCAAGGCACTATCCAAAGTCAAATTCAATCAGATTACACAGATTGAGTCAGATTATACAGATTGGTCAAAAGATTTCCTATCTAAGGGAACCCAGTTGATTGCATCAAAGTCTAATATGGTTGTTATAAGTGTGCAAATAAAGGCTATTTATAATATGGGGTAAAAATATCTCATATGATTTACCATATATTTAAAAAAAAAAAAAAAAAAAAAAAAAAAAAACTTTATTCTGAAGGTGTGGCGTCTTTTATTTTGCCGTGGCAGTGCGCTGCGATCAATTACATGTAGCGGAAACCCTGAGGTGGCATATAGTGGAGCGATGGCAAAGATGCCTTCTTCATGTGCTGTGTGAAGCTGTCTAAACCGATTTATAGCACAAACCAGATAAGCAAAATTTCCTTATTTTAGAAAGAACTGAAAAAGTTTTGTGAAGAACTAAAGGTATGTTTTTAGATGGAATATGGTTTGACGTCACATTATCCCTCAGTGTTGTTCTCCAGTCTTTATTTCCTTTAACAATGTTAAATTTCAAGCCTAACTTCACTCCCATGGCAAGGTACACGGTTTATTCATTCAACAGTAGTATCGGATCGGTATCGGCCGATACGCTTAGCCCAGGTATCGGGATCGGATCAGAAAAAAATGGATTGGTGGATCTCTAGTTTTCGGCGACCGGAGCAACCAACTCACATGTTATCCCTATGTACAGGCGTAACACAGGAGCGATGCGACCCAAAGTAATGCAACAGATGCGTTTCTATCGATCCGATAGGCACGATATCGGCGATTACAGCGATGCCACACCTGCGCCAGACGCGAAACAACAGTCCCTGGAGTTGAAAGATCAGGGGTCTCATTTGTAAAGCGTGCGTATGCAGAAAATGGGGCCTGAAACGTGCGTACGCCACTTTTCACGCAAAAGTTGGGATCTATAAAAAAAAAGGAAAATTGACGGAAAAATGTGCGGTCCTCACGGTACTCTGAGCCCGGCGTACGCTCATTTTGGAGACAGATGGTAAAGTAGTGACTTTCAGCCAAACTACATCATGATTCCTCTCAGATGTTCAGGTTCACGCCATATCAGATTTTAATCATAGATCGACATCATCATAAACATTCAACCGCAGTGTTATTCATGCTTTCGCTGGTGACGCATAACTATAAAAAAGGACCTTTCAAATAAAAAAAAAAAAAAAAAAAAATGCCCATAAGCCAACTTAAATTTTAAATAAAAGACAGCACAACATTTTCTCAGGGTTTTCCACCATCACATACCCAATTATAACCAGGGTGACGTGTGCCGTAGATTACAAGATTAATGTGACAAGTTGTTAATTACTTAAATTGCATAGAAATAGCATAGAAATTCGTAAAGTCAATACATGCCAAGGCTACTTTAAAACCTTATTGCATGCTGTTCAGCAGGATAATTTTACTCCTTCGCGTAATTTCAATGCTGATGTAATCAATTATATAATGTGGGGTTATGCGGCTCGAAGGAGGGGCGCAGCATGGGGTAGTGTGCGTCGAGCTAATAACGGCTAGCGTGTTAGCTATTTAGACCAGGAGGCTTTCTCCCGGACGGGAACTTTAATAATCGTTTTACGTCATTCTCAAACATCAAGACATTTAAAATAAACAAACGCCAGGCTTATAATACGCTGGGGGAAACCCTGTAGTTTGTGGGAGCAGTGACATATGTTGCCAAAGAGTGATAAAGCTTCAAATCCTTTGGCATAACTTTATTGTTAATACAATTTATACCACAAATTGTGAGAAAACCATATTGCCTGTTACATACTATAACACAAAAAAATATGCCCTTATTTTCCCCATTTAAATTTTCCCAATAATAGTTCTTTTTGCACAAATATACAGATGCAGAAAATAAATTTAAAATCATGAAAACTAATCACAATGCAGGAAATTGGCCAAAATGAATCCAACAGCAGTGCTTTCAATGCTTTAAAACATTCCATCACTGGAAAGCTCTTTTATCGGCCTTTCTAGTGATAACAGGCCTTTGACCCACTTAGAGAAAACGGCTACATTGCAAGTTTCCAGGCAGACAAACACAAACAAGTTATCATTGGGTTAATGTGGCTTAATGAATGAAAAGAATCAACAATTATCAATTATCTCACAGACGTTGTAAATATTGCATCACTAAGCATTTCGATCTCTGCTATCTGCCTCCGGTAGGGACTAAACTCAACGTCGTCTAGTGAAACAAAACACCAATCAATAATTACCTAATTTCTCCACCCCTGGCAAAAAAACAAAACTGAAATCCATAATCATGGATATCATTGGTCACTAAGACTTCTTTTCAGGGGCATATTGGACATGAAAGGTTTAACATAGCATAATGCCCAAAAGCAACTTTAGGTGATCAGTTAATTTTTAATCAGATTTTGCAAATTTAGCAGTCCCTTTTAGCTGTCTTGGGACATTTAGCTTTTTATTATTCATAATTGGCTACAGTATAAAAAGGAACAGGTAATGTAGCCTAGTATCTTCTCTTTTGGGTTCGGGCTCGAAAACATCAACGGGGCTGGTGTTTACCAGGAGTGATGGGTGGTGAGTATGGGTGATGGCAGACTGTTTTTAAACTTCAAAGTTAAGCTTTTGCCTAACTATATGCACGTGGAGCTACATGTTAATGCAACACAATTTTAGGAGAAAGAGGATTGTGCAACCATGATGGTGAAAAACGCGATGACAAAGTAATTTACAAAAAAAAAAAAAAAACACTCATCTTTCTTTTTGTCACATTCAAAACACCCTGTCTTTTTATCCTCATCTTGGACAATTTCAGCCACAAGTGAATTTCACAAGGCTGCTCCGTGATTTGGTCTGGACTGTTCTGTGCACTTAAATAATGAACCTGACAGCACAGAACCAGCAAATAACAGCAGTTGGTTTATAATGGAAAAAAGCTTACACCGTATTCCCATTTCGCAGTTACTCACCAACTCAGCTTAACGACCGCCTCATTCTGGGGCTCAATGACGTAAGAAACGGGGAGATGGACGCCACTTAAAGGAGCTATACGCAAGATATTTACTGTAAAAAAATCGATCTAAATCATTCTCATTTGTCACCCAGGATGAAAGTAACATTCCCTATAAACAATGGGTCCTCTCCCTCAATAATGTCTAAGTCACATTTTTCTCCTTTCAAACCTAAAGGTACAATCCAGAACTACTTCGGTTCAGAGTATAGCTCGTATTTACTTCCTGGTTCCTGAGCCAATCATATTAGAGTTCCCAACACAAAGCGCAGCATTTGGTATCTTATCTTGGCAAAAGAGCAGCCGCCTGCAAACATGGAGGCCAGTAAGAGAAGCAGACCAGAAATAGAAGAGAATATAACATCATAGACCTATCCTGTGAGTAAAAAAAATTCACAACAGGAACACGCCGTTTAAAAACGGCATATAAGATTGTTGTGATTGGCAAGCTGTTGTACCGATTAGAGCCGCAAGGCATCAGTTTTACTTATAGCTCCTTTAAGTAACAACTGGGGCAACTATGGCAGCGAGAATGGCGCCAAAGAAGTAAGTGACTTCTTGCTTTAAGAGTCATTTAATAACAGCTCTAATTCACATCGGAAAAAGCTAGGAAGATAACACCCAAAACTGAAAAAGTACAAAATGTCAAAAGGGGTCAAATGAGGACTGTTCGTTTAAGCTGTTGGCATGAGAAGAATAGATCTGAGGCAGTAATAAAAATGACTGCAACAAACTCTCGTTGCGCAATATCTTGCCTAGAGCTGCAAGATATCACAAAAACGTGATAACAATCCCTTTGCTAAGTTTTGCTGACAATACCGATTGCGATCAAATCACTTCCCTGATACCGCGGCTCTTTTTTGGTTTAATCAAAATTTCCTCACAAATTTCAGAGCTTTAGCGTCACAGCCCAAAATGCAAAATTTTCATAAATAAAATGAAAAATATATGTTATCAAATACTGATATATCTGATATTTATCCAGGCTTTTTCATCTATTTTTTTCTAGAAATGTGAAACTTGTCTATATGTCTGTGTCTTTGGTTTTGTTTATTGGTAATCTATGTTTTAATGCTGCTGTCTTGGCCAGGACACTTGGAAAAGAGGTTGGAATCTAATCTCGTTTTTTTCTGGTTAAATAAAAGGATGATACTACTACTACTACTACTACTACTACTACTACTACTACTACTACTACTACTATTGCAGCAAAGCAGTTCTTTGCAATATTTCAATTCTATACATTTTGCAGCTCTAAAATGTGCCCCATATTTCTTTTTTAAAAGAGGTCTCTCTTACAAAAGCCCAGCATATGAAGATGAATGCGTTTAAGTTTGACGCGGTTTATGTTTCAGACTCTTATTTGGAAGTAAGACAGGAAGCAGTTCTTGCGTTCTGTCGTTATGCTGACAGTGTCGGTTCCAAAACTGCTTGCAATGCTGGACAACAGCGTCTGAATACAAAACCAGTGAAGAAGCCTTCACCACTTTTATATTAATGTTAAAAGACAACATCCAAACGATTTCAGAGAACTATGAGAACCCAGTAATGATGAAAAGGTTGCAACTTTCTTCTAGCCTATCCGCGCTGACCTTACGGGATATTTTACAGGGATTTTTCCAACGACTCTGGACTGTATTTGATCCTTTCTAGTTCTAAAGCTAAAAACTTTTATCTGATGGATTCTGAACGGATAATTCTGCACTGAACAGAGATGGTTTACAAAAGGATAAAAAAAAAAAGCAGGATTTTTGAAAGCTTTCTAAATTGTGAAAATACAAAGTTATCAGTTTCAATGTTTCCTTTGGCAATAGGATGACCTCGGATGAGATGAGATTTTTAATATTCTAAAAATATTTTCTAAATTCTCGCCCTGTAAACCTATTATCGTAATTATTGATGTATAGTACAACCATAAAAGCCGCAAAGCGCGTTATTAGACTTAATCAAACTGTGTTAGTACTTCAACTATGAGCACATTGTTAACTAGCACATGTAATGTCCATATTTGATTAAAAAAATCTGGAATGATTCATCTCTATTTCATGATTTAATGATTCATTTTAAACAAAACCTGAACATTTTTGTTTTAAAAAGGTAAACATGTTCCTCATTCATACTTTCAATAGCTAAAATATGACATTTAACGATAACAAGCATTTATCTGCACAAAGGGACTGCTACAACTAAAATATCCCACATTTATCCATCTAACTAATAAGGGTAGATCATTCACTAAAAAAAATAAAATACTTTTCAGTGGTTTCAATGCAGAACTGCAGCTTTTAAAAACACAGTAGCCGTCTTAAACTTTAACCTAAACAGATGATCTCATAACCATCTGAAAAGTTTTAATGCTCATTCACATGACATTGGCTTGTCATGCAACATTTGCTCACTTTGATTCATTAATGATATTAACCTGTGTGTCAATGTTTTCATTGGAGATGTAATTTTGTTATGAAGCTGTTACGTACTTTAGCTAAGATTTGCAATTTTTGTTAACATTTTATGGCACACAATAAAAGGTTATGATATATATAAATATCTTCTATAGAAAAATATTTAATCGCTTACAATAATCATACAATTGATCAGACAAAATACTCGCCAGTGGCAGCTCTATTGCTGACGTACCTAATACCAGGTTATTTGAGGGATTATTCAACACCCAAATATTATAATATTCAGTAGCTTCAGTCCTAAACATAATCACTCCTATCAAAATTTCCCCATCCACCATTTAAGTTTTAAACAACTGAAAAACCGTCCAAAGCTCCCCTTTAGGGTGAGGTCAGCGAGACAAAGTATGACAAAACATTAACCAGTGGTCATAAAATTCCAATTGCTGAAGTATTTGGGTCACATAATTCTGCGTTACGGTCATCACAATACCGAGAAAACACACCCCTGCCTCCTACCCGGTAAAGGACCACAATAGCTGAGAGGCAGCTGTAAGGTAGATCCATAAGGAGGAAGCTTACGGTCACAACACTGATGGTGACAGCGTCGCATCGCAAACACAACCCCGCGAAGCCTGCAACGAGCAACTTCCTCGTTTACTAATTCAGGGGTACGTCGCCCAACATGGTTACGCAAATTATTGTGGTGCTGGGAAGGTGGTGGTGGGGGGGGGGGGGGGGGGATAAATATCAACAGTGACCGGCCTAGTTAGCCGCAGGTACACTGAGCCCGCACGGAGCTGTCAGACGCAGCCGTGGGCCGGTTAAATGTCAGAGGGCTGCGACTCCGGAGTCTCCCGGGGCCCCGCTGGCGGCTCCAGCAGACCAGAAAATACCGGCTGGCGAACACGGAAGGGCGAGCAGCTGTCACTGCACCAGCCTCCGCGCGATTATCGCCTCCTCACGGGAGCAGCGGGAGCGGGCTAACTGGGCTAGTTTATCAATATCAGCCATTGTAGCTCGTCGGCTAGTAACCGAACCCGTCCGTTACTGCGGGAGAGGCTAGTTCAGTTAGCCGACGACAGCAACCGCCCCCAGCTCGGAGACACACAGACCCAATCACCAAAAAATTAAAAAAACAAAACACTCCGCCAATACGCCATTCGTGCTAAATACCACCTGCTAAGCGGGCTGAAACATAAATAACGTTCAGGCGAAGGCTGGTGGTGCTGCTGCAGCTGCGGGGGTGGTGGTGGTGGTGGTGGTGGAGGAGGGGGGGACAAAACGACAAGCCAAACACGATGCTGCTTACTTCCCGAGCTCCTCGTACAGCTGGTACTCGTCGGTGAACCGGGTGGAAGTAGCGGTGGTCGCCATGGCTGGAGCCGAGAGAAAGAGGGGTGGGGAGCCCGAGCCCTGGGCAGAGGAGGGGGGAATTCGACGGCGGCTGGCTCTCGTACGGGGGAGGGGGGTCCGAGAGGAGGGTAGCCTAGCCTCCGATACTGGAGCACCTTTCTGACAGGCAAGAAGGACTGAAGAGAGAGGAGAGAAGCGAGTAGATACGGGAAGGGAGGGGCAGGGGGAGGAGTGACGATGATGGTGTGTGTGTGTGTGTGTGTGTGTGTGTCGTATAAAAAGGGGGGCGAAATCCTCGCGAGAATTGGCACGTGCAGCATGAGACCAGCGGTTTCAGTTTTAATGAAGTCATTGAAAATGTGGGGAGCTGAGAAATGTTTGCTTCACTTAGACTCAGCCATTTAAAAATAAATATATAAATAAAAATAAAATAAAAGTCTAAATACCTCGATGAGGATGCTGAAAGAGGCAAGATACTGCAGACTACTGGAGGACAAAAAAAAACAGACCCAGATCCAGCCTCTTTCTGCTCTTGCATGCATGCTCCACATATCCAGCGTCCAAAGAAGATCTCCACAGCATTTTTTGCTGCACTGGCTGGGATACACCCAGCCTCTGGGAGACACAGCTCACTGCAGCAGACACATCCTTTAGACAGGTTATGAAACAGGCTTGCTTCAGGGTAAACTGGAGAGAAGATCCTGCTTTTCCTGATCCCTGGCTGTTGTTTTTCAGACTTACTTAAAAACTAGGTTAAGCCTTTTCTCGACGACATGCAGGGAGACCTACAGTTTGGGGCTGCATGATATTGGCAAAATGTGAAGTATGTTCCCGACATTTCCACAGTATCCTGTTGAATATACACACCCTGGCCACTTTATAAGGTACAATGTACAACTGCCTGCTAACACAGATGGTAACTTTCTTAATAACTGCCTTTGGTACTCAATAATTATTCATGGCCAAACCTACAGTATTCTTGAAGAACACTTGAATGAGTCATGACTGGTAGGGTACATAAATGCTTCCCTTTTACATGGAAGTATGTATGTAGTTTTCTAATGCGTCCACAAAAGACCAACTTCAAGGCCATGGAGCGATATTTCATGTCTTCAATGCTTGAAAGCAACGACTGGAAGGCTGGGTTGTCCATTGATAGCAATAGTTGTTTTTTTTTAACCTTTGTTTTTAACATTCAGTACGATTTTGCTTCTCCAACAATACAGAGTGAAATGGAAATATTGCTTCTAAGCACAGGTTTCCAGATGTGCATCCTGATCTGTTTCATTTTCAGCTAAATTACAGCCAGTTCATCTCTCCTTCCCTTGCCGTAACAAAGTTCCCGACACTGTATCTTTTCCAATATCTCCCACAGGCCAATTTCAAAAGATGGCTTCGTAACATGGCTAAATTTTATATGCATAATGTGACTAGACCCAGCAAGTGAGAACAGCAGTTGGACTCACATAACACACACACTTACTCCCCAACTCGGCTTCTTTGCGGGCTAAGAGACGCGAAAATGGTGAGATAACTTAAACCCTCCGCGTTGCCTCTGATCTTACACAGGTCACTTCAAGACAGCAATATATAAAAATCTTAGATAAAAAAACTAATCAGGTCCCATCACTGTGTTAGTCTGAATAATTTAAAAATGCTAAACTTTGAGAACTTTGTCAAATTTGCTCAGTTAAAACTGGTTTACAAATGCTTGCATGATCAGGCCCCTGAGGTTTTGAGTGACTGTGTAGTTCCTCTTAGAGCTGTGGGCTCAGTCACAAGAGGAGCTCACAGTGGAAACTGTCAAGTACCGAGACGCAAAACTTCCTTCGGACAATCAGCTTTCACTGTACAAGGTGCCAAAACATGGAATACATTACCTGCAGAACTGAAGGGAGCGTCAAACTGGGTCCTTTTTAAATATAAACTTAAAGACTTTTTATTGAAAGGTCAGATATGTGAACATTAATAATTTAACTGACCTGATCTTTTATCTGTGATGTTTTAGTGTGTAATTTGTTCTGTTGTGCCTTGTGTACAGTCACTGTGTTTTTGTGTAAAATCCTAACTGGGGACAGGCATTGAGAATTAGCCTTAGCTAAAATGTTGTAGTGTGTGACATGATTCATGAAACATACTTGTCCCTATCAAATAAACGAATAAATAAATAAATAAATAGGGCATTTCTGGCCCTCTGCTCGCTGAGAGCTTAAATGATAAGTAGCCATCTTGGGAGGTAAGGATGTCTTCAGGTCCATTGAGCAGTTCTGAAAAACTGCCAGTTTCTGTTCTTACATGCTTCAAATATTCCACAAAAGACCCTCACAGCATTTCACAGCACTGGCTTGGACACACCCAAGCCCTGGAGCACAGCTAACTGCAGTAGACACATACTTACAGACAGGTTATGAGACAAGCATGTTTCAGGGCAAAGAGTGCAGAAGACCACACTTATCCTCCAGAGAAATAACAAACATAGATACAAAAAAAATAAAATAAAAAATACCCACAAACCAAGCAGAAATAATTTCTGCGTCATTTAATTACTAAAATATTAGTAATTTTGTTTTGCCTCTGCAGTGAATTTGTTCATGTTAAAAGGTACATTTCAGTTTATACTATTGTTTTTCAATTTTCAAAGCTAGGTACTAGTTGTATGTTTATGTTTGTCCTTGCGTGCTTTGAGTCATTTCATATCTAGTCATGGGTATTTCATGTTTTTATTTGATTGCCATCCATTTGTCAGTTCACTCATTGTATCTCTTGGTTGCTGTTTTGTGTCACTTTTCAGTGTGTCTTTTTTTTCCAGTTCATGCAAAGTTGTGAGTTTTTACATAACTTTTTGTTCTTTGACTGTTTTTTAACTAACCATATAAAAAAGAAAACTTAGCCCAGCACTTCGCTGTGCCTCTTTTTAGGATAGTCTGATTCAGTGAACTCTGTGTTCTGTTGGTTTTTCTTTCACATAGAAAGTACTTCTCGCCCAGTGTTTCCCCAGGTCGCTCATCCCTGAACCACGTTCTGCCGGAGGCTTGTCTCGGTTCGAGGGGAGCACTTCTCCTCCGTCGTCGCCACATGCTTGCTCAGGATGAGGAATTGCTGTTGCAGCTTATGCCAAATGGCTTTTAATAATCTGTATTTTATTATAATTTGGACTGAATAAAGCTGTATGTAACTAGATCTGATTGTGACAGTATGATTGGACTGAAGCAGGAGTAATTGAAATAGAACAGGATTCCATATAACTTCATATGAACTGGCATCTGTTTGTCTTGTAAAATTGGTAATATATAAACAAACTGAAAGGAATTTAGCAGAATAACAAATAATTACATAAAACTCAGGATCATATGCAAAATCTAAAAAGGTCTCATGCTCAAATAAAGCAGAAGTATTTGACAGAAATATGTCTAAATAACCCATTGTGATCAATCTTTAATCTTTTTTTATTATCATATATTTATGTCTATCATATATAACAAGAGTCTTTACAGTTTCATGTCCTGTATTGTATTTTGTTTTTTCTTCCCTGTGCTTTTTTTGAACTCCATGATAAAATGTGGTAACGATATTACATTCATTTTATTTCTATTAATTAGTTTTTAATCACCAATTTAATTTTGATCAAGATGTTTTTCATATTTCAATATTCTTTTTAAGAACATTTCACTTTTATCTGAATGTCGTATTATCTATTAATAACTGCACTATATTTTCCCATTTTTAATAAGTTCTTTCTGTTTTGCTTTACCGCTTATGTAAATTAAATTATACTTAATTTTGTGCGTAAGTTTAGTGTCTTCTGTTGTGCTCCTGTCATGCCCAAATATCCCCACTGTGGGACAATAAAGGTATTTCTATTGAATTAAGTTTTATTTTATTATTTGTGCCTCTTGTGTGATCAGTGACATTATGGGGTTTGTTTTTCCAATTTCGTCCCTTCAAGGTCATTCCTTGCTACTGTAAGATTGCTTTGTGTCTTAATTTTTGTAGTTTTTCATTCCTCTGCAGCATTTGTTGTGTAAATACTGGCAAATACTGTACCTTGTTTCTTTTGTGACATTAAAATTATTTTGCATCGTCTCACGTTGTTTTCCTCTTTTGGTTACTTTACAATTGTTGGATAAACCTGGGACCTGCTTAGGCCTGAATGTTACTCTGGATTCTGGTCATTTACAGATGTATATCAAGAAATTATAACATGATAGAAGAAATACGGTTGAAACTAGATATTTACATTCTCTGTATACTAAGATAGAGTATTTATTTTTCTCACTGTTTGAGGATAGTTCGTTGGCAAATTATTTGATATTTTAGTTAAATTGATCCACAATTGCTGATACATTTTAATTTATGTAGAAATATTGCAGCAAAATTTCAAGATATGAGCCAGGATATTAAATATTTGACACAAATGGGGTAATTACTCAAGTTACACTCCAAACTTAGTTACTAAGAGGGGATCACAAAGCTTAGTTTCAATGAAACTTTCTAGGCAAAAGTGAAAAAGTGTGTAAACCTCAGCAGAATTCAAAATTTGGGTTTTCCCAAAATTAAAATATTACCTGAGACCAACAAAAAAAGCATTTTACCATAAAAATGTATTCCAACTGAAAGGTATGTCCATGTACTGTGCAGTATTTAGTATTGAATATTAGTATATTAAAACACTGTTGGGCCTAGTGTCTCATTTCTCACTTGACAAGTCAGTGGTTAGGCAATGTTTTCCTTCCACTCAACTTTCCATCACTATGCTTGGATGTATTCCTCTACATAGCCAAGCTATTTTGCAAGAACCTTTTGTTGCTTACTTTCTTATGGAAGGTGTTGATGTCTGCTGGACACTGCTGCCCAATCAACAATATTCTCCTTGACTGTGAGGACATAACATAACATTTTTTAAATTAAGATCCCTTTATTTTAAAAGGTTGTAGATATGAAACTAATTCCCTGATAAACTGACTCTTGGGTTTTCATTTTTATAATAAATGAATTCAAATTTTCAACTGTATTACTGCCATAAGTACACTGCAAAAAGGGAACTAAAAGTAAGTAAAATTTTCTTAAAATTTGTATATTTTCCCTTGATTTGAGCAGTTAAATAAAACTATTTGCCAATGGAATGAGAATTTCTACCCCTAAAAAAAGATAATTAGACATCCTGCACTTGAAATGAGATGGAGATGAATTGTTCTTATTTTAAATACAAAAATCTTGTTCCATTGGCAAATAGTCTGATTTACCAGCTCAAATAAATGAAAAATACATTAATTTTAAGAGGATTTTACCTACTTTTAGTTTCCTTTTTTCTAGTGTAAACCTGACGATATTGTATTTTAGTCAGATACACCTGGGTAAATTGTGACACAAAAAGAACAACACTTCATGTGTCTATCGATCAGGGTTGGACTTCCTCTAAACCTGAAGGTTTCTCTGATTACACCGTGTGACCGAGAGTGTGCACTTGTAGGTAAATAAAAGAGGTAGGAAGGGGCAGTGGGAACGTTGCGACCGCTGTATCAGGTTTCCACTGACAGGCGTGTACCTGTGTTTTTTTTCCACAGAGTGAGGGCTGTTAGCTTGGCGGTGCTAAAAGATGGTGTCACACAGATCCAGAGTGCCTCACTAAATGTTTAATGTGGCATGAGTGGGAGGCCATCAGAGGACAGGCGGGTGGGGCTGCAGGCAGCTATAGGGCTGGAGAGTTACAGTTAGAGGCTCAGTGTGTGTGTGTGTGTGTGTGTGTGTGTGTGTGTGTGTGTGTGTGTGTGTGTGTGTGTGTGTGTGTGTGCCTGCTCAGCACTCCAGCCCAGAGGTGGGACAGCAAACATCCCTGACAGAGAGAGAGAGAAAGAGAAAGAGAAAGAGAGAAAAGGAGCATAATAGTGATTTCACTTGAAAATCTTTATGCGTGGTTGTCAGCGTGGGAACATAAAACAGTGAAAAGTTCAGATATTGCGTGGCAGTATTTTCTGAATCTGTGATGAGGAGCAGCGAAAGGAGGCCAGCGTGTTTGCGTGTGCGTGTTTCTTGGTGTGCAAGACAAATGAGCACTGCAATGCGGGCAACACTGGCCCTATCCTGCCCTCCTTTTCCTACGTGCTAACCCTGCTGCCTCTCCTCCTCTTCCTCCACAGCCTCCACAGGACTTATATAATTGCGAACTCCTCAGCCTTTGTTATCTCACACCGACCACACACCACTACGCCTTGCCCAGTTCAGAAGAAACACAGGAGCAGAGGAGGAAGCAAGCGGTTAGAAGGATTTCATTTAAGAGAAATTATAATTTTTTTTTTGGAAGCAAGTGTGAGGCCTATTCTCTGTATCACATTCCTGCAATCAGACCACGATGATGGTGCACACATGCAGCACACATACACATTGCCACTTGAAAAATTCTTAAAATAAATGTCTTGCAGTTGCCTATTATTACATTGAGTTTATTCCTTTGGTTGGAAAAAAAAATCCCAGGTTTGAAAAAAAATGTTTTCAATGAAATGCTTCGAAAATCCTGCAAATAAATGTAGTGGCACATGCAACCGTTGCATGCGTACCCAAGTTTATCTTACATCTACACAATGGGGTGACAGTGGTGCAAGAGTTAGGGAGTTTGTCCTGAAACTGGTGGGTTGCCAGTTCAATCCCCCACTCCAACTGTTTCAGTTGTTGTGTCCTTGGGAAAGATACTTCACACTGCAAAAATATAACTAAAAATAAGATTTTTTTTCTTAAAAATTAGAGTATATTTCCTATATTTGAGCAGGTAAATAAGATTATTTGCCAATGGAATAAGATTTTTGCACTTAAAATAGGAAGAATTCATCGCCATCATCTTATTTCAAGTGCAGTATATGTAATTATCTTATTTTAGGGGTAAAAATACTCATTCCATTGGCAAATAATCTTATTTACCTGCTTAAACCAAGAGCAAATACATTTATTTCAAGAAAATTTGACTTATATTTAGTTATCTTTTTGCAGTGCACCCGCATTGGCTGCCGATGTATGGCAATCTCGCTTCTGCAAGTCTGCCCCAGGGCAGCTGTGGCTACTAACATAGCTCACCACTATCAGCGTGTGGATGTCTGGCTGTAGTGTAAAGCGCGTTGGGGTCGATGGACTTGATAAAGTTGATATAAGTAATAGTGGGTTTTGTTAGCTGTTGAAAAAAAGGCCGTCTTGGGCCCATCAGGTGATGACCATTATATACTGTTTACATGCAAAAACAAAATCCTTTACTGTCCTGCCATCACAAAAGTTGATGTGTAGTTTGCCAAATGATGGTTGAACTTTAACTACACCTGTATCCTCTAATCAGATGAGACTAACTTCATCCACACTAGTGACACAAATCCAACTTTTTTTATCCCACATATAACCAACATTTACACGGAGGAGGCAGAAAATGACTAGATCAAATGTAAATAGTGGACAAGACAAAGAGATTGTTACTGCTGTTTTATCTAATAATTGTATACATGCATTGTTGTTTGGAGCTGCAGGTCTCAGCTGCATCTCTTTATTCACAGAACAATGCTACTTACAAGTGCTACAAACTATTCACATTGGTATGCAACTTCCTGTTACTGTTTTTTTTTTTTTAATGAAAGTCATGGCATGACAGTATTTATAAGCAGCGCAGTAGAGGGCAAGACGCTCTTATAAGTGGGGTTTTGCCAGAGTACCGTACAGCAGTGCCGAAGTGACGCAATTTTTGCAATCAATGCTAGAGGTACACACCAGAAGTCTAACAAAAACACCGGAAGTTCTTCCCAAAGTTTTCGAAAGTTGCTACTAAAATCATCGGAAGTCGGTACGAACCAGAAGTTAATTAAGGTGTATTAGGTTTAGTTTTGTCCTTCACCAATGTTAGGGTTAGCTCTCAGGTTAGGGAATAAACTTGAGGCATGGTATTAGGTTTAAGTATTAGGGTAGGGTAGGGTTAGGGTAATGTTGAAGACAGGGAAGGGTTTAAACTGCAAGCATGATATTAGGTATATGCATTCAATCGACTGACCTTAAGTTATGGTCTTATCACCTTTCTCTCGGTCTTCTCATATTATACGAAGAAGAAATATCGAAAACTTCTGATGTGAACTTCCACCATTAATCGTATAATTGCCGTCTTCTTCTGACTGTAGTAGGGTGCCTCTCAGATTTGGTCCACGCTCACTCTTTTTCATTCAACAGCTGTTTTGATTGGTAGAGGTGGGAGCTGCAGCATCTGAATAGAAGCTCTTTTTTTTTTTAAATAAACCCAAGCAAACAAGACCTACATCTCTGTGTTTGTATCATCACTCTGGTGTCAAACTAACTATCTGCATCCAGACTCGTGTGCCGGATAGTGTCATCCTGGTGGCATCATGGACGATGCCTTTCCGGGATGTGTCAGAAGAACATGCGCCAGTAACATTGCGCCCCTGTTAAAGACACCCATGTACTGGCTATCCTCACAGCAAAGCGTCAGGGTAACTGGGATAAGCACCTCCCTCTGGTTCTGATGCCGCGTTGCTCAGCTGTGCAGGAATCCATGGTTTGACTTATGCTAGGGTGAGAGCTGTGCACCCCAGCGGAAATGTCCTTTGAATGTCCCCCAAATGCACTTGCTGTCCCCGCAGGTCCTGAATACACCAGAAAGCTCCAGGAGAGGTTGGAGGTGGCACATGCGTTTACTCAGAAAGAGCAGGAGAATGCTGGGGTGCGTAAAAAAAATGGAACTATGACGTAAGAGCCGAGGACAGACACTTTACAGCAGGAGAGATGTTTTGGGTCTACAACCCGGGGTAGAAAAAGGGCTGCTCCCTGAAGCTGGACAATCACCTTGTCGGCCAATGCAGAGTACCAGAGCGCATAGGAGTGAGAATATACAGAGTGCAGATGCCACAGAGCAGAAGAATATTAGCTTTGCAAGGAGGCATGTTAGCCGTCTACCAAGGCAGTGCCTCATTTCCAGACCCATGCCAGCTATCACTGACTCAGATCAGATCATACAGCCTCAGCAGGCACACCACTATAGGGCGAGGAGCCCTGGAACTGACTTCCAAGCGATTAAAACACACAATGTAGACACAGACTCCACCAGTCACACTTGCTTTAATTAGCAGCATCTTAAAGTATCTTAAACGGCAATGGCCTAATGGTTAGAGCAGCTCGCGGGCACTCTGAGAAGGCTGCAAGAACCTGGTTTGAACCCTGCAGACTGCCACCACGGGTCCCTGAGCAAGACCCTTAGTGCCAGATTGCTTCCTGGGTGCCGTAAAAGCTGGCCACTGCTTCCTACAGGATGGTTTAAATGCAGAAGACAAATATCTTTGGAATGTACAATTGCACTGACAAAGATTTCTTTGTAATGTATCGACCTCAGTCAATCTACAGATTAAAGGAGGGATGTTTTTAGAATCTTACATTTCTGTTTGCAGCAGACTGATGTGTCCAGTAAAAACAAATTTGGGAAATTAGAGCCTCAGTAGCTTTGATACATTCAGGCCAGTCGTCTTCCTTTGTTGTGACTAATGAGGATGACTATGCCATCTGTTACATCATGACAACTTACAAGTTGGACGGGGCCAAGGGTTGAGTCATGACACTCCCATTCTCCGCAGCTTTGGAGCAATGATCTGACTGAATAATGTCAGGAGGGGGGAGGGGGAAAGTGAGTAACACTGTCTCTCTTCCTTCAGCTCCCGTTGTCGTGATGCCCTGCAGCCACGAGCCTCTGACCCCCAGCTGCTTAGTGAGTTTGTCGTAGCCGAGCTGCGCAGCAACTTTTATCAACTTGTGTGGCTGCATGAAGGCAAAAAAGGCAGGGTGCTGCTAAATAAATGCAGAGTGCTCAGTTAGCTCGGACAGGGATTAATAAATGATGGTATGGTTTTTAACATCGCAGCAGAAATCAGGCACATTCCCAGCTCCTGGTCTTGATGAATATAGAGATCCTTCTACTTACGTCAACCTCTAGTTGCTCTCGTCCAAAAACATTAAGGAGACACCATTTGGAAGAAGGTTTTCCAAAATTGAACTTTTTGGCCAACATGTGGAAGAAAAGTAACATAACCATGAACAACAAATATTTACAGACAGGAAGGTGGAGGATTAGCTCCTTTTCCATAGTTACACTTCGATTTGATTTACAACAGGTCTGCTTGGCTTGGTTGGAATGGTTGGTTTTCCATTAAACTGAATATAGTGCACTGTGAGAGAAAAAGGCGATGTGATAAAAGGGTGATAAATGTTTGAAATAAAATGTTTGTACATGGGAATATCTAGGAAGATGCCGACAGCAGAAACAGCTGTTCAGTCATGTGAGGTAAATGTTTGCTACATCCGCACACATTCGGCAAATATGTTTCCATCTCGCATTAACCCTTTTTCGAAAAACCCAAAAACCATCTCAACTTTTTGCGAAATTGAGGAAGTTATTTCGAATTTTGCCGTTCCCATTAACGTTTTCTAATGCGATACTTAAAAATGCACATAAAAGAATATTGATGGCAACACGGCTAGTGACTCCACCTCCTAGCTGATCACAGATTAACAGCCTTTTGACGTGGCGTTTTCGACTGACTTGTTCTTCTTGGAACCACATCGAAGCAGGTACTAACAGTTCCACATAATTGTTACCAATGGAAAGGCCTAAAAAGCGACATGTACTGAACTGAAACACCCCGAGTTGGTACTAATAGAAAAGGGACATTAAGGCTAGTTTATGCTTAGCGCATCCACAAGGTCCACAGGGCCATATTCCTTCACTTTGGCTAAGACACCCCTCTGCGCGGCCAAAAGCCTCTGCTCCGCGCACCTAGGAAAATTTATAACTACTCCGGCTGTCCAGTGTGGAAAAACATGATAGACGAGCAAGAGCTCCTTCTGGCGAGGGTTCGTAGATATTTATATCTTTATGATTCGGCCCATAAAGATCAGCATGATCAACAAATTGTCAACATTTCCCGGAGAAAAATCGTCATCACTCTTGGAAGAAAGGAAGAGGCTTTAAAGTGTTGGAAATGACTGTTTTCTATTCCTACGTGTAGTGGCGTGTAGTACACTTGGCATAAGAGCACAATGCTGCCCTCTAGATTCTTGGAGAAAAGTGCTACTTCAGAGGAAAAGCCACACGGTATATAAATGCTGCAGACGTTGTGTCAGCACATCTCATTTCCGCGTCAATCGTACATGTACCAAGCATAAACCAAGCTTTAGACTTAGGTGTGTTGAATGGCATCCTGAAAAAAGCAAAGATCAGATCCCGAAGTTCCCATTCCAGACATTTTTCTCACCAACAATTACGCCTTGAGATCCTGTCCATGAACTCCATAAACTGGATCTGACTCAGGGGGAAGTCCTGGGAGAGTCCAGCCTGCACTGGGAACAGGTTTGACTGTGTGTTAAGAAAGGGAACACTCATCTTACTTTGATTATACAAGAAATAGAAAGCCCTAAAAAGCATCCCCAACACCCTGTACTCCAGTGGCACCCGGGATGTAGATGTAGCCCTACTCCAGATCCACAATACACACCTAGACTTGAAACATACACTGCTTTTTCCCAAACCGGAGACTCCACAATTGAACAGGACTTCCTTTCCAAAACCCTGGTAAGTAAACTTTCCCAGGAAGGCCGAGAAGTGTGTTTCCTAAAAATTAGAACCTTCCCGCTAGACTCCCACTCCACGGTTGTTTTTCCCTGAATCTTCAGCTGGTGAAAACTGCTGCCGCACAGCTTTTAGCTGCTACATAGAAAAGGGAGTACATTACTCCTGTTTTATCCTCACTACATTGGCTGCCTCTCCATTTTAGAGTTTGTTGTAAAATTATTTTATTTGTCTTGCCTCACATTACCTCTCTGGGATACGGCATTTGCACAACTCTTCCCAGTCTCTCTGATCAGCAACCAGTTGTTGATGAATGTGCTGAGGACACACTGGGGGCTCCCGGGGGATCGGCTCCCAAATTGTGGAAGTATTATAAGTTAGAAAAAAACTTCTGACTAGATATTTTTAAATCTGCTTTGAAGACCCAATTTCTGGTTTGGCTTTTAACCCAGTATGCAGTGCGTTTTATGTTTTTTAGTCTTAGTTTCTGTTCAGCACTTGGGTTAGTGCTTGCTGTTTTTCAAAGTGCTTCATAAAGGAAGTTGGCCAGGCTTCCCAGTCCCCCATGTGATGTAAAACAGGTGTATCAATCATGACAGCCCCACAGTGTGCAAAGCCTTCAGCATCTCTGGGGATGTCTCATCCACTCTTGGTGCCAAGGGGAGCTTTTTGGCAGCCCGTGGAAAGCTCTGGACTCCCATTTCCCTGAGTCTTCAGACTCTTCTGCTGAGCTGAGGCTCCTTCAACGACTCAACACTTTCGTCAGTCTGGGTCTGCAGGTGTCCCCCACAGCAAATACAGCCCAGGTTGGTCCATGCTGCCCCTGACCAAGCTCTTAAGCAATCTGCTAGAACTTCCTACAAGCCAACTCCTTCTCTATAGACTCTTTAAATTCATCTGTCAGAGATTTTTCTTTTGTCAGGGTCCACCTGAATACCCTTTTTGGGTGAGGATCAGCGGTTGCTATGATAAGGGCTGTCCAAATATTGTAAGGAAGGAGGTAGGAAGGAGGTAGTAAAAGGAGCCCGTATGCTTCCTGTTGCGGCTAATTTAGCATAGGAATCTTGCTATGTCCCTTACTGGTGCTAAGGAGCTATATAAGGAATCCCACAATCCTTTGCGTGACATGATGTTTAAGCACAGTCCACCTCATGTAAATTAACAAAAACGGCCGGAGGGAAGAGAGCACGCACTTTGTAGTTCAGTTTCATAAAGCTGTAGGCCCGGACATGACTCGCATCATCCGTGTGTGTTTCCGTTGTGTAATGGCGTGTGGTATTAAAGGCTGTCCGAAATCGTCACAGCAGTCCATAGGTCCGTTCCTCCCCACGATAGAGTCTTACTGTTGTTCTCATGAAAGGTAAAGGAACAGGAGCTATAATTAAGGGTATTCAGGTGGAGCCTCTGTTCTTCTTTAGGCTTCTTCGGTGGACCCCAGAGCCAGTCCAGCACTGAAGGCCTCCTTCTTCAGCTCAGTGTCTCACATCACCACTTGGGGTCCACTAATTGGTTCTCCCAGACGCCACATCTGCAGAGGGGTCCTAAACATGGCCCACTAAGACTCCATACCCAAAAGTCGCCCTCACACTTATTGATACATGACAAAAAAAATCCACTAAATAAAAAGTTGTATCTCTTATTTTGTGCCTTTTACATTGGATGCATCTTCTCACTGTGGGATTTACTGTGTCCAGCAGGAATCACATTTAGGTAAGTTAGGGCAAAACCATCCACTCTTTCTCCATCTTTACATTGCTTGGTAAAAGAATGATGACGTCGCCGTGAAATATATCCAGATACGACATGAGTTCCAGTTAGTCGCTGCAGGTCCAGGGAGGAGGACCTGGTTGGATGCAGGCAGAGTAAACTAGATGAATAAACCTTGAACTTTGCTTCCACCAAGTGTTCAGAAAACACTGATGCAGTATTGCAGTGAGTTTGGCCTCATGATTGCAGGATTGCACGTTTTACCTTTATTTTTGCCTATTTTGCTAAGTGCTATCTCAAAGGAAAATGTCACTGGTTTGAACACAGTCTTTTACAACTAAATGAGAAAAGGATGAAACCGTTTTCTATACGCAAAGGTTCTATTAGACAATAATTTAAACTATTTTCACAACTTGATGATATGGGAATCTGAAATAGAAACATTCCTCCTGCCTTTAGGTCTTTTATTTTTAAAACTACAATTTAGTAGCCTCCTGTTAGTCTCTCCTGTTAGCCATCCTAGCCGTTAAAAGTCCTAAAATGCCACATGCTGTCAAAAAAAACAGTTAGCATTGACGGAGCAGTCTACGTTCATAAAACCGAGCAATTAAGTTGTTCTTTTTCGAGAAATCTTTGGTTATAGTGGCATTTCAGAACCACATTTTAAATATTTCTGCACAATACTTGTGCCGTTTGATGTTTAGATGACATAAAATTTCAATAGGTGTAAAAAAAAAAATCACCAAATTGGATTCATTTTCTCTATGCCACTATAAGTGATAAAGGCTCGAGATTATAACTAGATGCGCCTCAATCCTTTAAATAATGGACCGGAAGGCACTAGAATTGATTTTAAATCAGAGTTTCTGTCACGAACCAGAGACAGAAGACCCAGTATTCAACCAGACCAAAGGGTACGTTTTAAGAAGGTTTATTTTTCAAAAACAGATGTGAGCAGGAACCAAGACAGGCAGGCAAAAATGAAGGGCAGGACAAAAACAAAGCTTGTGGTAATAAACAGTCCAAGGCAAAAAAGCAGGCAATCAGATAAGGCAGGAGAAACACAATACAGAGAACAGGGAATGCTGGCAAAACTCACCCATAGGCATGGAAAAAAACAATGACGTGGCAGATTGCAGGGGGCAGAGGCAGGTATAAGTAAGGGAGTGATCAGGTGAATGGAGTGAAACTAATTACTGGCATGGGTGGAGCTAATCAGGAACAGGGAAGTGACTGGAAGTAAACAGAACACCCATAAACCATAACAAAACCCAAATCATGACAGTTTCATGGTTAGAAAAAAAAAAAAAAACTATTTGGTTACAAATAGAAGTACCCAGTCTGGGGGAGTCAACATGAGGCTTTTAAACCCAATGAAACTACCAGCTATCATTTTGGAATGGATAAAAGTGTTTTAACACTAAGTCTATTGATCAAGTTCTGAGCCTCAAACCCATCTAAAACACATGGGCTGTGCTTAAAAGCAGTCTCTGGGACAAAAAAACAAACAAAACAAAAACATTGACAATAATCATTTTAGATTAATGATCAATTCTGCCAAGAAGAGTGGTGCCTAAAACAGAAACTCAGCATTACGTTACAACCACCATGCTTGGTGGGTGGTGTTGATTTTAGGCATGAAAGCCTGACCTTCACTCCTCCAAGCATTCTTCTTGTGGTGTTTGGTCTTCTCACCATCTAACCGTTCTCCAGAAGACATTGGTGGGCGGCTACCATGTCCTGCACACTTATACACACACATGACCGACACACCAACCAGTCAGAATTATGGATGAGAGAAAATGCTGAATAAATTTAAATGTCTGAAACTCAATTCTTGTTTTTTTTTATTATTATTTATTTGTTTATTTATTTTTTATTTTTAGAATTTGTTGAATTAATTTTCTGGATAATCAATTTTCCCTCGACAAACAAAACAACGTTAAAATAACCAATTTATTAAAAAAAGTAATGAAAACGAGTGTGTGAAGTTCTGAGTGGAGGACTACTCTCTGCTGCCACCCTCAGGAATCCTATGGTCACGACAGGCATCGCTTCTGTTTACTGTCACATAAATAGCTAAAATAACTGTATTATTCTACTTACATTTAAAACGACTTAGTCTTAAAAATTAGTTGCTCTACCAAAATGGTAATGGAGATGTGTTGCCGCTGGTGCTTTGGGATGCATGCAAGGCGGTGTTAAGAGGGAAAATAATTGCCAAGTTGCCCTTTTTGAAAAAAGCCGAAAAGAGAACTTTAGATTCACTTCAATTAGATTTACGGAAATTAGAGCAAGAACTTAAACCTGATAGGAATGTTTCTTAAGAAATAAATAAGAGAAAAGGAAAAGTTAAGTTCGATCTATTCTAAAGAAATACAGAAAAAGATTATGTTCACAAAACAAAGCTATTACAAAATTGGCAATAAATCAACAAAACTGTTGGCTTACAAATTAAAAAAGCAGAAGCCATTTTTTTAAATTTCTGGAATAAAAGATCAAAATAAAAAAGTTATAAAACAGTAGAAATTCAACAATGTTTTGAAATATACTACACAAAATGATATGCTCAATCAACAAGTGAGGATTATATTTTCTATAAATGCGCGTGAGGCATGGATTTCTTTATTTTACTTCGGATGGTCATGGTAGATTTGGGCTTTTACTTGAGGCTCAATGTTCCCCTTTTTTAACTGGTTAAACAGGAAATTAACTGCAGCAGCTTTTATTCAACTCAAGTTCATTTCGTAGTAAACGAAAGTGCTGCGGTGGGCTCATTTGCTCGCTCCATACCCGTCGACTGCTCAGACGAACTGCAGCAACAGTTCCTGTTTTTTCTGCTCTATTTGGACAGGAAACACGTCTTTCACATGCAAACATCAGGCAGACGGTGAAGCTGCCTGTGTGAAGCAGACAGCAGCCATTGTTATTGTGAAAGTAGGGAACCTTCTTTTTTACCCTCACATCAGTAAGGTTTTTCTTGTATTTGTAGTTTCAGACTGAAAATGCATTTGAGGAGATGAAGTGAACCAGCTGACAGAATCTACATGAGGAGGATGAGAAAATCGGCAAAATATGGAGCAACAGGTTGATGACGACGTAAATAAAGCCTCTCAAGGTAAGGATGACTGTTTCTCTAATCGAAAAGACTCAGAACCTCCAATCACGCAGATGACAAGGCTAAAAAAAGAAAAGATTGACATTATGAAAAAGTGCATGCGTTCTCATTGATTTCTACTGTTTTCGTTATTTGTCACACCTAAATGTGTCAGATCATTGAACAATGTTTGATATCAAAGAAACACAACCTGAGGAAATACAAAACCGCTTTTCAAATGTTATAATCCAAACCAATCACGCTCTGTGTGAAAAGGTTTTGGGCCTGATTGCTCCATGAACTGTCAAATTAAGGAATCTCTTTACGAGAACCTGTCTGACAACACGAAGTGGGCTAAAAGATATCAAAAAGCAACAAGTCGTGCCCCGAATCTGTAGAAATTCAAGACCTGATGAGAAACAGTAACTTCTTCCAGACATTTTTCCATCGGGAAGTTGTTACAAACAAATTTCTATGGCTTTGGGACTCCGTTGAATCACAGCCATCATCTTCCCCTGGAAAAAAAAAAAAACTTGGAAGGGTGGGTGAACCTTCCCAGAAGTGGTTGACGTACCAAATTTATTCCAATAGTGCATCCATGACTCCTGCAGGAGGTCACAAAGAACTCAGAACATCTAAAGCACCGCATGGCTCACTTGCTTCAGTTCAGGTCAGTGTTCCTGATTCAACAATAAGAAGCGACGGTGCAAGAAATGCAGTCATGGATGAGTTTCAAGGCAAAACAAACCGCTAACCAGAAAGAAGACCAATTTCCCAAGAAACATCCAGATGATTTCCAACACTTCTTTGGATGGAGGAGACCAATATTGTAGCTATTTGGAAAGAGTGCGTCCTGTTACGTCTGGACTAAAACTCACAGCATTTCATGAAAAGAATCAGACCTGCAGTCAAAAAAGGCGGTGGTAGTATGGTGGTCTGGGGGGGTGTCTGGTTCTTATGTTAATTACTGTTTCAGTCAGGACCATGTTAGTTTTAATAAATTAATTATTGATCTAAAAATAGCTTTTCTTATTTCCTCAGTTCAGGCTAACTTTGTCTGAAATTAAAATGGGTTTGATGATCTGAAACATTTAGGTGTGACGATAAAGCAAAATCTGCAGAAATAGCACAGTAGCGTGTGCATTCAGCTGAAATCTAAACATGGCCGTTCAAACTGATTTTCATCAAGACCTTGGCAGCAGCATTCTGAATCTACAAAATTTCTTTTACACCTCGATCTGACAGACTTTTGAAGAGTCCGCATAAGTCATCAAATGTTTAAGGTTTAAACATTCGCCGTGTCTGTTCAGGATTTCTTCCAGAGCCAGTTGCATCAGTTCAGGGTGCGATTCATCACTTTCAGCCCAGCTTCACTGCTCAGAGCGGCAGCAATGTGGTCGCTCCCTCCATCATCGGCTCTTCCATCGGTTGCATCAACATTAGCATATCGATGACCAAAGGTAGGCAAACCTTTTTGTTTTATGCAACCAAAAATCCAGCTAGGGACAGACATTACAAATTACATTAAGCTACAGTCATATTCACATTATATAAATTAGTTACACACAGACTGATTGCTTCAAGCCTTTATTTCTGTTAATTAAGATAATCTTCTGCTTGCAGCTAATACAACATTTAAGATTAGAATATTTCATCAGACCAATAAAAACATTTTTAAAACAGCAAAATGGACTTACTGAAATGTATTTTTAATACTTGCTTAAAGGTTCTTTTTTGGTACTCTTAATCTAACAAATGAACCTCAGCAACATGTTTTCTAATTTATTGAATATGTCAATATAGATATTGATTAAGTATATTTGCTATTTGTTAATACTTTTAACTTGTCCCTACACAAATTGGTCCATTTTAATAAATAAGTACACTCCTGTGCATCAAATTAAGGTCATTTGGGTTAATCTTAAGTAACTGCACATCTGTGTTTTGGAGACACTCTGGCGAAGATAATTTATTCATCTGACGAAGCGGTTATATTTACATATATAGATATAACCGCTTTATGACATAGTTTTCTTTTGAGTGACCTTGTGAGATTATTTCTGTGTGGATTTGACCACAGTAAATCTGAAAATCATCATAGTTTATTTATTTCAGTAATCTGATCAAATAAATAAATTAATTAATTTAAAAATATATAGCACATATTCATGAATTAAACATTTTCATTAGCTATAACCTTTAATAATCAAAATAAAAACTTTGCTCATATCTCTCTATCTGAAAAAAATCCAAAATTGTATCAGTTTTTACTTATTGAATTTTTAAAATTAATGTAAATTTTAATGTTCAGTTCTGTTTCCATTACTGAAGGCATTAGATAGAGTCGTTTTGCTGTTAAAGAAGCCCACGACCATTCTGCCACACAGAGAAAACACTTACAAACCAATTAGTTAACAGAAGAAAGCACTACAAGATTTACATAAATATATAGATTTTCTTTAAAAATATTATTTATCTAGATGCACCCCTTGTAGGAAATGCTCCATTCTGCTACTTAAAAGTGATGGAATCATGATTTTTAATCAATCTTTTGGGAATTTCAGAAGTATCGCTTTCCCTTAATTCTGCATCCATTATTTAATCAAAGTTTTTTTTTCTTGATCTTGTTCACCAGGATGTAACGACGTCTCCAAAGAGCCTTTAGATGAAGACGGTGCAGGCAGCTTGCAACCTCAGCAGATCCAAAGTAAGCACTTCCTCATTGGGAAATTAGACAATGCACGAGAAAAAATGGTTGCACAACATCCAAAAAACACAAATATTAACCTCAAATCTTTTCCTCAGATAAAGCTGCAGAGTGTCAACAGAGACTGAAAGCAACCCTGAGGAGAAAGTTCAGTCATTTACATGAGGGGTTTTCGACAGACGCAAACAAGATGTCTCTCAATCAGATCTACACGGAGCTCTACATTACTGAGGGAGGATGTGGTGAAGTCAACGAAGAGCACGAAGTGAGACAGATTGAGATCGCATCGAAGAGACGCGTGACCCAGGAGAGATCAATCCACTGCAATCGTCTGTTTGATTGTCCACCTGGAGGAGAACGCCACATAAGAACTGTGGTCACAAGGGGAGTTGCTGGTATTGGAAAAACTGTGTCGGCCAATAAGTTTGCTCTTGACTGGGCAGAGGACAGGGCAAACACAGACATCGATTTTGTGTTTCCTCTCTCTTTCCGGGAGCTCAATTTGATAAGAAAGAAAACCTTCAGTTTTGTGGAGCTCCTCTGCGTCTTTTTCCCTGAAATAAAAGACACCGATATCTTTAACAAGTGTGAAAGCAAAATACTCTTCATCCTAGATGGTCTGGATGAGAGTCGCTTGTCTCTGGACTTTGAGAAAAGTGAACCAATGTCAGAAGTGAGACAGCCATCTTCGGTTTCTGTAATTCTGACCAACCTGATCAGGGGAGGTCTACTTCCCCTGTCCCTTGTTTGGATTACATCTCGACCGGTAGCCGCTGCTAAAATCCCAGTTGAGTACATTGATCTGGTCACTGAGGTCCGTGGGTTTAACAACTCGCAAAAAGACGAGTACTTCAGGCGGAGGATTACCGACAAAGCCGTAGCAAATCGCATAATCGCACACGTGAAATCCTTCAGAAGTCTCCACATCATGTGCCACATACCAATCTTCTGCATGATGGCGGCAAGTGTTCTTGAGAAGAAGCTGTCGAGCAAAGACAGCAAAGACACGCCGAAGAGTCTCACACAGATGTACATCCATTTCTTGTACCTCTATGTGGAGAAAATGAAGAAAAGACTGCCGGGAAGAAGAGACTCCAGTACTGACTGCGTGAGAACTAACCTCCTTGCTTTGGGTAAACTTGCTTTCAAAGAGCTTGAAAAGGGCCACCTGATCTTCTACGAGAGCGACCTCATCCTTAACGGCATAAATGTCACGCAGGCGTCCATGTTTTCAGGAGTCTACACGCAGATCTTCAACGAGGAGATGGCACTGTGTGAAGAGAAGATGTTCTGCTTTGTGCATTTGAGCATTCAAGAGTTCTTCGCAGCGCTGTATGTCTACCTCACTTTCCACAATGACAACGTCAACGTCTTGGTCAAGAAGTCATCTGTGTCACGCCGTTTGATGTCAAGACAATCGTCAGAGCTCATCCTCTACAAAGAAGCTGTAGAAAAAGCCTTGGGGAATGAAAATGGGCATTATGACATCTTTCTGCGCTTCCTTTTGGGTTTATCCCTGGAGTCCAATCAGACACTGCTGAAGCATCTAATGATCAACAACAGAACACATAAAAAGACTAGAACTGAAATCATTGATCATATCAAAGAGAGGATCCGGGCCAGCCAGTCTCCAGACAGGTGTCTCAATCTCTTTCACTGTCTGAATGAGCTAAATGACCACTCTCTTGTGGAGGAAATTCAAGACATCTTCTGCTCAGGCATTTTGAACCAAGCCACCCTTTCACCTGCCCAGTGGGCTACACTGATCTTTGTATTGCTGACCTCCGAAGAGGAGATTAATGTATTTGATCTGAGCAACTTTACGAGGTCAGAGGAGGGGCTCCAGAGACTTATGCCTGTCGTGAAAACAGCCCAAGTGGCAAAGTAAGTCCTTTCATCTTTTTCTCTGAGGTTGAGCTATTTCAAAAACTAGTTGAATGATTTGTTTAAGTTACTGTGCTACTTAAAAGCTACAACCTCTTTAGAAATAACTACACATTATTTAAAATTGACATTCACTATTCTTGAAGACACAGATTATCCTCCAACCATGTCATTTGTCTGCCCACTGCTTTATAAAATCTTTATAATCCTGCCATTATCGCACCACTAGCAGACTTCATGAGGTTGCACTAAATTTAGTAGTGCAAACATACCAACACAATAAAACTAAAGGACTATACACACACCCCTGAGGAGCCCCAGTACTTTCTCTGTTAATGTAGAACGGCTGACAAATTTGGCAAATACTAGGGGTTCCAGAGAACATTGGGGGCTGGCGTAAAGCACTACTAAAGAAGCTAAAGAATATAAAAGAAGGCTATGCATGAAACTTATCAACTGAGTAAAAAGTAAAGGTCTCTCTGAGAAGTACTAGTGCACGAGCACACAAACTGGGACTGACTGAAGTATCGCTGTCAGTCAATTTAGTGTACAGCACAATCTTTGTCTTGCTGTTTAGTCCCAATGAATGTGAAAATTAACTTAATTCTTTATTAGCAGCTGTGGAGAGTCTGGCATATTTCTTAAACTGTCTTGGATGTTTGTTTGTTTTTCTTCTGGTGCAGTTTAAAAGCATGCAACCTCACTGTGATGTGCTGTGAAAACCTGGCCAATGCCATCAGCTCATGCCAACTCAGAGAGCTGGACCTGAGCAACAACAACCTGACAGATTCAGGACTAAAGCAACTCTCTGATGGACTGAAGAACAGCAAACTGGAGACGCTGAGGTCAAAATCCGACAAACCATCTGCTCCATGGATACATGCAGATGGTTATGCAATGCATTTTACTGTTTTTTTTCTATTTGTATAGGCTAAGAAGCTGCAACCTAACAGAGAACAGCTCTGTTACTTTAGCATCAGTCATCAGCTCCTCCTGCTGCCAACTCAGAGTCCTGGATCTGACCGATAATGACTTTCAGGACGTCGGAGTTAGAAAGTTCTCAACTGGACTGGGGAGTTCTTCCTGCAAACTGGAGCGGCTTCGGTGAGTACTGCTATATTTCCTCAGGAGGCAAATGGCTCTCTGTTGCTGCTGCCATTGTCATACAGCTCATTTGGATGAAATGTTATCTTTTGCTCAAAGCTTATCGGGATGTGGAGTGACAGAAGTGGGCTGCACATTCCTGGCGTCTGCACTGAATTCGTCCCACCTGAAAGAACTCGACTTGAGCTACAATCATCCAGGAAACTCTGGCCTGATGCTGCTTTCAGCTCTGCTGGAAGACCCCCAATGCACACTGCACAAACTCAGGTAATACAGTATAGATCTGTCACTTATCAGTCAAGAACCATCCAAACATGTTCATAAACTATTAATATCTTCACAATCATAAATTTCAGTGCGTTATATATCAATGTTTTGTGGGATAAACCAATTCTTAACTAGAATACAGTGCAACAAATTTGCTTCACAAGTCATCTAATTAGTAAATCGAGTCAACCTGTGTTTAGTTAAACATTGGTATGAATCCAGCTGTTCTGTGAAGTCCTCAGAGGTTTGCAAGACATCAGTGAAGAGAGAATGCCATGAAGACCAAGGAAAACAGCAAGCTGGTCAGATAGGAAGTTGGGGAGAACTTTATCATAAAGAGTGCCTGCCAAATAATGGCTGACCACCTAAAACTGACAAACAAGGCAGGGGCATTAACCTTCCAGTTGGACAATAGTCTGAAACATCCCGCCAGAGCCACAATGTAAGTCTTAGATCTAAGGAGATCCATGTGGCCCAGTCAAAGTCCCGACTGCATGAAAATGGATGTTTACAATAGCTTTTGACCCAGTCTGACTGAATTGGAGCTACGTGGAAAATAAAAAGGAGATAAATGCTCTGTCTCCTGATGGGCAAAGCTGGCAGGGTCAGAGGAAAAACCCTTAAAGCTCCTGCAGCTGTAGCTGCAGCAAACTAACCTGACTTCCGCCAGATGCATATCGCTCCGCCTAGCTCCACTCACATCCATCTGGGACACCCCCATAGGAATTGCCTTTATTGAAGGCTGGGCCTTATCAAAAATCCTTGCATATAATTGGATAAGCCACTTGTCTGTCATCTTTATCGACGTGCTATTTCAACCACTCACACGGAAGCTAACCCGTGACGCTGTGAGAGCCACGCAGGAAAAAAAAACCCTTTTTTTTTTTTTATGCGTTTGCGGCTCTAGTGGCACGCGTTTTATTGATAGTGAGCTGACAGGAAGAGGGGGGAGGACAGGCGGCAAAGCGGCGCGGGTCGGAGTCGATCCCGGGCCGACCGCGTTGAGGACTAAAGGCCTCCTAATATGGTTTGCGCTAACCGCTAACCGCTCCGGGGCGCCCCGGAAAACAAAACTTGCCAAATCCGGTCGGGAGAAGGGCGAAAACATCGTTTCCACCAACAAAAGCCTTCAGAGCCGTTCTCTGATGTTCTTTTAATGAAACAATATTAGGTAGATTGGACAACACGGAAGAAATAGCAGCATCAATGCTAACGCTTGCTTCCTCGACGAGCCGCCATTGCTATCAAAACAGTTTCACGTCATGGTCGCGTCTCCACTACGTCACATCTATGAAACTCCAGCCCTGCGTCCTGATTGGCCAGACAATAAAATTGGTTGGAGAAATCACTTTCTATGGGCGATGTCCCAGATGTATGTGAGTGGAGCTAGGCGGAGCGAGACATGCATCTGGCTGTTGTCAGGTTAGCAGCAAACAGGGGTTCTACAAAGTGTTGAAACGGGACGGCTGATTAAAAAAATGTTTATTAAATGTATTTCTAAGAAAATAATGCACTACTTTGTGTTGGTCCATCTACAAAAACACACGTTGAAGTTTATGGTAATAAGTTAACAAGACTTCTGAGTCCAACTACAAACGTGTTGTTTAGCAATCACGTGACGTTGATTGAAAGTGTTGATTGACGTAACTTTTAGTTTTGATTTCAAAAAGGTTAAGCTTTTGGAATCTTGCGCCAGAGAAAAGAGAAATATTTCTCAGTTCAATTAAAAGTGTAGGAATAAAGAAAACTATTTGACACACAATAAAAGCACCAGGAAAATCTGTAATCTGTCTCGTTTCAGCGTGGACCAGTGCGGTGAATCCAGAATCCAACCTGGTCCCAAGAAATGTAAGTGACCGGTATATTTGTGAGTTTCTTTTTGTTGTCTTGGACTCATGTGAACCATTCCTTCTTCTGTGTTTACTTTTCAGACTTTAGGAAATTGACCCTGGACCCAAACACTGCACACAGGGATCTCTCTCTTTCCGAGGGAAACCGGAAAGCAACGCGGTGGACCAAGCAGCCGTATCCCGATCACCCGGACAGGTTTGACTTCTACACTCAGGTGCTGTGCAGGGAGGGTCTGACTGAGCGCTGCTACTGGGAGGCCGAGTGGATCGGGAGGGTCTGCATCGGTGTGGCCTACAGACGGATGTGCAGAAAAGGAGAGGGTCCGGACCGCTGGTTAGGCCGGAACAACCTCTCCTGGGGCCTGAACTGCAACAAAGACGGCTACAGGATTCTGCACGGGAGCATGAATGAAGTTGTACATGCAACACCTAACTCCAATAGAATAGGAGTTTACTTGGACTGGGCGGCAGGGGTGCTGTCCTTCTTTAGGGTGTCCTGTGGTGACCTGACTCTCCTCCACACCTTTTACACCGCCTTCACTGAGCCCGTCTACCCCGGCTTCCAACTTGGCTGGGTGGACTCAACCGTGCTGCTGTGCTAATCCAGAGGTTTCCCTCGGATATCTTCTGGCCTGGAGAAACCAGGTTCTCGACCGCCTATCTGAGCCAAGTCCTGCAATGCTTTGAGCCTGTCGTCTGCCGTTCTGAGTTTAACAAAAATGTATTATATTAAGGCTGAACATGTATAAAAATCCAGAAAGACAATTTAAAGCTTTTTTTAAGTCATGAGTCTCTATTCAAGGGTTTAATGTAATATTGAGAACATTTCAAATAATACTGGTGCCATAACTGAGCCTTTTCCTCCATTTTATACTGTAAACATTTTCACTTTGGTTTAAATTCTAATAAAATGCCAAATATTAACAAGATTCGTGTCTATGAAAGTAATGACGTTTTTATTTTTTTTTTAACCTAAGCATCTGTCCTATAAAGTTGCACATTTAGTTTAATCCCCGTCATTCAGGCGTGTTGCACATTTTAAAGCTGCAGGAGAGTGGCTCTTAAATGAACCCGTCTGAAGCTCGATTTTAACTTCAGGCAGTCGTTGAGTTCCTGTTTGGTTATCCATTTGGGAACGAGTGTGTCAAATGGTGTGAATTTTTTTTAATACACAATCTGTACTGTATATAAATACACATTGTAACGTTAGCTGTATGAATTTAAAGACCCGTCGGGATCGTTTTCCTGTTTCAGTCGATTCTCAGGTGAAGGTAAAGAAATGTACGGTCTGCCTCCATTATTTCATCATCAGTCTAACATGTACCAGTCCACCCTCAGCATGACGCTGCCACCACCGTGCTTGATAGCTGGAACAGCAGTTCTAGGTTTCAAACCCACACCTCAACTCACCAAAATTGTCTTTGTTGCTAAATGGTTTAATCTGGGCCAACATATATGGAGGTTGGCGGTCCAAACGCAGCCGTCCTGTGTTCGATTCCTGACCTTTGGGAAAATCGATGCACATCATTGTCCTTCTTCCTTTCAGCTGCTTATGAGAAAAGGCCCCTAGCAACATAAAGGCTAAATCTTCATCTCATGTCAGCATAAAACAAAAGTTAAAACACTCTCACAAACCACTTATTAAATGATAAAATGTTGCTTGTTGATTGGAGAAACCACATGAGCTTGAAACATAATTTGTTTTCTCCAAATCATTAAGCTTTAAGTTATAGAACGACTCCTCCCTGCAAAAAAGCCCAAACTGGCATAACAGGCATTCAAAATTGGGGTATTTGAAGCTTTGACCCACATTAAGTACATACAATCAGCTGCAACTTCCTTCTAGATTTATGTTAAAAGAAAAAGAAAAACATCTTAAAGTCACAGTTTGTCTACAAACGGCCAAAATCTGTCGAAAAAAAAAATTACTTGCAAAGAATTAAAAACTTAAGCAATTTTTAAAAATGCTTCTCTTCAATGAAAACAAGAGGATCAGAAAGTCTGATTTCACTTTAAACAATCATTTTATTAGCAGTCCCACGAGGCAATGGAAAAACAAAAGGGGAAGGAAAAAAAAAAAAAAAAAGGAGGAACAGAAATTAAGTTTACAGTAAACATGGCGGGTCGATCAGCGAACATAAAGACAGAACAGAGGGCTGAACACACACACACACACACACACACACACACACACACACACACACACACACACACACCGAACACAAAAATCACATCATTAAAACAGAACAGAAAGTGATAAATGAGCGGATCCGAAGGGTCGTGTGTGTTGGCTGATCCCTCTGTTCCCCAGGAGAAATTCACCAGGACCGACCCCGCTTTCACTCTCACACACAAACTTATCAAAAAGCCCCTCACTTGAGTAAATCCATGATTTCCAACCTCAGATGATCGTGACAGAGAAACCACGAAACCCCGGCTGCGCCGCCGGGTCTTTAAAACGGTAATTTTCTATTAATTCTGTACACATATATTTTATTTACACACTGAAAAGCATCTCGGCGTCTCAGTGCGGATCCGAGCTCATCTGTTGTCGTGCTCTGCTCGTTTTTCTGCTGGAGACTCTCCTCTTTCACACAAGTCTGGACATCCGACGCCTCCGGTTTGGATCGTTATAAAGTCTGAAGCGTCCTAAAGTTTCCTTCACATTTTAATTAAAACCAAAAAGCTCCTAAAACCTCTGAGATCGATCTTTATCTGCAGTTTTTCTTTTTTTTTGCTGTACAGACAAAACTAATACGAATTGTGCGTCTGGTTCTTGAGAGATTTTGGAGCCACATTAAAACGGATTTCAACTGAATTTATTCAGAGATTTTCTTTTCTGGTTTGTAGTTCAATCTGATGTTTGACTTGAATTTAAATCATTTCTCTTTCAGTTTGGCTGATGCATAGTGGCTGATTTAAAAGAAACCGGGTCAAATGGCGACTAATCCATTCATATCTCATACTAAACCCCCACACACACACACACAAAGACATTATGATCGGGAGCAGCACGGGGGACTAAGGCCATGATTAAAGTGGATAAGAGACATCTAGAACAGCATTTATTTAGTTTTATTTCCATACATAGATGTCTGTCACTGTATTGGGACTCAATCGTATATAAAAAAGTGTTTGCTATCCGAGTCGTTTAAGCTCTCCCCACCAGAAAAAGAAAAGCCTTTCAGTGCTATTAATACAGACAGTACAACTAGTTATCGAGCTTTGTCTTTCGTCACCAGCCGGTTGCATACATAGTTGTTCTCTGGTGTATATACATCACCCTTCCTCGTCAGTTATTACGCCCTCGCTGTGCGGGGGCAGCAGATCTGAGGCAGAGTAAAGCTTTTCCCTCTCGCACTCACGCCAGCCATCATACAGGGTCTGATCTGTGAGCTGGAGCTCAGCTGACAGACAGCAAGGAGAGTTTTCATTTTGTACGGTTAAAAAAAAAACAAAACAAAAAAACCGAAAAACAAACAAAAAAACTTTTGAAGGGTGAAAGGTGACCGGGGCTTTTGGGGTGGAGGAGTTTTTGGAGCTCGTTGGGTGCGAGGTGGGGACTTCCAGGCCCTTAGCTGAGAAGCTGGCGGATCTCCTTGTGCATGTGACACAGGAAGTCTACGTATGACGCTCCGCCGCTGGCGCTCTTGTCCTCCACTAGGAAGTGCTTGAAGATCAGCTCGGATCGGTCTTCCTGTTTCACCACCATCAGCTGAGGAACGGAAGAAGAAGAAGAAGAGAAGCAGGGTGAGCAGGGTGTAGGTGCAACCTGGGTTTTCATGGTTACACCTGATTGTTCGCTGCAGGGCGCGCCGTGAGGAAGCCGAACATCAGCAGGGCTGTGCGACTTTGCCAAAAATCTAAACTGCGATAAATTTCAACCATAACTGCCATTTATTTGGGACTTTTCTCTGCATTAACCACAAGCAACAAAAATGGCCTCTAGATAAAAAGGTTTGTAAACAAGGACTATTTAAAACAAGAAATTTAACTGTTTTTATTATCAGAATATTATTATTCAAGAGAACAGCTTTTAATTGATTTGGACATCAATCCTTGTTGAACATAAAGTGCAACCAACAAACAAGTCTATGTATTAAACTGATTGACCAGTACTTGATGCTATGGTGAGATTCCTGAAAGTTTCTGGTAAAAACAGTACGATTATATAAACTCTAGAACAAGTAAAACTAGATTATCTCACTGCTGCAACTCTCTTCCCTTCCATGTGGAGCAAACCCACTTTAAACACATTATGACACCTAAAGTACGCGTCTGATCCATTAATTGTTACGTAGCCAAAAGTTGCAGACCTCTGCAATTTGGAAATTACAATTTTTTTAATTGTGATTATATTGCAGATGTGATTAATTGTGCAGCTCTAGCCATCAGAAACTTTGGCTCCATCCAAATACCCTTAATAATAGCTCCTAGCTCCTGTTCCTTGACCTTTCATGGGGTCAACAGTAAGACCTATCATGAGGAGTAAAGGAGCTTCGGACTTCTGTGGCGATTTCAGACAGCCTTTAACTCCGACGTCGTTAATGCGAGGGAAGCCCACATGAATGATGCGAGTCAAATCTGGGCCTACAGCCTTCTGAAAATGAACTAGAAAGTGTGCAATCTTTTCTCACTGGACGTTTTTGTTGATTTCCATGAGGAGGGTGTGCTGATACGTCATGTCACGCAAAGGATTGTGGGATATCTAAAGGGTTCTTAGTGCCACTAAGGGATGCCGTTGGGTTCCTAGGCAAAACTAGCCTCATGAGGGAGCTTACAGGCTCCTTTTCCTACCTCCTTCCTTACTGACTGCACTATTCAGACAGCACTTATTATGGCGGCCGCTGACGCACTTCTGCTTTGGCTAGAGTCCTTGCTCTGTAAGGGTATTCAGATTGAGTCAGAGAAACATCTTAATAACCCAGATAAACTATTCCAAGTGACTTTCACAGATTTCAGCCTACACCCTTATTTAAACAAGATGGCGCCACGGATGGCAGCCTTGGTGCTCTGATCTATTTTTTGTTACGTTTATTCTGCCTTCTGCCATCATTCAGTGATCAGCTTAACTAGAGAGAAACTCCTAAACATTACACAATCCTCTCTACACATTTTCTCCATTTTTCATCGACCCAATCATTACTGAGATCTTGGTTGGCAGCACAGCGTCTCTCCATGGATAAAACCAGGTGAGGAAAAGGCAGCTAACTACTCTGCAGAGCCCACAAACGGTTTAGCCTTTTATCTTCAGGCTGGCGCTCCAGCTCCAAGTTAGAAAAATGCACAAGTTGTCCTCCGGGGTCCAAATTCTAGGTGAGTAAAATCAGAGGAGTCTCAAAATCCAAAATGGCTGCCAGAGAGTTTGATGCCCTTCCTGAGCTAAAAGAAAAAATGAACTAAATAACCCTTCTCTCTGTGTGGAATTGAAAACCGGCGAGTCAAACCTTGAAGAAATCAGCCAGGAATCTGATTGTTAAACCTCGAGTTGATTAGATTTGTCCCGAGTAGCAACTCAGATACCAGCAGGAGTACCTGTACCACAGTCTGAGAACATTAGCTGTGAGTAAACCATAAAAGAGGAGTTTTAAAAGGTAGTTTTAGTTGAATATTGTTGTCTTTTTAAGTTTGTGTCATTAAATAAGAAGCATTTTATTTTTGTGTTAAGTAATTAGTATATTTGTGTTTTAGCTTTGCGTTTTCAGTCTGTGTTTCTGTCTGGCACATCAGCAGACCAACAACTGGCTCTAAAATAAGAACAAGAAAGAAAGAAAAAGGGCTTCTGGCCCACCGGTAGCCATAAAAGGAGAATTAAAGCTTGCCTTCATGTATCGGGACCGCTGCGCTCTGAAGGAGTCCACGATCTCTCTGAGTCTTTGTGAGAACGGGTTGTCCAGGACAGGCAGACTCGTCTGGAACGGAAAACAGGGACGATTCAGAACGCCACGTCATGCCAAATATGGAAACAAAACCCAGGATCTGAGGCAAAGCATTAACATCTAAGAATTTTTTTATTTTATCAAACAGTCACACTGTAAGGGAACTTATTACCATCGTGCCTTTCAGAGTTCATGAAGAACTGATTAGACTGAAACGGCCCAGAAAACAAAAAACATAAAAAATATCCCACTGCGTTAGAGAGTTTAGTCTGAGACGTGTTCAGTCAGAAATGTTTAAAAACAGTGCAGAGCCAGAACCCACCTTTAAAATATAAATCTGCACTGCAAAAACAGAACTAAAAATAAGAAAAGTTTCTTGAAATGAGTGTATTTGTACTTTATTTGAGTAGGTAAATAAGATAATCTGCCAATCGAATAAGTTTTTTGTACTTAAAATAGGAAGAACTCATCTCCATTAATTTATTTCAAGTGCATTATATCTAATTATCTTATTTTAGGGGTAAAAATACTCCTTCCATTGGCAAATAATCTTATTTACCTCCTCAAATCAAGGACAAATACACTAATTTCAAGAAAATTGTACTTATCTTTATTTCTGTTTTTGCAGTGTGGTTACCATAACAGAACCTACATGCTGTATATCACTGAATTAAGTGTTTTTGTATTTAAAACACAGCCGGATTAGGATTAAAGACGTTTATGGCAACGACAGGTGGAAACCTCCTGATGATAAAAGGACAGATCTGCAGGTTTCAGACGATCAGAGAGAGATTCTGGTTCCCTTCCCCCTTAAAAAACAGCCTGGGGATAAAAAGCGCTCGCTGTGAGCTGCAAACGTTTCCTCTCACCAGGTTGGGATCGATCTGGCTGAAGCTCGGAGTGCCGAAGATGTTGACGAGCAGCTCCTGCTGAACGCTGGCCCCCACCCACAGGAAGAGGTGGAGCCCCGTCTCCATCAGGTAAACGCCTCCCTTGGACAGCCTCTCCTCGGAGTCCCTCACCGCCACGGGCAAAGACTCGCTTTCCAGCTTCATCTGGGAGAATTCAGGGGAAGCAGAGAAACACGATGAGCGCGACGCTGACACCCAGCGCTGTGGAGGGAACGATCAGAGACAAACGATCGCTGCTGAACTGAAGAGCTGCACGGACATGGTGGTCACTTTATGTCGTCTCGTTAAAGATCACGGCTTCACTTTCCCAAATGGGAAAATAAAACCTGTTATTTTAGACAAAGGAATATAAGCTCAAACCTGAAACCTCAGAAAGCTGCAGCATAAAGCTGAAAATACTGAAAGAGATCCAGATCGTCGATAAAATAAGCAAAATATTTTACAGAAGTCACTGCTTTTAAGGAATGAATATTAAACTTCATCCCCCTTCATCTTCATCTTCTTTTAATTAAAAGCAGACAGACGTGATGGCTTTTGCTCATTTTAGAGCAGATGGTCAAATCTGAGCAGTGGTGAAATCTAGCTTTTTTTATTTTCAGCTGATGCAACAGTTTAAGATAAAACTGTGGTTAAAAACGACGCTTTTAAACCAAAAGCTAATCTGTGCCATCATTAGGGTTAGGGTTAGTGCCGTTTATTATTGTTATTATAAAGCACATTATTCTATCCTATCTGCACCGACTGCTAGACTTTTTTAAACTGCTGTATGCTCATTTTAAAACCTTTAATAGTAAAATTCACTGTGGATTTATGACTGTAGGAATGTGGGGAAAAACTGGATAGGACACGAGGAAACAAAGGAGAAAAGGCAGGGTAGAAGGACACCAGAGAGTTAAGGAAGGAAGAAGTCAAAACAAAGAGGAAAAGAAATGGAGGACACAAAGAAGGAAGCAAGAAAAGGAAGATTAATTGGACATAAGACAGGAAAGAAAAAAGAAAGTATGAGAGGAAAAGAAGGAACACAAAGAAAGAAGTGACCAAAGGAAGTAAGGACACAAGTGAGTAATCACAGAAGTATGAAAATAAGGAAAGAAAGGAAGGACACAAAGAAGGAAGGACAGAAAGGAAGCATATACTCAAGGAAGGGAGGTAAGACAAGGTGAAGGAATAAAACAAGACAAGAAAAAAGGACAGAAGGAAGGAAAAAAACAGGGTAATAAAGGCAGGAATAGCTGAAGAAAAAAACATAATCAAGTAAAAACAGAGATAAGACAAGACGTTAGGGCACAAGCAAGAAGAGGAGGACACAAAGGAGGAAGGAACCACAGAAGGAAGGTCACAAGGCAGAAAGAAAGGACACAAAGGGGCAGAGGAGAAAACAAAACTTACAACAATGGAACAGGAAATTAAACCTGGAAATAAAAACACTATAGTTATAAAGTCCAGGAAGATACAGAATCCAGAGTCTTCCTCCTCAGCCTGACGTCTCTGACCTCTTGGCCTCTGACCTCTTGGCCTCTGACCTCTTGGCCTCTGACCTCTTGGCCTCTTCATGTGAAACTTGCTCTTGAATCCACTCCTGCTTGGCCCTCGATGCAGTTCTGTAACTTATTTTTATTATACAGTTTCTTTCCCTTTATCCATGTGGGGTATTCTTGAAATGTTTACCTTCATTTTACTTGAAGTATTGCATCCTTTAAACCGTTTTATAAATAAAATCAGCTAAGCAGTGACGAGTCTTTTAAGACGGACCAATCGTTAAATCGGGCTTTTACACCACAAACACCTGCTGCACACAGAGACAGGAGTAGATGTGTGTCTGCGGTCTCACCACTGGCAGCAGACGCGGGTAGAAGAACACGTGGGTCTCGGCGACGTCCATGCAGCCGATCAGCTGCCTGAGGTAAGCCCTGTCGTCCAACGAGACGTCGGCTCCCGGCAGCAGGACGTCGCTCTTCAGCACGCAGTTCAGATACACGGGGAGGAGCTTCATGCACTCCGGCAGGATGAGCTGGAAAAACAAACGCATCTTTAGGAAGAGCCGATGACACTTCGTTTGTCAGCAGAGCTGGTTCATTACGTCAGACTGCTTATGGCGCAATTAACAGATACTTAATTAGGGTGTTTAAAGGTTACGTGAAGTGTAAATTAAAAAAAGAAAGTCGGGATGTTTAATCTTCATAGAATTAAAATGTAGTATACGTGTTAGCTGTCGGGAGGGGGAAAAAAAACCCTCAAATGAACAATTAAAACAAATGTTTTGTATCGTGTGAGGTTTGTTCGTTACCTGACCAGCAGATGATGGACTTGCACAGTTCTTTCTATAGCAGGCCAGGATCTGAGCGCACTGGTTGACCAGAGTGTCTCTCACAGCCTTGGTGGGGTTGTTGGTAATGCCCCTGAAAGCTGCAGCACACAAAAACACAAAGAATCACATCTTCGTGTAGGAAGGAGCTCATTTCTAAAGCCTGAACCATGACGTCTGCACAGCTGCAGCTCTTCGCTTTAGTCAAATACTGCTTCTTTGCCGTTAATGGTTAATTTTTTGATTTAGAGTGAAAGATAACTTTCAGGAAGTTAACATTAAAACCCTCCAGGGTTGCTTCCAAGAATCATAATGGCATGGTAATAAAAAAAAAAAGAGCAAGCTCACCATATTTGGCCAAGTGGTTGATGATTGTGTCCGTCTCACAGTTGCGGTAGAGGTCGGCTAGCTGCGAGCAGCAGTTCACCGCCATGTTATGGATGCGCAGGCGCCTCTGGCCACTGCAGCTGGTGTACAGCACGGCACACTGCAGGGAGACGGAGGGAAATAAATCCGTTTTTGTAGAGATTATTTCAGTTTCCGGTAAACACCGCCCCTAGAAGCCCGAGTACAGCTGAGAAGTTCTCCCAACCCAGCTGGATTTGGTGTCGATGGCACCGGTTCAGATTAGTGAAGAGAGACAGCAGATCAGGACTCTGACCCGGTTGATTTCCCTTCATCAGTGCATTTCAATAAATTAGCATATCACTGACAAGTGAATTTGTTTCAGTAATTTAATCCCAGAAGTCCAGCACATATAGATTCATTTCATAAAGGTTTAGGGCACTTTGCGTTACCGTTGATGCCTGACAGCTAGTAAAAAACCATTTCTAATGCAGAAATGTTATGCTTTAAGGCCGACAGCAGGGGTCATAATCTCCTGTTCTGGGCTGATCCAACTTTTAGACGTGTCCCTGGTCCGACACGCCTGAATCATATGGCTGAACCAACTCCTCATGCGATCAAGTTCTTTAGTCCTGGTAACGACTTTATTTGATTTAGACGTGTTTAATGCAGAGACACGGAAAATATACCCCGTCCTGGATGTACCCAAAGACATTAATGCAAAATTGAGTGGAAAGAAAACGTGATAGGTGCGGCCTTAAAGGGGGCATGACAACAAATTTCATTTTTTCGAGGTTTTGGGGGTATAATATGATCTGTTGTGCACTGATGAGGGCATGTTAATGTCAAAACTGAAGACCAAAGCACCTGCTCAGGGGCAGTCAGCTTTGTTAATTGGCTCAAAAATGGTCAGAGCAGAAAACGGGTTGTCTTTCTACGTAATTCATATTCACCAATCAGTTCCCAGCGGTTACTAAAAAGGGGAGCTGAAAAGTCTGAGGGTGCTCAGAAGTGCACGACGTTTCCACTCACTCCCAAAAGACGAAAGAATTACAGAAACGTTTTATGGGGACTTTGATGAAGACTGTTCCCTGTGGAGGAATTCAAGTCTGGGTTTTCCAATAAACGGATAAAAAAAAAAACTTCTGCACCAACACGGAAGGTGGACTCTGATTACCTGTAAGTTTATTTCATTTTTAAATGCTGTTAAATGTAAGGAAGGTGTGTTGATAACTGAAAAATCCGGCTGACTGACAGTTTATTATTATTATTTATATTAGTAATGACTCTACAATACATGAAGTGTTGCAGTGAGAAGGAGGGCGTGGATGGATTTAATGAAATTCTTTGGGGGAATTTACATTTGCAGCAATATCAACTACATTATGGTGTATACGGTGATGTAATGGCAGCTTTAAGGGAATTGTAAAGCAAGAGCCTAAACATAAAGACGTTTCCAAAACACAAACTACAACTTCTTTCTTGTCTTAAAGCTGCTTCAGAACCACGTCTTCTGCTGAAACAGCCAGAACCGTCCCATGTGGGCTACCAAGAAAGAAAGAGGCATAAACTCTTGCTCAGACGTCCAAAGCTTCTCCAAGAAACTGAATTTTGGGTTTCATTAGTTGTGACCCATAAATATTATAATCAACAGAAACCAATCATTGAAATTGATCGGTCTGGGTTTAAAGACGTAAGATATAAATGAGTTTCACTTTTAATTACTGGAACAGATAATCACAAGACTCCTGCATGACTGCTGGCTCAGCGGTCCATCCTAAGCTATCGACGCACCTGCATGAGGGCTCCCGTCTCCTCGCTGAGCTTGTCGTCGTGTTTGAACTCCACAGAGACGGCCTTGTCACAGTCCAGGCCCGCCAGCTCCACATCCGTGGTGTTATTCATGAAAAACGAGCCGAAGAAGTCTGTCGCTCGGATCCCTGCGGGGCGACGGGTGAAATTTACAATGCTGCCTTCCTCAGGCTGGACGGCTTTCATGCGTCTTAAGTTAAGCGTGGCTTTGGTGGCCTGGGTCCTTACCTGTGCTCGTCCGCACCCTCATGACGGCATCGAACCCGACTGGTTTCTGAACGTCTCGTCTGAGGTCGTTCAGGAATCGCTCTTGATCTGCCTGAGCCTGTGGCGATGAAGACGTGGTTTACTCTAAGAGCTCAAAGAGCGTCAAAGCGCTTCTAGATAGTGGAGATTTGGTGGTAAAACAAAAAGAGGAAGAGCATTTTCCCACCTGAAAATAGGTATATTTGTAGATTGAACCTCCAGTGGAGACAGGAACCACTCCCAGCGTGGCCAGGTCAACGTACTGATTAGGGAAGAGGAACAGATCCACACAGCAGCCCTGGGCGACGCACTCCTTCGCCAGGTTGTTGTAGAATCCGACCTGCGGCTGGAACAGAGTCTGTGGACGAGAGGAGAGAGACGGGTTGGTGTTGGACGACACAGTCGAGGCTGCAGCCCAAACGTGGGGTTACCTTCTCCTTGTCGGTCCCGATTAACTTCTTATCTTCTCGGTTTTTCAGTTTTCCAGGAGCCTCTGCGATGGGCAGCGAGGTGTGAAACACAAACAGCTTCCCGGCACAGTCGGCCGCCTGAGAACACGACGTCAGATCATCATCAGGACCGCCGCGCAGGGGCGGCTTAATGTTTTAAAAAAAAATCTTAACTAGACAGACTGTATAACTGTGACCCTCAACATGAAGGAATTAAATAAACTTAACAAAACTGTTTATAGCAAAATGAAAAAACAAAAACAACAAAACCGAAACAAACAGAACTGTTCGAAATTGGAAATGTGGGCTGCACAACATCAGGAAAACGTGATAATATTGCTTAATGATGCAATACCAATATATCCTGCAATAATTCTTTGCAAAAGCATTACTGGTCTTTCTGCTTTGGTTTTACAGCAAAAATAGAGATAAAGAGTCCAGCAACTGGAAACCATGTCAACGAGGTTGCATTGAAAACGTTGCTTCTGGTGTTAAGGAACCCTGGGGTTCCTTAACAAATCGCCAAAAAACAAAGAAACAGGCAGTATTTCATGCTAAAGGACTCCTGACCAAGTTCTTAGCAGTGGGAGGATATTACGTTATTTAAAATCCAGTTTTTATTGTTCCTAAATAACGTTCTAAGTTTTTGAGGTTGTCATAAGCTGTCATAAGCTGTAATAAATGCTAAAATGTATCAACATGAGCAATGAATCTGTATAATGTAGGAAGTTCACTTTTTGCACTGAAGTACTGACAATAAATTACGTTTATTGAGACCCGTATTGGTGGCTCTTTTGGTAGACTGTACCCATCTCCATTTGAAATCACAACTCAAAACTCATCTATTTAAGATTGCCTATTCTCTTTAAATATCAATTTCCCTGTCCCAGCCTTTTTGTACGGTGACCTTGAGTGTCCAGAAAGGCGCCTTTTAAATAAAATGTATTAGTATTATTATTATTATCTGAGATGACTTGCTGAAGCACGGTGTTTGCTGGACAGAAAAAAGTGCCGATGGTAGGAAGACGTGATCATAACATCATTGTTCACCGATTATTTCAGCTAATTAATGTTTTCCTAATATCCTGAAGCGCTGATAACACCCCAGCAGAGCGTGTTTACCTTTAGGGCCTCCAGTCCTGCCTGGATGACGGGTCCAAAGACCGTCTCGGTCTCCCTGGTGTCTGCAAACATCTCTGGGATCTGGTCCAATAAACTGAAAAGCGCAGACGGTGGATCGTTAAGACGGATGTAACAACCCCGGCCATCCGTGCACCCTCCCGCCTCGTGTGTGTGTCTACACGCCGACGTCTGCTTCAAGGTCACCCACCTCTCGATGACTTGCCGGCTTTCGTTCACGTTTACCAGGAACCCGTCGAGCAGCGGCACGAACATGTCCGACACGTCCGACACGACCAGCATCTGGGGCTGGGCGAGGGTCGACTTCACGTTGTAGAAGTGCAACACCTTGTTGTAGGTGACGAAACCCACCCGCACCACAGAGTCCAGTTCTGGGTTTTCCCTGAAACGAGAGAAGTGAAGCGTCTAAACGAACTTTCAGCTCCGCTTCAATCGTTCTTCAGTTCATCAAGTTGATCGAAACTCATATTGGTGCAGCTGGGTTAGGATACCTGGGCAGGAGATCGAGCAGGCTCTTGAGCTCATTACAGACTATGTTGACCATGCCGCTCTTCACCGCATTGTAGGACACGTCGATGAGGAAGATGAAGGCTGGAGGCTGAGGAATCTTGTTGTTCTGTTGGAAGACATTTATAGACTCAACTTAACTTTAAAAACAGGTAAATCCAGGTAGAGTTATTAGTGGGCAGTAAATGCGTGAAAACCAGATGTGCACATCTGTTTTTGTGAGCAATGATCAGCGTCTAGAAGCTGACAGCTTCCATCCGCAAAGGTACCGTTTGCCCATGTTTAAATAAGACATTCTGCATTTACTTTTTGGAAATTAGTCTCACTTTTCTGTAAATTCATGTTAATTGTTAACAAATAACCACATTTTGGGGCTAGAGGTCTCGCTCAGGGACCCAGAGTGGCAGTCTGTGGGATTCAAACCAGGAACATTGCAATCTTCCCAGGACGCAAGCGCCTTGCTCTAGACACTAGGCCACCATTCCCCTCCAATAATACTCTCAAAGACTAGCGCTGTTTGTACCATGCAGATGTTGTGAACCATCTACAATTTCCGGTAAGGTGGTGCCAACTTTCACTCAGAAGACAAAGACGCTGCTGGCTCTCCAAAACAACTCTTCCAGTGTGCAAGAAATGGCCAAATCAAGATTCCTCTCAAGACGGAAATACATTTATTTATGCTTTGAGTAGCAGAACATCTACCAAATCTCATACCTCCACACGTCAAGTTCTGACCTATAGGGAATTTTCCCGGACATGCATGGTGCGTTTTTTTTGTTACACCCAACATTAAAAGTAAACATTGTAACGACACTGAGAAGGCAAAATGTTGGAGGAATTGTGGGAATGTGTCTGCAGGACACTTTCATGTCTTCTGGGAATGTACTAAGATCGCATCCTACTGGTCAGGAGTGATAAAAGAAATCAATACTACAATGGACTTAAATTTACGCTGTGATTTTACTACGGTTTTCCTGGGTAGTTTACCCCAGGAAGTCCGATAGATATCTCCTATTAATATTAATAGCAGGTGCAAAGAAAGCTATAACTAGCAGGTGGCTCGATGTGTTCGGACTGGAAGGACATAATTGAGGAAATTCAAGCAATGGAGAGACTGACTTTTTCAAATGCAAAATATACCTTCCAGGATGCAAATCTGTGAGGCCGTTAAAGAAGGTTAATCTGTTTTTAATAAGAGCTCCATACCTTACAATAGTCAACAGTTGCCAAGAACTCATAGGACCCCATGGACAGCTCCGGCCTGTCGTAGCAGTCCACTCTCTTACCGGTGTGGTCCAGATGCTGGAAGTAATGTGGAGGCACTGTGGACGAAGGCGACCACCGTCAGGAGATCAGTACAGTGAGTAGTTCAGACAGGGTATGTCTACGCCGCACGCTCACCCTCTGTGACGCAGCTGCAGAAGCCACACTGGAAGCGACGACCTCCCTCTATGAACTGCATGTACGGACACATGTAGGCCTTGCATCGGTTGCAACGGATTGGACCAGCCTCGCCGTGGTCAACTATGTATGGCTGGGCCTGAGAGAGGCATTCAGCGAACGTTACTCATACATCCGAGGTCAACGAGCACGATTCGCATGCTCAGGGGAAGAGAAACAAGAAGATTTTTGCAACGTTCTAACGTTGGTACAATGATGAACGCCAAAATGTCATGTAAAATGAAGCCGTTTTGCCAAATGATGCAGCCTAAAACCAGCCAAGATGGATGCCGTTAAGAAGTCAGACAGACAGCTGTCAAACAGATTATCCCTACAGACCGAACTAATCTTTTACTAAACCCAGCTGACGGCAAACCGTTCCAGCAGGTGATTGAGCCACATTATTAAAGGCACAGATGACAGAGAGAGCAGAACTAAAATAAGGTTTGGGAGGTAATTGGGTATATAGGTAATTGGCTTATCAGAAAGGCGTTGCTTTCAGTGCCGTGATTAAGAACTGCGGCTCGTCTGATGTTTTCTGTGGAGAGATGCGTTTAAAATGAGCTCTATTGGTTTGTGTGAGAGAACAACAGCCTTCCTGACACGCAGTTAAAAACGGGGCTGGTTGTCACAGTTGCTAAATGTCGACCCCTAGAGGGCGCTGTTACAAGAGGTTTGTGTGTAATAGTACTCGTTACAGAACTCAGGGTTTCCTCTAGGATCTTTTTCAAACTGTAGTGGTGTGTTTTTTTTTTGGATGGGGTGACGTCATCGTCCAATTTGCATATTTGTTCATACATTTGTGACCCAGGCTGTAGGAGAGCATTTGCCTAGACAAAAAAAAAAGGCATTAAAATTGTGATTAAATGTGTTTGGAACTAAAAGTTACCTTTTATAAAATGATTTATGAATTTTTATACAATGCCTGAATCAACACTACAAGTGAGCGAGGTGAATAAGTGATGAAGCTGCATGTGAATCAAATTCAGTGAAGGACAAGTTTAAAAACTATATTTACGTGACGAGGCAGCAGCAGCTGTGCTGTGCCTGTGAGACAGCGCTGAGGGAAGGGGGAACTCCCGTGGAAGCCCTCACTGCTGCCTCAATATAGTGACAACAGAGCGACTGGTGCTTTCGGTAAAGTCGCCATTAAAACAAAAACAAAACAAAAAAAGTCTCTTGTCGCCTTTTGAATGATGGTCGCTAGAGGGGTCCGAAAAGTCGCAACAAAGACACTAAATGGGCAACACTAGACTGTCTGTAAGGTAGCAACTAGCAGCCAGACAGGAAGGAGCAAGCGGTGTTGCTTTTTTTCAAAATAAAGTACATTTTAACATGTCATGATATTTTATTTCAATCACAGATTATGGTTAGTATAAATGTGCAAATTTAGGCTATACATAATATTAAGCAAACATATCTCATGTGTTACATTGTTTTACCATATACAGGACTGTCTCAGAAAATTAGAATATCGTGAAAAAGTATACTAGTAGGCTATTCAACTAATCACTTGAATCGTCTAATTAACTCGAAACACCTGCAAGGGTTTCCTGAGCCTTGAAAAACACTCAGCTTGGTTCAGTAAACTAAATCACAAGTATGGGGAAGACTGCTGATCTGACTGCTGTCCAGAAGACCATCATTGACACCCTCCATCAGGAGGGTAAGACACAAAAAGAAATTTCTCAAAGAGCAGGCTGTTCACAGAGTGCAGTTTCAAAGCACATTCACAAAAAGTGTGTTGGAAGGGGGAAATGTGGCAGGAAACGCTGCACAACCAAGATCTGGCACCTGCCCACAGTGTCAAAACCACCAGTAACTGGTGTACTGACCATGGCATTACTGTCCTTGATTGGCCTGCCAATTCCCCTAACCTGAACCCCATCGAGAATTTGTGGGGTATTGTGAAGAAGAAGCTGAAAGACACCAGACCCAACAACGCAAATGAGCTAAAGGCCGCTATTGAAGCATCATGGGCATCCATAACACCTCAGCAATGCCACAGGCTGATTGCCTCCATGCCACGCCGCATTGATGCAGTAATCTGTGCAAAAGGATTCCCAACCAAGTACTGAGTGCATTAATGGACATTTTCAAATGTTTGATTTTGTTTTTGCTGTTATAATTTTTTTTTTACTTGGTCTGAGGAAATATTAGCCCCGTTTACACTACACCTAAAAACCGAGTCATGCCGAGACCAGTCCGAGCTTGGTTCAGTTATCCAAGACAAGCCGACCCGTTTACACACAAAGCTTATCTCGGTTCCTTGGTTGCTCCTCGCCCCCTAGTGGCGATCTGCGGTACTACTGCTCTCTGGGATTGAAGGCGGTAGCAGCAAACAAAACAGCGTGGCGCCCGTAACATTCAGGAAGTTATGCTTGATATTGTGATATTTCGGTGTTTGCAGAGAGTCAGGGGAAGAAGGCAACCATTGGTGAATTTACTTGAGAAAGTTGGCTTTTTTGGGAAGTGGATAAGACAAACGAACGTCTAGTAAGGATTTACAGATGCAGGAAACAATGACAGACGCTGAGGTTCATTGCGCTGCTAAGCAGATTCATCACTGGAAACCGTGTGGCACGGTAAGGAAGCTAGTATTATTATGAATGTCTGAAATTTGTCTGAATGGAGTGTGAATCGGGACGTGCAGCCAGACACGCCGGAAAACCCGCTGACAGTCAGCTGACTGTAAGGGCATGACGCGGTCTGCTCATGCGCTCTTTATCAGAAAACTGGGCCAGAAATAAAACCAGGCCGAGACCTACTCAAGAGCTGGTCTGCAGTTAGCGCGGTCCGGTTATGTTTAGCGCGGTCTGGTTCAGTCTGCTGACCGTTTACACACAAGAGTTATCTCGGTTACCGAGCTCGGACTGGTCTCGGCTCGGTTAAAAAAGTGTAGTGTAAACGGGCCTATTCTAATATTTTGAGATAGGATTTTTGAGTTTTCTTCAGCTGTACGCTATAATCAGCGATATTAAAACAATAAAAGGCTGGCGATATTTCAGTTGATTTGTAATGAATCCAGAATGTATGACATTTCATGTTTTTTAATTGCATTACAGAAAATAAAGAACTTTATCACAATATTCTAATTTTCTGAGACAGTCCTGTATTTAAAAAAAATACAATTCTGAAGGTGTGGCGGCTTTTATTTTGCCGTGGCGGTGCGCCATGATCAATTACATGTAGCAGAAACCCTGAGGACTTACAGCCTTTATGTAACTTGATTTTTTTCTTTTCTTTTTAACGGTATTTACACCACAGGTTTATAATTAGACATATATAACCGTTTAAAAGTACAAAAGGAGAGTTATAGATGTTGTTCTTTGCTAAACTATAGCATGCACTTGCTAGCACAAATGCTGATGGAGATGGTTGTCACATGGGATAAGCTCCTTTTTTAGGTTCAAGAAAGATTTTGCTTTGGAAGATACAAAGTTTGGACAAATAAAAAAAATTATATTTGACAATAAAAAAAAAAAAAGATTTGGAAAACAAAACAAAAAAATTAACTTTGTAGCAGCTTGCTGAAAGCTAGCACCTGACCCACACACGGTTTCTTTTCCCTCAGTTGCTTTAATGTTACAGTTTATTTTACTTATTCTTGCCCCTATAGAAAAGCACTATAATGTGGACTTATGAAAAGTAAGTTGATGCTTTACTGTCAGAAATTAAAGCAGTTTAGGGTCACAGACAACCAAATGTGGGCATATAACTACATTTATTTTGCTGGTAAGTTGTAAGCAAATTTTATAGGGTTTGTCCCATTTATTCTGGACGTTTGACCCAATATAGAAATCAGATTTGAACTTTTCCTATTAGATGGAAAAAATTAAATATTCATAAGAGGAGAAGCATGCCTCACTCACCTCATCTGGGGGCAGCGTGGCGAGGGGCTTGATGACAGCGGCCAGTGGGACCTGGGACTGCTTGGCCATATCGGACGTGCAAGGCATATTGTAGGCCGTGCAGCGGATAAACCTGGGGCTGGCATTTCCTGCAACACGCCAAAACTCATCGTTATCATCGCAAAACCAAGCATCAGTATTACCTGTTGCAAGGCTATTGCTTCGGTTCGAGCAAGTTTTGTTTTAAAGTTGGGGGTAAAACGGCAGTTTTCTCCCACATCTTTGAGAACAAAAAATGGAAAGCTTGCAATTTGGTTTCCAGATGTTTACCTTGATCTTTGACTTGAAAGTCGGTTGTGACCAGAGGCGGGGCCTGACCCCTGACCCCTGAGGTGAATGGCTCGGTGGTCTTAGCCTTGTCGTCTTCTATTACCTGGATCTAAAATGAGAAGCACGTATGAATTTTTCTATTTATTGTTTTTGCAAACAGAATTAGTGCACATGAAAGCGACACGTTTCGCCAACTCAGACCTCATAAAATGTAACGGAAGAACGGTTAACATCCATGCAGGAAAAGACTTTCACATGCACACTGAAAACCTCCACAGGACAGTTGAGGAATGGAGACGATTTGTGCTCAAGCTGCTTTCAGCGAAAAAGGGAAGATGAAGTTTAATGAAACCCTAAGGAGTTACTGGATCTAAGACATGCCTTTTAATGCAACGAGCTGGAGGAGAGTCAAAAGAGGAAGGTAGCATGCAGGGTAAGATAAAAGAAATTTAAAACTTTCAAGATGGGGGGGAAGATGCTTTCAGGCTCCTAACACTAGCCGGGACCAACCCCTAAAACTTTCTTTGTTGTAAGTGGTGTTTATATAAAGTTTTTTAAAAATTAAAACTCTACGTGTAAGGGCAACGACAATCTAAACATAAATCTATGAGGAAATAGTTGTACATTTTGGGGGGGATATTTTTGAAAAACAATTTTAATTAAAAAGAAGAAACTATAATTAATGAAACCATAACCAAACAAACAAACAAACAAACGTAAAGGGCAGCAATGCAGACACAAGGAGTCTCTTAAACAAGGAACAAAAATTATCCAACTATCCTTATAAATTCTTGTTGAAGGATCAACATGGTTACCATTAGAGTGGTTTTTCCCCCTTTCACATCTGGCTAAGTGAGGTTTTGCCTCTACCTAATTTTTTGTCATTTAGGTAATGCCTAAAGCTTAATGTCTAGTTTACTGATAGTTGCCAACAACAACTCAGATAGTCAAATATGTTAACCGTCTTTATCACGGTACGTTTTACCTTTAAATAAGATAGAGCTAGCACAGATAGACTTAACCATGGGCTGGAATTAGATTCTCAGGGCTCAGTAACATGTCAGTAAGGTTACCATAGCTTCATTTCATCACTGCTTTAATAAAACAATGGAGGAAAAATGTCTAATATGATCCAATTTCATTCAGTGCAGAAAAGCAAATAATTAAATGGATCATTATTGATCATCCCAATTATTATATACCATGTTTATTTATTGTAATTTGGAAAATAATTAATAAGCACCTGCTTCAGAAGCAGTTTTCAAGTGGCTTTTGTGCAGAATATTACATTTTTCTGCTATTCTGCTTTATATAGGGTGACACAAATACAACAAGCTGATCAATTAGTGCAGCTAGCCTGCAGTCAGGCATTTATAAATAAAGTCCATTTAATATGGCTGCCCCTGCATTGTGGGCCTTGTAGTTTCATTCCAGCGTAATAACGCTCCAATTTCTCAGCCAGAACTACAACAGCAACAAAAACATGTTTAAAGGAGGAGGTGTGGCCTTACAAAAATAAGACAGAACTAGCAACAATAATTCAATATCAATATATATCGCAATATAACTTTATTCAGTAGAAGGTGATATGAAATTTCTGATATCTCGATATACATCACAGTCTATGATTACAGCATTTGTCACGGACTGATGTTCTGGGTTTTATCTAGTTTTATTTTTTTAAAGAAAATATTTGTAAAATGTTATATTGAAGGAATTTTATAAACATCAAACATACATCTGATGTGGGCATTCTTGGCAGTCTTTCATTTTGTTTGTATCAACAGCGTAATTATATCGTATCGACTGAAATTAAGAAATATATCGTTTTGGCCATACCGCCCAGCCCTAGACAGAGCTAAATGAAAAAAATTATATTCATATTTCCGACTTTTAAGGCCTGAACTTCAGATGATTTAAGAGTTTTCAAAACTAAATTTAAGTCCTATATTGAAATTAGGACATAATTTGGGTTTTTAAAAAGGGCCAAAATAATTTTTTTTTAAGATTAATAAAATTATATTTTATTTTTTTCAAATTTTTTAATGTGAATGTAATGTAACATGCCTCTTTATGCATCTATTTATTGTCTTATAATGGAATTTTATAGTAGTGTTGTATGTGTGAATGCAGTGTGACGCATAGTTTGGACTATGTGGCAGCCAGAGTCTGTACCCAAATCAAATTTCCTTTGGGACAATAAAGTTAATCTAATCTAATCTAATCTAATCTAAAAAAATGCTTCATATTTAGGAGTTTTGAGGCCTAAAATTAAAAATCATATTTAAGACAAAAGAAAAAACATAAAAAGAAAAGCCGTTGGTTAAAGAAGCGGAAACAATTAGACAGTGGGCTGTACGCTTGCTGCACTGTGAAATGGAGGAGAGTTTTTTTTTTTTTCGGAGGATCCCTCACCTCGCCTTCTGATTGGCTAACGTCACAATCAACAGGCTGCATGCTCGTTTGTTTTCGGAGGACACCACACACGGTAGGATAACGCGGCAAGACAATCCAACATGTTGAATATCCCTGATTTAAGGTTGGAGCAGTCCCGACGTTCCACTAAGCGAACCTGATCGCTCTTAACACACGGCAGGATTATCTCTTAAGATTATTTTAAGAGACACGGCGATAATCCACGCCTCTCGGAAGGGGGAGATCGGGGCGAAAACCGGACTAAAATTCCTGCCGTGTGAACCAGCCTTAAGATAGACTTTATAACTTTCATAATGTAAGACCTATGAAGATAAATCTCAGTTAATAAAATTCATACCTGACCTTTTATGATTACGTTTAAGACCACTTTTTAAACTAGTATTGTATGCAAACATCACACTTGATGCCTTGTAAACTGTCACCTCAACTTCTTCTATAATAGCAAACAGAATAGCAAAGAACAACACAAACACATCAATTTAAAAAAAAAAAAAGAAGGAAAATGTCATGACAATCGCTAACTTTGATGGATAGGGAGACCATGAAGAGGAGGAGGAAAGGAAAAGTTGCAACCAGACAGGAGAACGTGAGGAAGAGGGAAAGGCAGGCACACAAGAAACTTACTGGGCTGGGGATAGCATCTGGATCTATTCTATGTCTTGATTTCTGCACAGCCGGCATGTCAGACGCTTGCTTTACAATCAAATGTTTGTCCGGCAAATTGTGCAAAACAGAACAAAATAAATGAACACAAAAAGCAAAAAAAAAAAAAAAAAAAAAAGACGAAGAAAAGAAAAAGAAGTGTAAGAAGAGAAGCCACAGCAAGACTTTGTTAACACACAAACTCTCAGCGGTGCTTGTTAATGTTAGTCCTACATGCTGAGCATCACAATGTTTCAAAAGCTTTAAACCATGTAGCACTGGCAGTTTTTTTTTTATAAACAATCAATATCACCAATTAAGGCTTAAACATATTACTGTTCAATTAAGAAAAAGTGAAAGTATTCATATAATGTTTTCTAGTGTGAGGAACAGAAAACCAAAAACTTGATCAACATCCAAATTATTGAGAAGTTTAGCCAACAGCAAACATTTCTGTTCTGTCTGAACTTTACCATGAAGGTCCAATGCATTACAGAAAATCAATTACTGTATTTTTTTGGACTATAAGTCTCACTTTTTTTTCATAGTTTGGCCGAACCTGCGACTTATAGTCAGGTGCGAAGTATATATCAATTTTAAATGGTATTTCATGGCCAGTAAGAAACCAACAAGTAAACATTATATCTATAGCCACAAGAGAGCTTTCTATGTCACTAGATTTCCTGCACCACTTAAAAATTAACTGCAACATTAACTTATAGACAACAAAGACTGAACACATGTTTGTATGTTGTTTTGCTGTTTCAGTCTGGATTTACAGAGCGTTGTGTGGTGCAGCTCAAAGGCCCAGGCCTAATTTCGGTGTAATTTCAGCGTAGCGGTGCGTTACGCTGAAAGTTGTCAAAATTGCCCTGGATACAACCTTGCTGGACGGAGTTGCTAATTTACCACATTCATCCTCCCTGGTATGTTCCATGTTATTCAGCCGGTTATGGATGCAGCGGTGTAATTTCATAAATTGGCTTACCAGATTAAATGTCAGTTTTTAGGCTTGGATTGTGTGAAATAAAGGTCTAAATAAATGCGTACAGTCTGGTGTTACGTGTAGTCCGGTGCGACTTCTATATGTTTTTCCCTCTTTATGACGCCTCTTTTACTGATGCGACGTATATTCCGGAGCGATTTATAGTCCAAAAAATACAGAACATGAGAACAAATAAAACATCTGTAAAACTCAGACACGGGATAAAAAAACACATAAATGGATCACAAACAATAAACCAGTTAAAGTGGCGATGCACCAGTTTTTGCCTGGAAAAGGGAGTTTTTAATGTTTGACTAGTTCTGACCAAAGGCCAAAAATTCACAAACTTAAAATACAACCTTTTTTTCTTTGACCTGTGAATGTATTTTGTGTACGCTTTAACAGCTCATGCCAACAACACTTTTCTCAGAGTAGCTCCTGAGGGAAGAACGCTCTGTCGGCCATTTTTACTACCACAGGTGTTTAGAAACAGGAAGGCTAAATACACTGCCTTGCAAAAGTATTAACCCCCACTTGGCTTTATACTTGCATAGTTATATTCCAACCTGTAATTTTAATGTTTTTTAATCCTATTTTATGTGATTGATCTGCACAAAATAGTCGAAGTGAAATGAGAAAAAAAATACACCGTACATTAAAAAAATAAATAAATAAAATTGGTGCAACCAGTTACCTTCAAAAGTCCCATAATTATGAAATTAAGTCCACCTGTGTGCAATCTAAGCGTCACATGACCTGTCAGTATAAACACACCTTTTCTGAAAAGGTCCCAGAAGCTGGAGCGCCACTAAGCAAGAGGCTTCACACCATGGAGACCAAACAAGTCAGGGATAAAGTTGTTGAGAAGCACAAGTCAGGGTGGGGTTAAAAATAAAAATCCAAATATTTGATGTTCCTCTGGGGCACCATCCATCATCTTCAAGTGGAAAGCTCCTTCCTGCCAAGAGAAGGCCGCCAACCAGAACTCAGAACAGGCAAGGAGGGCATTAATCAGGGAGGCACCACAGAGACCAAAGGAAACCCTGAAAGAGCTGCAAAGGTCTGCACAGCAGGAGGATCTGTCCCCAAGACCACAATAAGCTGTACTTTCCAGCTGGGCTTAGGGAAGAGTGGTCAGAAAAAAGCAATTCCTTGGTGTTCAAATTAAGGCGGCACGTTTTGAGTTTGCCAAAAGACACGTGGACGACTCCTCCAATGTATGTATCGAACTTTTCAGCCACCAAGGAAAACGGTAAGTTTGGTACAAACTCAACACACCCCGTCACCCCAAGAGCACCATCCCTACAGCGAAACATGGTGGTGGCATCATCATGCTGTGGGGATTTTTTTTTTCCAGCAGCAGGGACTGGAGAAACTGGTCTGAATTGAGGGCAAGATGGATGGAGCTAAATACAAGTAGTCATGAGCGGATACTGTCAGTCTGCCTGGGATCTGAGACTGGGTCAGAGGTCACCTTCCAGCAGGACGATGACCTGAAGCGTACTGATAAAGCAACACTTGAGTGGTTTAAGGGCCTAGTTAAAGTCCAGACCTAAAGAAATTGAGAATCTGTGGTTAAACTTGAAGATCGCCGTTGATAAGCGAAAACCATCCACCATTCAGGAGCTGGAGCAGTTTAGCTTCGAGAAATGGGCAAAAATCCCACTGGAAAGATGAGGTGAATTTCTGCAAAAAGGCGGCTCTAAAAAGCACCGCTGAAGCTTTCTGTCATTTTGTCCCATTTCTTGTTTGCTTCACAATAAACTGATACAAAATAGATCTTGAAAGTTGTAGACATGTTCTGTAAACGAAACGACGCAAACTCTCCAACAATTCCAGATTGTGAGGCAAGTAAACATAAGAAATGCCAATGGAGGTCAAGAACTTTGCAAAGCACTGTAAGTACACAACGATACTTTGTTTGATCCGTTTGAGGTTTCTACTTGCTGGCATCCAGCAGAAAGTTCACAAGTTAGAACTCTAGCTAAGCCGCATAGGAGTCAAATAGACTCTTCTGATTAAAAACGGTAACTGCGCTACCAGTGCAAAATGCTAACGTAAAATGTTAAAAACATCTGAAATTGTCAATCATGTTTTAAACGAACTGGGAAATCATGTTTAACGGCAAAGCTACCCAACACCAGTGTTTCTGTCTTCCACACATGTGATGCAGTCTCTGGTCCTTTGGTAAATACCGATTGTTTTGTGACAGCAATTACTAAGTTTTAATAAGAATTGATGTCTCTTAAGACTTCTGTATATTTACAAAAGAAATATGACTTAAAAAGTAGCGCTTGGAAATATGGACCTCAATATTTTTAGGCTGGATGACGACGTATGATATTTATCTCGATACATTTTTCTTTCCATAAGGTAATTATAAAAAGTGTCTCTGAATCAAAGCTTTACTCCAAATGTCTCATAACCACATTATTTAACAAACAGCTGAAAAATAACCTGCTGGAATACATAAAAGTATAAATATAACGCAACATAGAGCATCTCCATATAAACAATATAGTCTCATCTTATATCTCTTTTTTTAAAAATCTCGATATTTTTAAAATGACGATACGTTGCCCAGCCCTACTAATAGGCTAATGCACTTAACAGCAAATCAGAGCTTTTCCCTCTCAAATATCAAGGTAATCAAACCTGTTAATTAACAGATACAAAATAAATAAAATATTTTATAGCAAAGTGCTAAATTTAAGAAATCGTTAAAAAATTTTTTGTTTGTTTTGTTTGGACAGAAACCACTGGAACAGCACTGAAATATGCTAAGAGCCAAACAGAGTCAAATCAAAACAGAAAGCAAACATGCTAGCATCAAGCTAGCACGGAAGCTAACTGCGCCACATTGAAACAGCAGGAGCAAGGCGGGAGTTTATTGAGGACTTCAGCTGTCTGTGTTGAGTCAGATATACATTTAAAAACAAAAGATGAACAACTTAGGCAATTAAAACATTACACCAGCTTTCTTAACGTAGCTAACCTGTTTATTATGGCTGTCGGCCTAAAAAAACAAGCTGGGACAAAGTATCTGTCCAGAAAGGGCAGAATAGCAACAGGAAAAGGAGAAACTGAGGTATTAGTTTTAATACTGATAAAAGGTGTTATTTTACAGCACTTTAAAGCTACAGAGCTTTTAGTGTATACATGGCGTGATTTAATTGTGGCTGGGCTGTATTAGTTGATGTCTACTCTGAAATGATTTGGATTGGTAAAAAAAAGAAAGAAAAGTCCACATCTAACCATCCCCTGTTTTTAATTTTGATCCTGCCTCTGCTTAACACGAGTCCAGGCTTCAAACATAGATAAATGAAACATACATTGAAACTTAAAGACGTATTTTGTTCGCTCACCGGACTGGGGATTGCATCTGGATCAAGTCTTTTCTGTGCAGCGGGGGGTGGTGCAGGGGCTCCATAGTTCTGCTGTCCAGGATAAGGACCGGCATATCCAGGCTGGGGGGCTCGCACCGGCCCAAATGCCCCTAACGAAGGAACCCAAAACAGCTTAGCTTTTATATATAAGCGACTAAACCGTTTGACTTAAACCGCTGTGTTCTCACCATTTTGTTGAGGAGGATATCCTGTCTGCATGCCGGGCTGAGAAGGAGGCTGTGAAAGGGACCCCGGAGGACCCGGAGGACCCTGCGGTCCTGGAGGCAGGTGGTGGCTCTGTCCCATAGAAGTGGGAGGCATTTGAGCTCTGGGAGGCGGGGGTCCTGAGTGGTAGGGCGATGGTTGGGATGAAGGGGGCTGCTGTTGCTGAGTCATGGAGGTGTTGCACTGACCCGAGGGAGCTGAGGTGGGGGGAGGACCGGGGGGAGGAAAAGACCCCGGCTGAGAGGAAGGCGGTGTCGGCTGAGGCGGAAAGGAGCCTTGGGCGGGTGGAGGTGGACCGCCAGCAAAGCCGGGCTGGCTAACAGGTGGTGGCGCTGATGAGAAGGTGGACTGAGGGGTAGAGAAGGGCGGCTGAGGCTGGGACACCTGGGGAGCCTGGGGGCGAGTGGGGGGAGGCATGGGACCCGAAAAAGAGGAGGGGGGAAAAGTCTGCTGGGAGGTTGGTGGTGGGGCAGAAGAGCTGAACTGCTGCTGGGAGGTGGGGGGAAGAGAGGCGTCGAATGGCCGTTGAGAAGGAGGCGGTGGGCCTCCGTAGTACTGCTGAGAAGCTGCAGGACCACCTAGGGGGGGAGGCTGAGTGGGAGCAGACGATGCGGGAGGAGGAGCCTGGGTGTAGGAGGGCTGAGGTGCGGCGGAGTAAGCCGTACTGATGGGAGACTGGGAGCTGTGAGGAGGAGCTGATGGGAAGGAGACAATAAGACAATTGGTAAAAAGGCATTGTGGTGATTTATATTGTCCCGCCAGGAAGTTGACACTATTAAACTGAACATCTGTCTGCAGATTCTGCACCAGAATTGCAGCAATTTGAAAAAAAAAAAAAAAACACCGCAATTTTATTCAAATTTAAACAATCAACTTAGCTTTTGCTTTATTTTGGTTATTCCCTGATCAACCACTGCAATTCTTCCCATATTTAACCAATCCACTTCAGCTATAAGCGTAATTTTACTTCCTGCTTGCCAAGGTTAACTTTTTTTTTTTTAATTCAGTGGTTGTCACCACTGAATAAAATATTCAGTGGTGACAACAGGTTTTTGCCCCATTTGTGATTTTTTTGTATGTTTGTCACTTATAAACTGCCTCTCCCCCAATGACTGCAGGATAGGCAGTAAAAAAGTGAACCAAACAACTGGCTGAGCCCCCCTTGAATGTAGGATTTTGAATTCTGCTTTTGCCCTTTAGTGCGATTTCTCTAGACTTGACCTTTGAGCGTTATTTTCAGGAGGCTTTGTTATTGGAGCCTTAAACACCAACAATGTAGAAATCCTGTGCCTCCTTCCTGGAAATTTACATGAAATATTTGCTTAGTGCTGTAGCAAAACATAAAACTTCAAACAAACGCAGCTTTTTGAAAAGACTGTCGCAAACACATAAAAAAAAAAATGCCCGTGAAATTATGGAGGGACTATTTATATAACTCAAAAACACATTTAAATCTATCAGCGGTAGCACTCGCCTCTATATTCATCACCATATCGCAAAATAATTTCATTTAAATGCGTTCAAACGTACCGTATCCTGGCCCTGCAGGGGTTGGTGGTCCAGACGAGATCTGCATCCCCGTCATCTGATTGGTGACCTGTTGCATCGGGGGTGGAGGCCCGTAGTGTTGCGGATAGGAAGGGAGCGGCCCAGTCATGTTCATGTGTCCCTGGTTGTACGGCTGGGCTGCAGCAGGCCTGCAGATGCACAGAAGCCACAGCTAGAACACAGATTTGTGTATTTGCACCGCAGAATCAGAGCAACCTGATCTCGCGAGCGGCATGTCCCCGGGGAGAAAACGTTTCTTGGCAGAATATGAAGTTAAAACGGGTTCTCTGAAAGGATTCTGCATTAACGCCTGTGCAAAGCGATGCTCTCTGACGGGGGAAAAACACCGCAGCTGGGTAAAAGGAAGAAAATTACAGCGGAAACATCAATTATTCATAACTCTAAAAGTTAAGCACATTGTGAAGGAAATGTGCCAAGTGCTCTCACTGTTCTGTGTGAAGGCTGCCTGACTCAGCATCTTTTGACATAATACGGTTGAAATGACGTCTAAACACCTGCAGGTGGACACATTTCTATGATTCCCTGATTTAACACATTAATATGACGACGCATTGGCCAAGATGCCCATAAAATCTGTGATTTGAAGCAAAAGTTACCTGGGTGGGGCCTGTGTCATCGGAGGGGGGCCATTTTGCACGTCCCCTTGACTTTGGGTGTACTGGTTATACTGTTGAGGGGCTGAGGCAGGAGGGGGTGCAGAGGTGGGGGGGCCCCGTGTTGGACCTGAGGACAACAACACACGATCACCAACATATACTGACAACAGGCTCGTCAGCAATTCCTCACATTAAAACCACAAACTTAGGATTTTATGTGATGTGTAAACGAAGCAGAATTCTGCAGTGGAAGAAAAGAGAAATAAATGGTTAACGTCACCCCCCTAAATAAAATACAGCGCACTCATATACGCAAAGAAGGCGCCTAATGAGTAACTAGATTCCCAGAGTGCAATTTAATGTCAGTAAAAATCCATCTGTTCTGTGAAAAAGTTTGTTAGAGAACATTAGAGAACGAACAGCACCGTGAAGACCAAAGGGACACAGCAGACGGGTCAGGAAGAGAGAAGAAAACAAAAACAGGAGCAGGTCACAATGTCCCAAACCCTGAACATCTCTTATCATCCCAAAAAGAAAAAGATACGGCAGGATGTGCCACGACATGACAGATTTATCCTCAACTGACACCATGGGTAGGGAGAGCATCTTCAGAGGAGCAGCAGAGATTCGGAGCTCAGGTGGAAAAGTCTGTCGACGTCACAACTGTTCGCCTGACGCTCCACAAAATGGCCTTAGTGGAAGAGTTTGGGGGGGGGGGGGGGGGGGGGGGAGCCACGAGAAATGTGACAGAAAGCTAACTTCAAATCATCCACAGCCACCCTACTACATGGCGGTGGCAGCATCGTGATTTGGGGGTGTCTTTTTATTTGCAGATGGAGGGAAATGGATGAAGGTTTATGCAAAGGTGGACAGAATTAATCTGTTAGAGGCTGCAGGAGACTTGAGAATGAGGTAAGTTCATCTCCATAAATGTGCCACCAGTGGAACAAGTGAGCAGTTTAGGCCTCTTTAGAGCCAGATTAGAAGCTGAGGACGTGATTCAGCCGTGTGAATCAGTCGTGAGGAAGGACCCATCTAGAAATTACAAGTTATTGGCCCTGCAGGACTGAGATGGAAAGCCCTGAAGCAGAACAAATCATGCTTATGTGTCTAGAACTAAATGCAATAAAGAATCTGTGGCAAGATAAAAAAAAAATTAAATCCCTCTTCAGGTGATTTCCATCCAATCTGACTGACTTCGGTCCATTTTATTAAGACTCAGGTCACAAGTTTACAAATGCAAGGCCACTTTATAGGTAAATTTTTTTGAAAACCCACGCTATATTCCTTTTTCTTCCATTTAAAAAGGAACAATAAGTAATAATGACAGCTAGTGTTTCATATCAGAACCGCGTGCCACGGCAGACGTTTCCTTAACGGTCCTGTTGCTGTGAAATTCCACTGAATTTTTCCTTCCACAGGATATGTATATGATGTTATATTCTGTTTTATTTCTGGTCTCTTACTAGCCTCCATGTTAGCAGGCTGCTGCTCTTTTACAAAGATAAAACACCATATTCTGCACTCTGTTTTGGGAACTTTCATATGATTGGCTCAGAAACCAGGAAGTAAACACAGCTACACTCTGAACCGAAGTCCTTCCGGACCGTACCTCTAGGTTTGAATGGAGAAAAATGCGACTAACGTGACTTTATAGGAAATGTTACTTCCATCCTGGGTCAGAAATGAGAATGATTTAGATTGATTTTACAGTAAATATCTTACTAATTGCTCCTTTAAAGTTATTTATTAGTTTGTGTTAGTCAATCACATTAAATCCCAACAAAATTTGCTGGAGTTTCCAGTACCAGGCACAAAAAGGCTTGAATTGATCTGATAACCTAATGCTAAGCTATTAGGGCAATGGCACACAGCGGTTGTTAAACACAGCTTCAAAGTCCAACAAATAACCTCCAAGATCTGGATTTTGGGGTCAGAAGCTCAGGCTTCATTTTAAAACTGGGTCACCAAACATGTTACGCCAGTCTACATTCAGCAATGGTTAAAAATACCCACAAGACATTTAATATTTATGAGATGTAACATAGAAGTCAATGAAAAGTAGAAAGTCTTTCCAACAGTCACTATTAAAACACAATAAAAGAAAACTTAAAAATAAGAACCAAAGCAGTTCTAAATAAGCCATTTGAGATTTAACAGATCTGGAACTGAAAACGAGAAAACGGAGAAAAAGGAAACGACGCTGAGAAGAATTCCCTAGCTACGGCGGTGATTTGATGATGGCAGGAAGTGTGAAGTTAAGCGACAAAGGGGTGAACAGAGGCAGTTACCTAGATCAAGAGGAGAGGAGAGGTCAGAGACTGGGGGGGCTGCCACAGCCTTAGAGGGAAAGCTTGTGAAAGGAGAATAACCTGAAATACAAGAAAATAGGGAAAGGGAGAAAACAGATAGAGTGATGCGTGGAGGTAAGTGACGTGATGAAAGGGAGGCTCAGATATAGTGCATCCATCATCACATGGTGAAAAGCGGGGAGACCATCCTGTTTGAGCTTTTATGATTCATCTTTGTGCGGATCCTGATCTGGACGCTTCTGTTTACCTTGTGGCGGGACACCAGGCTGATAGGCTGAAGCAGGGCCGTTGTAAGGTGCGTAAGGGGCAGGGTAGCCCCCATCCAGGGGAGCGTAGCTGGGCTGCCCGTAGCCAGGCTGGGGCTGGCCGTACGGAGAGGCCATTGGAGTGTGCTGGTTTACATTCATCCTCAGTTCATCCCTAAATCTGGATCAAACGGGGACAGAATTACAACACGGTCAGACACCATTATAGTTTTAAACCTGATTATTAAAACGATAATGAAGAGAGCGCAGTTGAGACCCCTGAGACAGCTTGATGAACGCCAACTGGTCACTGGCTGGTTGGAAAACCGAAAATTTGACATTTTCCCATTAAGTGAATGAATGCAGCGCTTTTCTCGCCAACACTCACCAACGTGCATACATTCATCCTCAGTTCATCCCTAAATCTGGATCAAACGGGGACAGAATTACAACACTGTCAGAGACCATTATAGTTTTAAACCTGATTATTAAAACGATAATTAGTGATGCACGATATAAAAAATTTCAACCGATATCGATAACCGATATTTTTCTGCTTTTCATGGCCGATACCAATTCCGATAAGTTCATATTCAACATAGTTTTTGCATAATCTGCAGCTTGTACTATGAAAAACAAATTATTTAGCAGCTGTGGCTTATTTATAACAGCAAACAAAAGGTTTTGTCTCTTCAAATGTTTATTTTTTTTTATACCATCACACAAAAAAAGTTGTAATTTGCTTTTAATAACAAAAGACACAAATCAATTTAGAATACAAAGAGCATCCCTTAAAAATTACTGAACAAATCTATGGTTTAACTGCAAAGGCATTTGTGAAGTCAAAAAATAATAACCACAGCAAAGGTCAAAGAAAAAAGTACAACTTCTTAAAAAATGTTCAGAAGGCTATCAGCAAAGGTATTTCTGGAGTCAAGTCAAATAATTTTCGAACATGAAATTATCTGTACTAACATATGCATATAAAAATTCAAAAAAATCAATAAAAGTGCATCCTCAAAAATGAGGTGCCGTGATGACGATTTTTCAGGTGAGCTATTAGCTTTGTTGTGTTAAAACCCAAATCCTTCTTTCCTTCTCTCGAAATTCTTGCTGAACAGGTTTTGCAAACTGCAATGCTGTTGTCATCTTCTAATACCCAGTTTTTTTTATTTATAGTCAGGCAGTAATGGAGCCAAGCCTGGGCCCTGATAAGGAACGCAAAATCCACAGGTCTTGTCCCGCTTTGGGGCTACTCTGTCTGAATAAAATTCATCCACCACGTTTAATTAATTTATCGGCTATCTTTATCGGACGAATTTACTTATCGGGCCGATATAAAATTCCACCATATCGGCAGATATTTTATCGGTCCGATATATATCGTGCATCCCTAACGATAATGAAGAGAGCGCAGTTGAGACCCCTGAGACAGCTTGATGAATGCCAACTGGTCACTGGCTGGTTGGAAAACCGAAAATTTGACATTTTCCCATTAAGTGAATGAATGCAGCGCTTTTCTAGACACTCACCAACGTGCATACATTCATCCACCGATACGATGATGAGAACATAGCTTGGGGTTAAACGCCGGGGCACAACGACGCGTGACGGGGGTAGGGTTGTCAACAGTATCGATACTCAAACGCTGTATCCGGATACAATAGTAATTTGGCATGGTATCGATACTAAACATTTAACATACGGGGCAAACAAAGAAGGGAAACCCAAAGATCTTGACAACCCTCTGTGCAAACGGTGCTTTAAAGTGGTGGCAACGAAGTCAAGAAGCACGACAAATCTGGCCAAACATCTAAAAGGGCCGACGCCTTGAGATCCAACAGGTTAGAAAACGAAAGTTCTGCTTATATTAAGATATTACTGATGTCAGCGCGACTGGCGGTCCGCATTAATGTTGTGTGATTAGCTTTGGCTAGCATGCTACTAGGCCTGTGTTATATTTGGGTTATTTATTTAGCATTTATTTGTACACTTATTTAAAGCATGTTCCATGTAAAGTGCTTTGAGAATTGGCTCTATATAAATAAAATTGAATAGAAAAAATTATCTGAATGTTGAGATATAAAAAGGCAAGTTTTTCCATGTTATTTTTGTGCCTTTAATTATTTGTCTTTTATTTTTTATCCCACACTGGGTCACAGTCGCCCCACACAGTCGTAGCAGCATCACATCACCACGTTACTCTTCGGCGTGAAGGTCGCTACAGAGTCACGTATCAAAGTGAGCCGCGGTTAGTGTCGGTGAGGGGTTTTCACCAAGTCGACACAGAGATGGAGGAGGCATGCCATCAAACATGTGGTTCATTCAGGCTCTGTGAGACGGAGACTTTAGCACCGGACTGAATGCATTTCAGCACGGTTGCTCTGCACCATCCTACTGAACTGTCAGAGTTGCTAGATTAGGAAATCTAAATAGACTTGGGCAAATCTTATGGTAAGAATCTACATTCTCCAAAATATACACATGGAGACAGCTGTTTTAGTAACGCCAGCCATGCAAAACACACAGAGATCAGACGCTGAAGCCAGTTTTAAATGTCAACTTTGTCATAATCTGTCAATTTTATACAGTATCAGTGAAACTTTATTTTATTTTTCTTGCTGCAATGGAACTAAAACTAATATAAAAAAATGTTAAATAGACTTGAGAGCATCCAGTATTTGGTTTATTGCTGATGAATGCACAGTTCCCTCAAAAAAAAGGCTTATTATTTGCAGTAGTGGGTTGAAAGTGGGAATTTTCTATCATAACAGCAATTTAATGCATCTGGCTTAACTTGCCCATTTAGTTTTTCCTGGTGGCATCAATCCTGCAGATTTGTTTTAAATCAAACTTTTAGATTTTGCAATCTTTATTCAACTGATCGGATACAGGACAGGGCGTTTAATTACCTTCTGTAAAGACGTTTTGTTTTTTGTAATCAAAACTTCTCGACTTCAAAATTGATCAACATTGTTTACATTGAAATAAAAAATAAATCAAGCTAAACCTCAGTTCTTCGCAGTCAGGGTTCTTAATGGAGAACCGAGCTTTGGCCAAATACAGACGCTGTTGCAACATTTCATTAAATGTTCTTTGAAATAAAGCAGTTTTGTTATTATGAATCACAACTTTTTACAGACTTCCAGATTACCTTATATATTTTGCTGTGTTTTTATTACCTGGACATAAACACGGATGCCAATATAAATGATAATTCTAGCATCAGGTCACATTTATTCTTCTAACGTAATCAGACTTCTTGACGTGCAACTCCTTAAAAAAACCCACTTAGGACTAAAAATAAGGACAAATAAAACCATTTTGCCATGACAACGCATTTGTTGTTTTTATATGTTTCACTTGGTCATGCGTGACGCCGCGACAGCAACAAATGGCGGAACGAAAAATTACTGGCAAAAACTAAACCCTGTCAAACACCGGATCCAGGCTCAACAACACCGACAAATCCCTAGAATAACTTTTACTCTGACAGATTCAGATCCTGACTGCTGACTAGATGTTCGTCCTACACTCGGGTTTCTACATAACTTATACGACAAACACGAGTATCATCTAACAAACATGGGCTAAAAGAGCGGAGCTTTTGAATTATTCAACAGAGAAAGGACCATAATGAGAAATACAATCGCTATTTAGCCAGTTGGGCCTGGTAATGGCAGCCCTGTCTTGCTAAAGGTACCTTGTCGTCATCTTAAGACATTTAATTTAAAAATGGGTTAAAGTCGGATGAAGAAAGCCCTTTAATCGCGCAATGACTGACAACAGAAAGAGTCACTACACAAGTCCTGAACTGCAGCAAAACCCGATGACAAGCTAGCGAGTGTAGCAATGCCGCATCAACATTAGCCTGGGAGCTACTAGAAGTAGCATTTGTAAAATGCTATTCAAAGTCACAAACAGAGAGAGGCTTAAATATCTTGTCGCTAAACGCTGGTGACTTTACATTAAAGTATGGCAAGAATGAGAGAAGCCGTTAAAAAACTATATTTCAGCTGCGGATACGTGAGCGCTAACTCGGAATGCTAATGTTAGCAACAGGCCAGCTTTAATCATGATGACAGCAAAGGTGGTTGAATCAGCTGTGATCAAGTCACCACAGCCTGTGGTGGATAGCTGATGCTAGCCTCCCTGGTATTAGTTGCTAGCTGAAAACGAAGCTAATAACCTCCAGTTCCCTTGGAGAAAACCACTAGCCGCGTCTTTTAGCATCGGTTAGCTTAGCATAGGTAGCGAAATCCGAGCTCCCCGCATATAACCCCGGTGAAGATGTCTGAAGCCGAGCCGCACCGGATCGAAACCTACCTCGGTAGAGGTGTAAATAGTAAGGCAATCCGCTGTTGGTGGCAAAGGGGGGAGCCCTGTGGCCGACAGAAGTAAAAGCCGACGCCGTCCCGGGGTGTTGCTCACTAATCCCTTCTCGGTAGCAGAAGCGGACATTCAGCGGAACTGCTGCAGCGCTGTGCCACGTCCACATCCGGGCTCCGTACGGCGACTTCCGCTACGTCCCCCGTCTCTGCTGTCTGTGGGAATGACCGGCTCTTTTTCCGTGGAGCTGAATCATTTGATACTGCAAAAGTAGTCACACACTTCTATTTACTGCCAACACAAGCAAGCAAGAACATACATTTAAACAGGAAAAAAAACTGATGCGTCAAATTCCACTTTTTTCCCAGATGAAAATCTAAAGTGAGGTTTGCATTTGTCCCCTTCACTTTCAAATGCCTATATGCCTTTCAGTTGTCATATATATATATATATATATATATATATATATATATATATATATATATATATATATATATATATATATGCACCATATATATATATATATATATATATATATATATATATATATATATATATATATATATATATGGTGCAGTCAGTTGCCTTCAGAGACAGCTGATTGGTCAATTAAATATGGTTAAGTATGATGTAGGCCTGTTTTTCCAGAAGCCCAAGGACCATGACATGACATCTTTGAAATTCCCAGGTCATTTTAATACAATATTTTGTGATCTTTAGGGCTTTACACATCTTTTGTCTTGGGCACCAACAATTGGTCTGCATTCATAGTTCTTTGCAGTGCATTGATCCATAATAACCACAATGTGGGCGATATTAAAACAAAAAATATCTACTGGCAAATCCCATTTTTTTTGGGTTTATTCATTGTATACGTCAGGTAGATTAACGAGGTGATAAGGTACAATATTTGAGCAGATTAAAGCATGGAGCTAACAACATTTCAGCTGCTATTGATCTTCATGAGCAACGACATCCTTATAAAAAACAGTTTCCTCTAGACAGCCAGAGGGTGAAACTGATTTTCAGTGTTTTACCAGCACACACTGAGAAAACTGACACAAAGCATGCAAACTTTAATGGTTTTCTTAGATTTATGTATGATAGACCTACCCGGGGCTGTGCAAATATATGAAGTGTTTATGAAAATCCTACAAATGTGGCATGCATTTGGATTCAGCCCTTTGTACAACCGTTTTTCACTCCAAGTCCTTCAGGGTATTTCGCTACATGCTTGTATATATACTGAGGGAAGTTTTTACCAGTTCTGTTTTGTGAAATAGATCAAGCCCTTTTAGGCTGGATGATGTCTAAAAGGAACAGCCACCTTCTGAGTGTTGTCACAAATTCTCAGTTTTCAGTTAAATACATATGCTTTGATGTAAATCATTGTAGGCCTGGTTGCATATTTATGGATGGTGAACTTATATCTACATCAGTCTCACTTCTTTTGCATATTTCTTTTCAGGCTTGAAGTGTGGGGACAGAGAGGGCATCAGATCAGCCAGAACCAACCTTAACCGGGCCATAAGATCAGCAAAGTGTGTGTCTGGTCAGAAAATCCAGGGATTCTTTCATGACCTGACAAAAACCAGGCGAAAGTGACAAGGCATCACAGACTTCAAGGCTGCTCCTTTATCCTGTGAGGACAACAATGCACTCAATAATTACTTTGAAGCTCTCAACAACACCTGTGAGGAAATCCACACCTCCCCCAGATGAACAGACACTCAGGGTTGAGACAGCTGATGTCCAGAGAACGTTGAGAAGACCCGACGCATGGAAAGCAGCGGGCTCCGACAACATACCGGGACAGGTGCTCAAAGACTGTGCTGACCAGCTGGCTCACATCCTCACAGACAAATTTAAGACCTCAATGACTCGTGCTGTCGTCCCATCCTGTCTTAAGACTGCAACCATTATACCAGTGCCCAAGAAACCCACAATATTATCACTCAATCATTACCGCCCTGCAGCACTAACTTAGATCACGATGAAGTGCTTCGAGAGGCTTGTAAATTACCACATCGTCACCCCCTCATCAACGACTACGCAGTGGAGCCAGTCAGTAGCATCAAATTCCTGGGGGTGCAGATCACCGAAGCTGACCTGGTCCTGCCACAACTCTGCTCTTGTGAGGAGAGCACTTTCTGCTTCCGATGAAAAGAGCAAACCTCCCCCTCCCATCCTCTGCACTTTCTACAGAGGGACAGTAGAGAGCGTTCTGACCAGCCGCTTCGCTGTCTGGTTTGAGGCCTGCAATGCCCCAGACTGGAAATGTGTGGAAAGAGTAGTGAGGACAGCAGAGAGACTCACCGGGACAGTGCTTCCCCCTATCCATGAAGCTGCTCGCAGACCAGGGTGCATGACCAGAGTTCAGACAACCATAAAATATCCATCCTACCCCCATCGTGGACCGTTCTCCCTGCTGCCCTCTGGCAGGAGGTTCAGAAGCTTTAAATGCAGAACAACCAGATTCAATAGCTTCATCCCACATGCCATAAGACTGCTAAACTCTCAACAATCTCCCCCATACATACAAATCTAGTCACTTTACATGGTCACTGTGAACTCTATTGCACTGTATAACTGGACTATTTGCACCATCAAATGGTCCAATCATTGTTGCAATACATCCTGCTGCTACGTATTCTTGCACTATTCATTTTGTCTTGCACATAACTTTTCTGTACATTTAAAATGTCATTTTGGTTTGCTGCCACATTCCCGACAAATGTTGCAATATCTTCATTCAGTTTCTGTTTCTTTTATATTTATATTTTATACTTTAGGTTGTTTATATTGCACATACATGTATATTGTTTCTCTTCCGTCTTTAGACAGAATGTGCTGTTGGATGACAATAAAGTCTCTAAGAACGAGCCCTGACCTGCTTCCCTGCCTCTGCTATGAAAACATGCCAAAGCATGATACCCGTACCACCATGTTTCATGCTGAGGATGCAGTGTGATGGACTATATGCAGAGTTAGCCTCCTTTAACAATTGCTTTCTTCTTACCACTCTTCCATACAGGCCAGATTTGTGGATAGCAGGACAATCAGTTGCCCTGTCAAGACCTTCATCCACATTCATGGATCTTTCTAGCTCCTCCTGAGTTACCATGGACCTCTTCGCTGCTTCTTTAATTAATGATCATCTTGCCTGGCCTGTCAGTTTAAGTGGATGGCCATGTGTTGGTAGGTGAGGGAAAATATTGACAGAGTATATGTATTTGTGCTAAGACTAAATCACACACAGGTGGACCCTTTATTGCTGGAGTTTATGAAGGGGTATAAGAGTAAAGGGGCTGAAAACAAATGGTAAAAGCTCCCAATTCACACTTAGGCAGTACTTTGTGTTATTTTATCACACGAAATCCCGATACAATATGTCAAATTTGTGGTCCTAATGTGAAAAAAGATGAAGGAGTTCAAGGGGTGTGAATAATTCTCCATGCAACCCCCTTATTTTATGCTCGCAAAGACAATGATCCAGTGGGGAAAATGAGGACAAGCCTGCCCCACCGCTCCTCGACAAGCTGGCTGTGTTGAAGAGGTCAGGGCTGGTGGTTATTTCTGGAGTGTATATCAGCAAGCTCCCCTCCACTATGTGTTGCTTGAGACCGACATGACAAGTGTGGCATACACAGGAGGACACACACACACACGCACTGAAAGCACCCCCCCCCCCTCCATCCCCCTTCACACTTCATTCCAGTATTAGCAATGAAAGGGTGGGGTGGTCTGGAGAGCGATCAGAGACAGTCTTTGATAGCTTCAGAGTGTGAGGAACTGAGGAAGAAGAGAGCAGACTCCCACCTACACTCACATATACCCAATCGGTGGTTTTGGAGCCGAGATGGTGGCGGAAGAGATCGTGGTCTCCCTCTCAGGAGGAGCTCCGTGGGGATTTAGGCTGCAAGGAGGAGCAGAGCAGCAAAGGCCGCTACAGGTGGCAAAGGTACAGTAGCCAAGAAACGTCTATGCAAAAATATGCAAAATCTCTGGCATGTTGCAGTCAGGTTTTATGTGCTGTGTTGGTTTTTGTGATTTTCAAATGTTTACTGTTTATAAGCTGACCTCATTAAAAGTCTCAAACAAAAAGTACTTTTTTTCATAACTAAGTAATTAACTGGTAGGGTTTCAGCAGTTCTGATGCTTGCAAACCAAAAATCTCCATGATTTGATTGAACTAACTTTGTAAAGTGCCTTTTGTAAAGTGTTGTGAATTGGCGCTATATCAATAAAACTGAATTGAATTGAAAATAATTGCTAGAAATAAAATAGGTATAAAGTGAAATAAACATCTCTCCACCTCTTTTTTTAATGATGTGCCTCTAACATTTCAGTTGAAGCACTTTTAAGTTCAAGTATTTGCTGCTTGCATATATATATATATATATATATATATATATATATATATATATATATATATATATATATATATATGCATTCCCCGACTGATCCAGCTCTAATTAAAATGCTGCTTCAACCACCACACAGTTCAGACAGTTTTGCCAGGCTTGTAAGCTTGTGCCTTTTTCCTTGGTATCTAACAATGGTCATTGTGGCCAAATACTTCAGTTTTAGAGTCAGTTTTTTTGTCCCTCAGTTTATTTACAAACTGTGATCTGCTTTTTAAAATAGCTTTTTAGAGTAGTGAGTTGTTTTTCTGTGAGCAGCCCATCAGCTCATATTGCTTCAGGCCCCTTTTCACTGTAGAAAAAAGACACTCTCGCCAGCATCTTCATAAGGTCTTTTACTTTTTTTCTTGGGTTAATAAGTAGTTTTTGCACCAAAATGCTTTCATTTCGTGGACGCATAATCGGCGTCCTTTTCTGTTGGTTTAAAATACATCCTCATTAGTGCCTCCATTTTAATCAACTGCCTATCAGATGTCAGCTTCAGGGCTTTCCCAAATTGTTTATAGACATATTAATTTTCTGAATATAAACTTCTGAATCTGAGGAAAGTAGCAAAAAATCTTTTGTTGTTTTCATTATGCCATAATTCAACATATAGAAATTATTTTGGTAATCCTAACTGACCTAAACGAGGAAAAGTTTAGTCAGAGTTGATATCAGACAGTGAAAAAAACAAATAACATTTCAGTTAGGTATCAGTATTACATCTTGATTATGACTTTAGAGATAAATGTAGCCCTGCATAAGAAGCCATCAACACTTATTCTTGGTCCAATATTTTCTACTACTTTACAATTAAGTCAATAATGCAAATAATTAACATCAGAACCACCAGTGAGTACCGCTAAAGGCAGCCCAAGCACCTCCAGCGGCATTCATACCACAGTTTGACGGCCATTGATCTAATGGGCAAAGATATCCCTGAAAGCAGGAATGTGACCTCTCTGACACGGATGATAAAACGCCAACCAATCTCCTGTGAGATCTCCAAACCTCTTCAGTGGAGGCAGATAAGCTCCGACACCAAATTTATCTCTACAGCCGGCATTTTCAAGATGATAAAATCACCTTAATTTGTGGTTCAGTCTGTGTGCTTCCTCTCACGGCGTGTGTTACATGTGGTTGGGCATACCTCAGATAAGCTCGGCTGAGAACAGGGCTCAAACCGGAGGATCAGAATAGCTCGTTTGAGAGCAGCTGGAAGCTGAGAATGGAAAAGGCCAGACCTCTTGTTCTCACACATAGATAAACTTAAACACACAGGCTCACACGTGCTTAAAACATTTTCTCTCTTCCTTAAGCTTTTAGGTTTTACATTCTTAATTTTACGAGTGTTTTCCATTACCGTAGATCCATTTTCTCTCGCTCTGTGGGATGTTTTAGATTTGTTAGAGTAAGCTTTTATTTTGGGAATGTCGGTGACAGACATGGCCCCCTTGCTTCAAGCAGCTGTTCAAATTCCCCCTTTTTATGATGTTCTGTAGGTATGCATATTGTACATTTGCCTCTTGCTGGTAAACAATAACAAAGATAGCATGACTTCGCCCTGGTCGAGTGGGAAAAGTGGGCCGAGAGGAAGCCAAACAAACAGTCCAAGAGGGTGCTTGGACAATCAACATTTTTACCTCCAGCAGCGATAAGGTGCGGGTTTTAATGTGTGAGGGAACAGATGGGACGACCTTATCGTCCACTTTTAGCTCCAAGTGTGACGGGAATGCTCACCATCTCATCTATCGCCCCCGCCCCACCTCTTAAAACACACTTCCTGAGGCTGCGATGACATCATCGACCTCAGGCAGCAGCTTGTTCTCCCAAGCACCGATAAGAATGACCAATAGATCAAAGGAATTTCCTTTCAATTACAAGGCTTTTAAAAAATCTTTGTCATATTTTTAATCAAATTTTAATTTATCCTCGATGCATAGAAACATACAACAGATTCTACAGTGGTACTAGTCATTTACCAGAGATCAAAACTAAAGCGAAAACTTGGATGAACAAAACTAAGTACACCCCATGATGCAATAGCCTTTAGAATCACCTTTAGAAGCCATAACTTTTCGTAATGATTGTCTCTTTGACTTTACCTTTATCTCACCTACCAGTGAAGGAATTGTGTTCCACTTTTCTTTAAAATGTGGCTGCATTTCATTTAAATGCATTCAAATTTGATTCTGCACATAAAGTTTGAGGTGTGCGCTTTGGTTGGATCATTTCAACACCTTGAGTCTTAACCTTTTGCGGCCATTCTGTTACAGATCTACTTCTGTGTTTAGGATGGCCTTACATATGACTCTAGAATAGCTTGACTTACAGAGGATTTTAAGGTCAAAATCAATGACCTTAAAGTGCCGAGCCCATATCACCACCCTTCCACCTCTGTGCTGTGGTGGAAGGAGGGCTTCCTCAGATATATGTTAGTTTCTATCGAAAGATGGAGCCGTATGTCAAATCCAAACATTTCTTCTTTGGTCTCATCTGTCCAAAGGATGTGGTTCCAGATGTGTTTGCATTGGGATTCATTCAGATAAAGATGTAAAACAAAGCTGTACACCCATATTCTTTAGTGAATGCAAGATTTGATTGCCTGCACAATGACTATAACAGGCTTATTGTCTCTATACAATTCACCACTGTACTGCAAAATGTACTCTGTACCACATTCGTATATTGCACATTTGCCATCATACTGTTGAACTGCTGAAGCCACAAAATAGAGGACTCTGTACCACATTTGTATATTTGCACAGTTTTAATAATACTCACCTGTACACTGTGATCGCACACTGTCTATTTCTCCTGCATGGTTTACATTTCCATTGTTTACTATAAATCACTGCTGCACCTTATCCTGTAATTTACTGCAATTTACTATAATTTTTCAAGCTGTATGCAAACGAAATTTCGTTCTGTACGCACTCTGTGCATACAAAATGACAAATAAAGTTGTCTAAGTCTAAGTCTAATACCATAATTGTCATAGTTTAAAAAAAAAACGATGATCTCAATAGGAAAGTGCTCCCAAAATTGATACACACAGGAAAATTCGAGGCTCATGTTTTTGGTAACAATAACGTTGAAAAAAAGGTTAACCTTTAAATAACAGGTATTCCTCATGGGCTGATTATTTTCACCAAATGAAGAAGAAAAACTGGGCGTGCAGTCATGTTTTGGGGCTTAATTTCTGCATTACAGGGATGAGATTAAATGACCTTATATTGTGGTCATGAGTGATGACAGGATGGAGGAAGATGGTCAGACCAGATGGATTTAGGTACTAAGGAAAGTGGAGTGCTAATTTAAGAGTCAGGCCAAAAGGTGAAGCTTTGTGTTCTTTAGGTGCATCCAGTTTTTAATCCTCAACTGACTCTTAGCATAAATTCATCAACCTAATATTAGATCAGTATCTGATCAATTTTGAAACTGTATTTGGTTTATAACCCTAATTCATTTTATATGGTATTGTATTTATATTGGATCAGTTCAGTACTAATACCAGTACAATGTTCTAGTAAATTATTGTTAATTAATTATTGAATGATTTCAGACATTATGAGTTTTTCCACATTTGATCACATCACTACAAAAAATTACAATGCACTTTATTTAAGATTTTATAATAGACCAACAAAATGTAGTGCACGGTTTTCAGGTGGAAGAAAGATTTACATGGTTATAAACTTTTAATCTGAATAAAACCCCCAAATATATATCATGCATTTGTATTCACTTTGCTTTACTCTGACAACCCAAATGAAATCCAGTACAACCATTTATACTGAACTTTTTGGCCTACATGCAACACGGTTAATGTGACGGAAACTTAACACTGCACATCACCCTACAAGAAATACCTGCTCTTAAACCACTGCACTGGTTCCCTGTTTATAAGAGATAGAGTTTAAAATGATGTAATTGGCCTTTGAGGCACTAAATGGTCTAGAACCTAAATACATTTCACAGCTACTGGTCAAGTTTGAACCATGTAGACCCCTCAGGACATCAGATACCAGTCTATTTAGCGTTGACAGGACTAGAACTTAACACCAGGAGGCAGCATTTAGTTTCCATGCTCCTCATCTCTGGAATAAACTCCCTGAAAAATCCTGAGATGTGCTGAAACCACAGCTTAGAGTTCAAAGGCTACGTTGTGAGATAATTCTTTGTCTATCTTAGCCATATATTTGTTTTAAATTAGCAGTTTCCTTATCTCTTTTAATGTGGTTTTATAAAGTCATCACTGTTGCTTCAATATAGTTCTTTTATTTCAACTAGCTTGTCTCTGCCCCAATATTTTGAATGAACTTGTTTATAACTGATAAAAAATACAAACCCTACTTGAACTACACATCTATTTGGAGTTTTTTTAGGCTAATTCTGCCAACAGACGACCCCTTGAAAGACCTAAAACCCCCATCAGAGACTGCAGTGACCTCTTTTCTTTCTTTAGGTACGGAAGCGCAGCAAAGCATGCCGAGCCGGACTGAAGGAGCTCGATGAGCTGATTGCCATTGGTGACCAGATGTGTGCTGACCTTACACACGCTCAGGCCATGAACCTAGTAGATAAAGAGACTTCCACGCTGAACCTGAAAGTTAGAAGGTCAGCACATGGACACGAGCAACAAGAATGATAATGGAACCATGTTTGGCCTTTTCACAGCTTTATATATATGTTTTGGCCCCCAGGAACCTCTCTGGATTTCAGCCTTCATCCTACGCTGCTCGCTCTACATCACCTCGATCATCCACGAAGGTTCTGTCGCCTCCTGCGACCCTCCTGAACAACAGTTGCTCCCTCCTCTCTCCCACTGAGTTACCCAGGGGCGTTACATCCCCCCCAGACAGCGAGGCGTACTACGGCGAAACAGACAGCGATGCAGACACACAATCACAGACGCACCATCGACGGCAACGGCGAACGTCTCCTCATGCTCGCTCACCTTCGCGTTACGACAACCAGGAAGAGGAGACATCGGAGATGAGTGGGTAAGAGATGGATGCCTAAAGCCACGAAAAGGAGAAAATAAAAGACCTTTTGCTATCAACTGAGCCAACAGATTGTGACATAGTTCTGCGTAAAAATTAATATTTGACTTGTTCTGTGTTTGATGTAAGGTATGAAAGTGCTACAGACGCCGGAGCTAGCACCCAGTGGCATTCCCAAGGTCTCACCGGTGTCCCCCGAAGAGAGGTCATCTACCTGCCCCACCAGTATGAGAGAAATACTTCTACTCACAGCCTGACTCCTCGCACCCTCACCCCGACCCCTGATCAGAGCCCGGTGGACGCAGAGGGAGAGGGGGACAGCGGTTTCCAGGAGATAGGAAGCTGCGCTGCGCCAGGCTGTCCGCCTTTGGTGTCTCCAGAACGGGCAAAAGAGGCCCTGAAGCTGGGCTCCGGTCATCATCTGGTGCCCATGGTGGGACCACAGCTCACCCCGATTAACGACGAACTCTCCACCACCTACATGGAAAAGGCTCGACAAGCCAGTGAGTACTTTGTTTCACACACACAAAAATTTTTTTTTTTCTTTTTTGTATTTTCTGAATGATTTCTTAGATACAAAACATAGAAAAGTCTAAACCAGAAAGTCTAGGCTATCTGAAAATGAGGAAATATGGTTTAAGTATCAGCCACGTCTGGATAAGACCTTATTCACTAAATGCGTCCATCCATGCATCCATCCGCACGTCCATCTGTCCGTCTGTCCATCCTTCTGTAAATAAAATAAATTATGTATATAAAATATCAAACTTCATAATCATTCCAGCTGATTCTCCAGCCCAGCTACTCTGCTGGATCCGACATCTGAAGCCAAATGTTGCTTCTGCTCCCCACGCAGACCCTCTTCTAAAACACCAACATCATCTGCATCCCGTTAATCCCGTTTATTTCCCCCCTCTCCATTGCCCCACCAGGTCATTTATCTGTTTAATTTTCCTGAAGTATTTGCTTTGCTTTTGCTCCTTTGTGATTTATCTCTGAGTTTGTTCCACAGAACATTTTTTAAGACTTTACTGTGCCTGGTTCCAACAATGACAACTACTCTTGGGGGGGGGGGGGGGGGGGGGGGGGGCAAACAATATCTGATAGGATTAGAGGAAAAGTCCAGAAACTTCAAAGACATCAGAAGATTTTACACTGTGGTCCTAAATCTTTTGTTAGATCTCTCTCCCTCTAGTGGTCACCGCCTATTAACTATCCAGTGGTTTACATTTAAGTTGGACCGATGAGGTGAGATATACCAGATACCAGCAGAGAGATTCTCTACCTTCCCCCTTCTTCCTCTCCTGGCAGTATTCTGGGCATTTGCCTCGGCGGCTGTATTTATAGCTGCTGAAGCTTTCTGATTGAGCGCACAGGCACAGGCCTGATTTATGGACCAGCTGAATGTACGTGGACAGCCTGTGGAATCACTTTGCATGTGCATAAACAGCAATATAAATGCGTTTTCTGTCCATTTGAATCCCTTTAAGAGAGCTGTTGTGATGTGATTATGTAAATGTTATTTTAGATTGCAATCAATTCTACTTTTTGTTTAAATAATCTATCTCTGATGGAGTTGAGAGGCAGGGTGGACAAAGAACTTGATTAAAGGAAAACAAAGCAGGCAGTGTTAAGAATCTCTGTTTACTTATTTTCTCCCTTGAAGGTCATCTGTCCTCCTTTATGTACATTTCCTTAACAATATAACTATGTCTCACTGATTTTAACTTGTTTTGTTCAATTTACAATTCGTAATCAATTTCTGATGTTCCAATGTAAGGCTTGTAATCCTTGAAAGTAATCTGTAGATTTGTTCAACAGGGTTTTTGCAGGTCTTTCAATGTGTGTGTGTGTGTGTTTTCTGCAGCTTTTTAAAAACTGAATTCCAGTCCATTACCTCATTTGTTTTTGAGAGAAATGTGTTTTGTATATTAAGCCACTTCATTCTGGGTTAGGAATCATTCAAGGCTTCTAAATCAGTGGTTTTCAGACAGAGCCAAAGATCTTTTTTTTTTTACAGAGTTTTTGATGTTTTACATAAATATACATATACAGTATATATATATATATATATATATATATATATATATATATATATATATATATATATATATATATATATACAGTATATATATATATATATATATATATATATATATATATATATATATATATATATATATATATATATACGTATATATATTTACTCAAGTAAGAGTAAAAAGTATTTGTTAAGAAGGCAACTCAAGTACTGAGTAAAGATTTATAACAACTGATTTAATTTTTAAAAAGGATGACATTGGTTGGGCAAAAATATTAAATGATGTACAAATTCTGGTATTTAAATGATTAACAAAACATTTACAAACGATTACAAAGTAACGAATTCAGGCAGAAGAAACACTTTTCTGAACTATGTTTTTCAACATAAAACTTATGAAACCAAGCAGTTAATGTATATACAGTAAGATAGTGCAATAACAATATCTACTGGTTACTGTGGTTACTTGACTTGTAAATGGCTCGATGAACTAAGCAGATGTCAGAGGTGTCAGGTGCATTTTAGGCTGAAACAAGTTTGTTCTTTATATAGAAAAGTTAATCACAGTGGAGAGTAGCCAGAAGTTTTAGTCAAGTAAGAGTAGCGATACTTCTTCATGATATTTACTCAAGTAAAAGTAAGAAGTACGGTGCAGTAAAACTACTCCTAGAAGTACATTTTGTTCAAAAAGTTACTCAAGTAAAAGTAACTGAGTAAATGTAACTTATTACTACCCACCTCTGTATATATATATATAATATGTGTAACTGCTAAATTAAATGAGAACATACTACCAGGACACAATGATAATATTGGGGAAATGCAGTTTAAATAGTGAGCACACATGCTCTGTATGAGGGATTGCTGCAAAGCCATCGACAATGCATGACACAGCGGTATCACAGCTATACCTGTAGATTCTCACAACTAAAGTTTAATTGTTGGGATCAATAATGTTGATGTTGACATCAGCGGAAGTGTTTTCAGTTCTTAAGTACTTTTAGTATTTTAGTGAAAGGCAACTTTAACCTATGAAGGGTTATTTCCAACGTCTTGCGTTGATTCATCATTTCAACTAAGCTGACAAATGATTAAACCAAATAACTATGCACTGACAGAGCTCCCGTTTCAGAGGAGGGAATGTGGCTGCAGTGAACGATCTGTCGTCGGGCGCGAGAGCCCAAAGACCTGAATAACTTTAACGCAGGGTGAGGGCTTTACTACAGGACAAACAGTGGCTGTGGTCTCCAGGGGTCTGTCCTTTCTCGTGTTACAAACCCACACAGCGACTCCGGCTTTGGCTCCGGGATCGTTGGCTCTGTTGTTCCACAGTTTCGCTTCTTTGTGTCCAGCAGCAAAGAATTACCGTCTGCTATACCCTACATATCATACAGAAATGTACACACACACTCAGCGGTGCCGCACTTAAAATACGTGGTGAGGGGTGTCCCGCTCTGTGTGTGTGTGTGTGTGTTTAGGACAGAGGGCGGACAGGTGTTTGAAGCCTGTCAGACAGACGGACAGGAATAGAGGGCTGACATCATGTGTTGGTTTGGGTTGCAGACAAAGGTCTGTACATGGGCTGAGCTTTCAGAGGCGAACAGGGAGACAGTGACTAAACGGGTCTCCACTCAGAGCCGTTTTGGACTCTGTTAGGGTGTGTGTGGGAGGGCCTGAGGGACACACACCGTCACACTCAGTGGTGAGATGAGGGACCTCACATCTCCGTTAGGTTCAGACAAAGGTGGACACAGGGTGCCACACACAGTTTATGCAGGTAAGACCCATTGTACTCTGGACTGCCTTCAATCTGGAGGCAAAATTCATTTGGTTAAAATATTTCAATAGACAATTTATATGCCATACATGACGACTGTTTTTAAAAAAAAATATTGTTAATGTGAAGGATCTGTGAAGTTAGTTATCATTTTGTAGTCCATGCTTCAAATAAAAAAATAGATATCCTCATACCGAAATAATGTAGGAGCTGCATATTTGATAATAGAACTCAATATAAACAATGAATAGAGATGTTATTAACTTAGATCATTATTTTATTCATCTTTTTTAATGACTTTTGGGATTTGTTGCTGAAGATAAATGTTAAAGTGCCAGCATCTTGTTTCCAGATTTATTTATTACAAGGATGTGATTTGGACAGAGATACCGTAATACATTTAGCTAATTAATAATTTTGCACAGGGTTGACCGGAATCATGTATTGAAATCCTTAAATTTGCTCAAAAAGTTTGATTTTTAGTATTAGTTTTTTGTTTGCTAGTGAGTTATGTAAATTGTATGGATGTCTCGATCAAGACAATGATCGGAGTCATTTAGGATCCGCATGTTAATTAAATCAATGCATTGCACACGCTGGAGAACTCAAATGCGTTAAAACAGGAACATACGCTGCATTTCTCCATTATTTTATGGTCTACATTAGTGTTGTAACTGTGTCCCTCTTAACAGATTAAACACTCTTCTGCTAAAGATCCTACTATCTGTTTGTTCTGATTTGTTTGTTTTTGACAGCCCTAAATTGTAAATCCAACTCATGGTTAAATAAGAAATCTACTTCATGAACAACCTGTTTCAGGTTAATACACAAAGTCTTAGTTAAAATAGGGTCCAGACTTTGATCAGACCACTCTGAAACCCTCATTTTTTGAAGAAGAAGGGGACTTGCTGGTGTGTTTCAGATGATTATCCTGCTGAATAAGCCTAGGGCTCTTGAACTGATGGCCGGACATTTTGACGTCTATGTGTTTGGCAGGACTCCTGTATCTATTAATTACGTCAAACCAGTAGCTCCTTGTTTTATGCTATTTCAGTTTTGTCTCATCATCCACAGAATATTTCCCCATGTGGGGATCCTTTTTGTTGAATCATGAACACTGTCCTTAACCAAGGTTAGCCCTGCATTGCCTCAGTTTTATTTTTGTTTGTTTTTATCTCCGGGATGAGTGGCGAGTGGCTTTAGGAGTAATTTTTGTAGTAAAGTCACAGCTGTGTAGGTTCAGCCATGTTCCCTTGTTTTTCTATTTCAGGATAGTGGCTCTCGCTGTGGTTCCCTGGAGTCATTATAAAAAGGAACAGAGTAACAAAATACAAAACAAAAGCAAAATAAAATAAAAACATCTGATAGCAAATATATAACAAAATAAAAGGAAGAAAAGAATTCCTTTGTTTTTTAAATTATTTATTGTTTTTGTCTGTGATAATTCTTTCATGTTAACCTGAAATTTTGTAGGGTTTTTATTTTTTATTTGAGGGGATTGATTATCTTCCAAGGTTGTTGTTAAAAATGAAAAAAAGCTAATATGGTTGTTCTGTATAAGAATTGGTAATTATAAATAAAGTGTTAAAATGTACAAAAAGAAACCGAAAGACCTCTAATCTTTTAGAAGGCTGTGTTTGCAAAGCACAGAAACATAGCGTACGGCACCATATTCAGTGTTAGTCACGAACATAATGATCTTATTGTTCGATGTATTCAATATGTCCATAACTCAGATTCTCATCTGTATGTACATTTCTTTAGAACGGAACATGATGGTTTCTTTTGTTATCAAGTTCTATTTAAGTTATTGATTTATTCTAAATGTCATGCAGTAATTAAAATAGGAAATTTCTAGTAAACTGAACCAAAAATGTGGTTATTCATAGTTAAATTATAGTTAACAATTGTATTTTCATGTATACCCAAATTGGACAGCGTTTCCCCTTTAATAGATCAAGTTTTGATTTTAAAAGTTATCTTTGTCTGATGTTAAGATCTCTGATGATTTGAAAGACGTCGGTGTGACAAGAAAGCAAAGATAACGTAAAAAGGAAATAACTTTTTCATGGGAGGCAAGGCAAATTTATTTGTGGCGGCATGTTTTCTGACATCTACTTTCAGATCTTAAAACTTAGCTTTATTTTTCATTAAAACACGTTTCCAAGACTTACTTCTAAACTAATTTTCTGTTTATCCCAACAATGTGAGGAATATAAAAAGAAAGCGGGAAGCAGAGACACAATTAGTGAAGCAGATCCAGTGTGATCTGATTTTCCCAGAGTATGTGACTCAACTTTGAAGAGCAGCAGGGCGTCTATGTTCTAAATCCACAGCACACCCTCCTGTCATTCACTGTGAGCGCTAATCCCCCGCTCCTCGCTGTGATAATACAGAATAAATCATCCCCCCACCAGCAGGTAGAGAGAAATATAACACTGTCTCGCTTCCGTTATGTGTCGGATGAACTCCTATCACCGCTTCTCTCTTGCGTTTCTACTCATTTCAGCACATTTATTTTGGTCTCTCGCTCATGTTTTGCTTCCTGTCTTGCAGAGTTGCAGCGCGGGGAGAGTGTGGTGGAGAAACAGGTGAAGGAAGCCCGCACTAAATGCCGCTCTATTGCGTCTTTGCTGACTGATGCTCCCAACCCCAATTCAAAAGGGGTTCTTATGTTCAAGAAACGCCGGCAGAGAGCCAAGAAGTACACGCTGACCTGCTTTGGGAAAGCCGAGGGAGACAGAGGAGGGGAGACAGAAGGGGAGACCGGAGGAGAAACAGAAGAGGAAGGAGGAGGAAGCTCGATCCTAAGTGGCTCGGAGGTTGAGGAAGAAGGATTGTTTGCCTCTTTTGACGCTACGTGGGATTCAGGTTATCTTGATCTGCTGGATAGGAGGAGCTCTGCCTGCCCGTCAACCACACCAACTACACCAACTGCACCAAGCACCAATAACAGCGCAGAGGTGGACCTCTCAGCTTATCGCACACCAGGACGCCTGACATCTGGAAATCAAAGCTCAGGGTTGGATATCTCGGGCTTGGAGAGTTCACCTAGCGGCAGCTTCACAAAACAGCCCATCGGTGACCAGATGTCTCCTCCAGCTGTGGCTCTGACTAACGGGGGTTCGGTTGCAGTAAGTCGGGCAAGTGTTGTTCTGAGCCCACCCTCTGAGACACCCACACAAAGTCAAAATGGGCTCCACAACCATTCTAATAACACCGGCAACTCAGATTTTGGTCCAAGCCCTGGCACGGACCCGATCGGTATCTCCAGCTTTAATCCAAACCCCGTTATTCTGAACCGCACTGCACGCCCGTTCGCCCCCGGCTCAACCCCGTCCCGTGCGTCTGTGACCTCTGTGATGTTCCGGCCTCCCCAACCCAAACCGACACCGCTAACTATGGCACCCAAACCGGTTTCAGCAGTTTCCATGATGACAATCTCACCTGCGCAACCTTCACCAGGGGCAGATGCAAGGAGAGCGGTGTCCAGCACCTCTCTTTACATCCCTCCAAGAAACAACCACAGTAACACTTCCCCCTCTGTTTACTCTCCTCCATCTTTCTCTCAGCCTCCTTCAACATTTTCTACTCTTTCTTCAGTGCATGCTTCTCCCTCAACCCCGCTCTCGCCGTCTGCAGATCAAAATTCTCTGATACACCCATCGACTGCTAAACCCTTCTCCCCTCCACCTTACCTCTCTCCTCATGCTCCTCCTTATCCACCTCCCACTTCAGCTCCTCACATTTCCTCTCTGAAACCAACTTCTGATTTAGCTAAAGACTCGTTCCCTGCACCTCATCTCACCGAGCCCTCTCCATCTCCGTCTGTCCACCCATACATCAACGTGACGGATGCAGCCTCTCCTACGTTGCCTCCTCAGGCTCTTGCCAGCGACTCGATGGCCACGCGAGAGCACCGCATATCGGTCCCGGCTGCTCGCACCGGCATCTTGCACGATGCTCGCCGTCGTAGCAACAAGAAGCCAATGTTCACTGCGCTACAGAGCAAAGATGTTTCTCCAAACCCCGACTTGCTGTCGATGGTGCAGAACATGGATGACCATTGCGGGAGAACGGCATGTGTGGAGTCTGTGGTTGTGCCTAGCGGGGAGGCCGGTCATGAGTCAGGGCCTGAGGAGGACTGGCTGAGGCTTGGGGCAGAAGCCTGTAACTTCATGCAGGCACAGCGAGGACCGAAGCCGCCCGCTGTGGCTCCTAAACCCCAGACCCCTCAGGTCCTGCAGCTTGCTGGAAAAGGAGGGCAGCTCTTTGCTCGCAGACAGAACAGGATGGATCGATATGTTGTGGAGCGTTCTCCATCTGCCGCTGCAGCACCTTACTCTCCAGCTCAGACCAGGGAGCCATCACCCACACCTTCCCTTCCCGCAGCATGGAAATACTCACCAAACATCCGTGCCCCCCCTCCGATCAACTACAATCCCCTACTGTCGCCTTCCTGTCCTCCAAAGGCCCAGAAGAAACCCGAGGTAGCAAAGTCTGGGACAAACAGATCCAAAGGGAAAAAAGCCGGCATCAAGCCTGTTGACATAATGAGCCACCAGCCCTACCAGCTCAACTCGTCCCTGTTCAGCTATGGAGCTGGGCTTCCCCAGGATCCTTCCAACGTTAATCATCAGAGAAGTGGTCCTCAGAAGACAGCAAGGGTCTATGAGGTAAAGCGGTTCTCAACACCCCCTCCGACTGCCACAGGACCGACCCCCAAAGTTATTGTACCTCGATCCGCCACAACACTTGGAGAACCGCTGAGGTACTCTGATGAGTTTTACCCACCCGCTGCTGGAGCAGTGCCCCGTGAACACATGCAGACTCCACCCCAGCCTTTCCAGCCTCAGTGGGCCTCCTCTCCTCTGTCTTCCCCACTGCCTCCGGCCCCCACTGCCCCGCTCCCCCAGCTCCCGACCTTCTCCTCACGGGGGGTTGCAATCCCGGCCCAGCCCCCGGTTGCTCCGCAGGCCAATAGGAGTTTCAAGAGTGCCCCAGATCTAAGTCCTCTGGGTCCCAGTAATGCCTCTCACCAGTCTCCCAGCAGCTCTCAGCCCCCCACGGTGCCCAGGCCTCGGTTCAGCACTTCCAACTTGGGTCTGCAACCATGCATATGGCGTCCTGGATCCACCGCACACTAAACAGATCCTCATCAGGCCATGAGAAACAAAAACTGTGTGGGGAACGGAAGGATAGTTAAAAAATCTTCTGATATTACCTATTATTTTTATTAATACCATTATAGCAAGGATTTTAAATGAATCAGCCACACGTTTAACCACAGTATCTGTCTGCATGTAATTCACATGAATCACATTTTAGATTTTACCCAGCTCAGATCTGATTCATGTAGTGAAACATCAAATAAAAAAAAACATTAATAAAAAAAACTCCCATCATTGGAGGTCCGACAAGCTGTTAGAGAAATCGGAAGCAAAGTTTTGTAAATATCCTGCAGAATTAATTGAGTTTAATGTCTCAAAAAGTGGAATAGAGGATGTGTAATGTCGGGTGGGATTTAAGAGAGAAGTAGCAGAGAATGGGAAAAGATGTACAGAAAGCAGAGATGAAGCAGCAAAATTTAAAAGAAAGATGCCGAGTGGATGCAAAACTTCACAGTCTGCAAAATCCTGCCTGTTGCTATCACGTAACAGCTCATTTAACTAAGTTCTGTTACAACCATTATTAAAACTCATTGATAGTTCTAAGTATTTAAGCTGGATCCTTGATCTTTGTGTGCTTTGCTGTAGGGAACAGCCTTTTGCTGCGGACATGGTTGTTGATAAGGGACATATAATACAGGGCATAGGTACAACATGTCTGTTTGGCTGTGGTTCTTCTTCACAGAAACATGGGGTTGAATAAAAATAGACATGACTCACCTCAGCTGTCACTCTGTCTCTCCCTGTGTCATCAGCGTCGTCAACACCCACCTGCACACTGACCTGCAGTATCTCTTCCCACACCCATCAGTTCCTACATGTTTAGCCCATTTAATCCGTTTGATGACTCCTCTGTAGATCCATGTGGCTTTGACACCATGCTTATTAGTAGAGTTTAGGTAAGAAGAAAACTATTTTGATTATGTACCAACTCTTACCACACGGGGGCGCTGTATGATTTGTCATCAAGGCAAGGCAAATTTATTTATATAGCACATTTCAGTACAAAGACAATGCAAAGTGCTTTAGATGATTAAAATCTAGGAAAATAAAAATGAATAAAAGCAAGTTGGAATAACATGTAGAAACAAAATAAAACAAAATAATAAAAACTTTTGGACTACAAAGACGAACTAATTATGTTTCAGTAAAACAGTTTAACTAGAACAGTCGAAGGCAATCCTAAACAAATGTGTTTCTAATCTCGATTTAAAGGAACTCAGGCTTTCAGCACTTTTACAGGTTTCTGGAAGTTTGTTCCAGATAAGTGGAGCATAGGAACTAAATACTGCTTCAAGGTTTCAGCTTTCACACCCACAGAATGTCAACAGCACTGTCATATTAATTTTCCTTTCTTAGTTACTTTCCCCTCACGTCTTTGCATTAAATGCATGGAATATATAAACTTTAAGTAAAGTGTAACATAAAAGCATTCAGACCCCTTGAATCTACAATTTGCAACTGCACAATGACTTCAATACTATTTGGAGTTTACATAATACTCCAACCACTCCAATCCACTATCTTGAGTTCAGACTGGGGATGATTCCGTGCTGTAGTTGAGCTATGCTCCATTTTTAGACGACAAATTAAAAAGCTTTCTGTCAGATGTTTAAAGCTAGATATCCTAATGTATCCAGGTAGGAAAAAAAGGTGTTGAGTAGGTCCTCTGTTGTGTATGCTGTTAGGTTCCAGGAGGACTGGGACCAGTTATACATCGAGGAAACAAAGCAGCCACTGGCTAAAAGGATGGATCGGCACAGAAGAGCAACATCAAGCCAAGACTCAGCGGTTTACACTCATCTGAGGCCAGAGATCACTCTGTGATGTTCTCATTCTGGATAGGGAGGAATGTTGGCTTGAGAGAGCAGTAAAGGAACCCATTTTAAAAAAGAGAAACCTGTTCTTTTATAAGAAGGCTGGAGGTCAACGGATACAATTGTCCCCCTCTCACAATGCTGTTATTGCAAACATGACTCGGCCCCCTGGGAACAATAAGTGGCCATCTGAGTAATAAAATCCTTTGGTAGAGAGATGGTCCTGCTTTGCATGTGAGCAACCAGTTCTGGTTGTCACTGTTAAACTTGTTGAGGCACTATGTGATGGTACTGCTTATAATGCTGAGTTTACCTGGAACTCCTCAGACTCAAGAAGTTTCTCGTGGAGTTTTTTTCGCAGTATTTCATGTTCTCACTAAATCCAGGAAGACAGAGCTAATAACCCCAGTTCTAAAGACCACACTGGCTCCCTGTAGCTCAGAGAATAGACTTTAAAATAATTCTGTTAGTCTATAAATCACTTAACCACTTAGCACCTAAATACATTAAAGACCTGTTGTCGCTGTATCAACACTGCATACCCAGAACCAAACATGGAGAAGCTACATTCATCTTATATGCTCCACAAATCTGGAACAAACTCCCAGAAAACAGCAAATCAGCCGAAACACTGAGTTCCTTTAAATCCAGGCTGAAAACCCACCTGTTTCGAGTTGCTTTCGACCCAAAATAACAGGAACATTGACCAACATATTTGATGTGTATTGATGTTTTCACTCGATACAATTTAATGTTTGTCACTGGTCTCACAACTGGTAACCGTTTCAATGTGTTTATGATGTTTTTATGTTTTCATGATGTAAAGCAGATTGAACCGCCTTGCTGCTGAAATGTGCTATAAAAATAAACTTGACTTGACTAGAAGAGATGAAACGATTCAACAAAGAAGAATCCATCCAGATGACCTACTTGGCACTTTTTAAATTTTTATTTAAAGTTGGATATATTGTTTTATAGGCCAGCCCTGCTTTGACTTTCTTAACAATCTGTCTGTTGCGTTCCTTAGTCTTCATGATGCTGTTACAGTTCTCTAATGTTCTTCATCAAACCTCTTAGGCCTTCTCAGAACAGCTGGCTTTATACTGACGTTAAATTAAACACAGATGGACTCCTTTTTCTTATTAGGTGAAGTTAATTGGCTGTATGGGCTTTTATTTAGCGGTATCAGTGAAAAGAGGAGCGAATATAAGTGTATGTTACACTTTTAGATTTTTATTGTAAAACATTCAGAAGCGAAGCTTTTATTTTTCTTTACTTCACAACCTTGCTACTTTTTATTGATATATTTCATAAAATCCCAATAAATTAGATCAAGCTTTGTGGTTGTTACACTACATTTTAGCAGAAGCTCAAGTATTATACTTGATACAATGCTACGTCTTTGTTGCAAGGCTTTATTTGGAAAAAAAATCAAAGAAAGAAGTCTTCTCTTTAGTTTGTTGTGTCATTTAGGTTTAATTGCTTCCTTCGACATTGTCCTATGCTTTAAAGCAGCGTAATGTTATCTGCCTAATGGCCCTGGAGCGGCGAAACCCAAGCACATAGAAGGATCTAACCTTTGACCCTTGACTGGGATCGGTTGACAGATGGGAGCCAGCGTTCGGGGCTAACTTTAGTCCTGTCCAGATTCGACGGTAAGTTTAGCTGCTGTGCAGCTCGAAGGGAAAACACACATGCAAGTAAAATCTTTCAGTGTAACTCTTATTGCTGTTTGTATATGAAATCTAAACCTTTAGGCTCCAGAAGCCTAAAGAGCAAAATTTACTCTTGAGTAAATAATAAACCTAATTTTTTTCAGCGAGCTATAAAACAGACCATTGATCTTGCTGGGTCGAGCCTTTGGTCCTCACAAACCTAATGGACTTTCCACATGCAGTAAAACCAAAATGCACACAAACACAACCCATTTCCCCCATTTCTGCAGCTGTTAATCCACGGGTGTTTAGCACAGTGCTAAACTCCTAATTCTGTTGGCTTTTTCAAATTGTGACTGGGGGCAAAGAGGAAGTGCCGCCTCACGTCCTGTCACTCTATTTCTAGGTCAGCAGGGTTGTGTGTTTTGGGTCAGGGGTCAAAGGAGGGAAAAGGTCTACAAGGAATGGTCAGACTAACTTGTCTGGATGATGCAACATAATAAAATAAATAATGCAAAGTTGTCTGTTTGTTTGAACTCATTCATGTCTAAGTAAATGCCGATAAAAATGACCATCTTCGCTTCATGCTTGCTCAGTATGAGGGATTGCTGCAAAGCCATGGACAATGCAGATGACCGTCCCCGTGGCTCTACGCTCCTTCAGGAGGAGTGAATGCTGCTTGTCAAGACTTAATGCAATCTACTGGGTTTCCTTAGATAGGAAACTTTTTTTGAACAATGTGTATAATCTGATCAAATCTGTATAATCGGATTGAATTTGACTTTGGAAAGTGCCTTGAGATGCATTGTTTCATGAATTGGCGCTATATAAATAAAATTGAATTGAACTGAATTGAACCTGTGGTTTAATGTTAAAAGTTTTGGCTGAATATTTTACTAAACACATTCTGTGCCTTGCAAAATATTACTTTTGCACATTTTGTCACATTATAATCATAAATTTCTCTTAATGTTAAACTTCAGTCAAAGGGGAGGCGGTTCATCTGGTAAGGATGACTCCTGAGGGTTTGGGAGGCGATCCAGAGGTGCACGAAGAATTAAGCGAGGTGCTATACATTCCCTCTGGCCTGTAAAAGCATTGAGAACCCCCAGATTCAGCAGATCCTCTGCTTTACTTAAAAATGGGCATGAAATTATTTCCCACTAATTCATTGTATTCACAATGAAATCACCAGAAGAGTTTGTTTCTTTGCAGTCATTTCCTATCATATAAAAATCAACACAAATCAACACGACATATTTATACCACAGAGAAACAGGAAGTCATGGATAAACTAGAATTGGATAGGCAGTCTGATCACTTCCAAAACATAAAGTACAAAAAATATCGGTAATTCATCAGGTATATTTATTTTAGTAAGGAAATAATTATGGCATCCATGAAAAAAAGAAGACTGAACCTAAACGCTGAATCAGGCAGAATCATAGTGAGATCCAAAGTTGACATGAACTAAACTGAGTGAATTTGAAAAAAGAAAAGAAAAACAAACCTGGGATGAGTATGACGGGGAAAAACAAAAAAACGGCACAGAGACGTGGAAAGCAACTATAGCATCAAAATGGAACGCATATATATATATATATATATATATATATATATATATATATATATATATATATATATATATATATATATATATATATATATATATATATAAATAAAAAAATAAAGGGAACACTAAGATAACACATCCTAGATCTGAAAGAATGACATATTCTTATTGAATGTTTTGTTCTTTACATAATTGAATGTGCTGACAACAAAATCACACAAACATCATCAATGAAAATCAAATGTATTAATCCATGGAGGTCTTGGATTTAGAGCCACACTCAAAACTAAAGTGGAAAGACACATGCCAGGTGAATCCAACTTTGATGTAATGTCCTTAAAACAAGTCAAAACGAGGTTCAGTAGCATGTGTGGCCTCCATGTGCCTGTATGACCTCCCTACAACACCTGGACAGGCTCCTGGTGAGGTGGAGGATAGTCTCCTGACCTGAGGGATCTCCTCCCAGACCTAGACTAACTCATCTGCCAACTCCTGGACAGTCTGTGGTACTAACATCGTGTTAGTGGATGGAGCGAGACTTGATGTCCCAGATGTGACTGCGAGAGATGCCAATTTGGCTAATTTGGCTGTATGCTTGGGTTTTCCATTTGGTAAACCCACTTGTGCTGAAATTTTGAATTTGCTGATGTCTTGAGGTGCTGCATTAATATTTCAATCTATATAAATTTTTTTCACTGTGATTCCACCTGTTTAATGTTTTTTTGCCTCTTCTCAGTTTAATGTGTATCATTTTGGTCAAAAAATCCTGTTTTACTTTCATCAGATCATATTTGAACCATGCCTCCAAAAACAAAAAATAGTATATTTTTCCTCCGTAAATTCAAAAACTTTAATCTGGCACTTTAATATTGCTGTTGGACTGATGGATTTTCCTTGTCTGAGTGGTCACTCAATCCATGTCTGTAATTTAGATGAAGTAGATCACGTGTTAAACTCGAGGCCTGCATGCTGAATCTGGCCTGTCAAGGCAGTTGATCCGGCCCTCAGGAGCCAAAAAAGGCATATAATGTCATAAAGTAGAGGCATATAGCCTGTTAAATTGTATAAAGTGGCTAAAACTGTGCCTCCTGTAGTGAAAGTTGATTTTTTAACTGTGTAGTAACACCATCCTACCACTAGACATCAGTTCTCCCACAACACATTAAAACAACCCAAGAATGTCCAAAAAGTGATGCGGAATGATAAGAGTTTAAAGTGTAACTCTCCCCAATATCAACTTTTCTGCTGATAAACTGTACAAACTGGGTCTAGGGTTGTACTTTTATATTACTGTGCATTTTTTTATATTTCTATGTGAACTGCAATGAAATAATGAAACCAAAAGTATCATCTATACACGTGCAACCGGCCCTTTTAATGACTTCATGATGCCAACGTGGCCCAATATGGAAATGAGTTTGACACCCCTGATGTAGATAATCACACTCATTCAGCGTCTTCACACGTCTACTGCCTTTTCTCTGGGGTTATTTGGCACCAAAACACCTTCATGTCTGGGACAAAGATCCCCTCTACACGACAGCTGGACATCCTCATGCTGGTTATACTTACATAGTTTTAACAGATGAACACGACGCCTTCAGGAATCGGGAAACGGTGCCTCAAGCTTGAACCAGACTTGTGGAGGTCCGAAATTCACTTCCAAATATCGTGGTTGCTTTGATTTGATTTGATTTTCCCCATGATGTCATATAAAAAGCACTTTGCTTGTGGTGTTGTCCTAAACTCCATTTGGTGGCGTGCTTCCATTTAACTCATATATAACCAATTAACCTATCAGAAGGTCACAAAGCCTTGGCCATCATTAATTGGGATTTCCAAAATTGTTTAATATATAGCAAGCTTATAGTCTTAACGGGTCAACAGCAATAAATGCTTTATCTTATTTATTGACAGTGTTTTAAAAGCGGTGCTATCAGGTTTTAACTCTAAAAGCAACTAATAAATACTTAATTTTGACAGCATTTCATCTGAAAACACCACACCCACCTGTCAGTATACCTCTTATCCTGTTGCCTTTGCCCCCCCCCCCCCCCTCCCCCTCCCTTCAGCACCAAGAGGACCTGGTCCATAGCAGAGGAAGAGCCCAGCTGATTGGGTTTCAGTCTCTGCAAAGCAAAGAAGAGGGCAGGCAGTACAATACAAGATCTGGGAATCTAGATTCCTGTTTCTCTGGGACCTGGATCCTCCACCTGCGGAGAGTTGACGTCTTACAGGTAAGACACTGGAGGGATGAAGGTGTGTGACGGCACAGGTGGCTACCAACAAGGTTAATTCTTCTCAAATTATGTGTTAAATGTTAACTGGAAACAAACAATCAGATAATCTGGCATGTTTTGGATGCTTCCGAGTGACCGCGGCAGCAGATTTTGGAATCTCTGTGACTGGAAGCGTTTTAAAAAGTTTCAAAAGAGAAAGTCCAAAGAAGTTATCTCAAAATCCAAAATCACTGCAAGGGAAATTTCACTTTTTCATGCCTGGTTTAACTTTTATCACAACTATATTCTGTCAGTGCTCTGTTTGCATTATTCTGACAAAATGTGACTTAAAAATTGATCGGCAGCTTTTTTTCACCTCGTCTTACCCAAGACTGCAGTCAGTGAGGAATGTGGCCCTCTGCGGTGGAGTTTTTAGTCCGCGCGGATGGATGTATCTGGGAATGTGCTGACTGATGACCTTCCTCCCCAGCTGTCCCCTGGAGATTTATCTGGAGCTAAAACAGGCCGGCTGAGGGGGACAGGAGAGGCTCTTCTCTGTGGAGGTGGTGGTAACTGGACCCACACGGGCCCTGGCGCTCGGCTCCTGGAGTCGACGCTGCCGCTGGCTCCTCGTTGGCCTCCGTTTCCCCCACAACCTCCTGAAAAAACACCTGTAATCTCCGGTTTTTAATCCTGCCTCCTCTGGCTCGCATTAATCACGCGGGAGAAGCTGTCTGGGTTTAAATCCAAAAGGGTGTTTTTGTGCGCTTTAGAACTTGGGCTCATAAAAATAGCTCACATTGGAGTGAGTAAGCAGCTTGAGCTTGCAGAAACGAGCTTCAATTACAGAGGATGAAAAGCAATTACATTAACTGCCTCCCTGTAGACGGGCCCTTCTGCTTTTTCTTGTGCGCTGGGACCCACCTCCAGCTTTATATAATTGCTTTCGACCTGTTCAACTGACAGCGACATACTGCCTGAGCACCATCTGAGCAGTTAGTCAAGAGATATGGGAGCTGCCACCAGGATTTAATGTCCTCAAGGGCATGCATGGAGTTGTACGGCATGTTTAAAGTGAGCTTCTCTTGATTAAGGGACCCTCTGAGGTTCTGCTGGGGGCCCACTCCAATCTGAAGCTTACGCCCAACTTCATTATTCTTCAAAATCTCTTGTGTCTTTTGGATCAGATTTCCCTTCCATTCATTCAGCATCTAAGCTCTTATTCTATGAAGCTCCAGAACATGCCTTACACACCAAAATAACAAACATTTGGCCAATTATTGTTCATTTTAGGATTGTTTTTGTATTCTTTTGATGCGAAATCCTCTTGTTGACTTAACTGAACAAAAGGTGAAAGGGGGAACAAATTGTTCTGTTGAAGAAGTAAATGGTTAAATGAAAACTAAAGCTGTATACTCAAAGTAAAAGCAAAGGACTCTTTCATTTTCTGATCAGCTGACTGAAACGGTTTAATCAGTTGTTTATTTTCACCAAGACGTTTCTTCTGTTAGGAAGTAATGTTTGCATTTTGGAGCGGTCCAGTCAGAGTCCAGATTCAAATTTAGTAAAGAATATGTTGAGGGAGGTAAAGATTAGGGTGATGGCAAAGAGGCCCTCAAGCCTCAAAGACTTGGAGCTCATCACCAAAGATAAAAGAGCAAAAATACCAGCGGAAACACGCTAAAACACTGGTGAGCAGTCATAAGAATGGCTGCTGTAATGCCGGTAAAGATTTCTCCACTCATTATTGAGTGGTTGCACAAGGAAGCAGTGGTCCCTCCTCCTTACCTTCACACAATCAATAATATTTTTTTATTTTTGTCTGAATACCTGCCCTATGACAAAGGGACAACAACCTTTGCCATTTTTGTCCTGAATCCTAGCAAATTTTTATTTGCTGGGATTCTCTAGGAGTGCAGAAAAGTTGAATGTAGTCTGTCCAGAAGTTACAGCGATATCTTCATAATCTTTTGGGTCATATTTTTTTTTTAAAGCCCTACAGTTTTCTCTGCTCTCGATTACGTTTTTGAACAATTATGTCACAACATTTGCTGTTCAGACCAAAACCTTGCAGTTCAACTTTATATAGGCCACAACTGAATGACTTAAATGTGAACAGGAAGGCATTGAAAAGCCTATGTCACATTTAAACTAAGATATTATGTAAATAACTTTTTTTAAACATTGGAAAATTTTACAATACTGAACACATATTTTGAAATAGCAATGAGTTTGAACCAAGTTTTGATCCAATGCAGTAAGGTTAAAGAAGGTGTATCTCAGTAAATTAGAATATCATCAGCAAGTTTATTCATGACTTGAATATTCAATATGTGATATCCCTTTATTACACAGATTTCTTACACACGGTGATTTGTTTCAAGTGTCTTTTTTTTTTGATAATTTCAATGATTATGCATTAAAGTTAATGAAAACCTCTAAAAAAAAGCAAATAAAGATTTTAAGTTGAAAAATATCAGTCTTCTGAAAAGCATATTCATCTGCTGTACAGTATATACAAAAGTAGTTGTGTCCACTTTTGCATGAATTACGGCATCAATGCAGCGTTACATGGAGGCTGAGGTGTAATGGGAGCTCAGATTGGTTTGATAGCAGCTACAGGTCTGGTGTCTCCCATCTTCCTCTTGACAATAAATAACTTTCTATGGGGTTTCGGTCAAACCAACTAACTGCCCATTCAAGCACCTGGTCATTAAATTAGGTACTGGTACAGTGTTGGTCTGCTGAAAAATGAAATCAGCATCTCCAAACTGTTTTCCAGCGGGGGGAACCATGAAGTGCTCTTAAATATCCTGGTAGGTGGCTGCGTCTGCTGCAGACTTGAGAATACACAGTGGACCAGAACCAGCAGATGGCATGGCACCCCAAACCATCACCGATTATGGAAACCTCAAACCAGACTTCAAGAAACATTGGAAAGAGGATTTGGACCACTGAGCTAAAATTATCCCAGTCCTTTTTGTTGTTTTGCTGGTCCAAGTTGGACGCTTTCGATGTTGTCTCCGGTTTAGAAGTGATTTTTAACAAAAGTAATATGACAATTGTAGCTGATCTCGTGGGCATATTTTTGTTTGCTGGTTTTTAAAGCTCATGTGAATCTGCTCTTTTATGGGATTTGCTTCACATTCTTCTCATGGCTGGAGGCTTGTACACTGTTTTCAACCAGACTTTTTCCATCCATCAAACTTTCCATTAATATGTTCAGATACAACAGCAAACGGGCTTAAATTGGAGGCAACGGATTGCTGTTGCGATGACCCGGATAACTGAGAATTTGCACGGGCATGTTCAGATACAGCCAGCTTTTTTAGCAACCAGCTTTTGTAGCTTTAACTCCTTGTAGAAGGTGTGAATAAATGCTGAATAAATGTCAAGACAGCAGTCTTCCCTATGATTGTGCCCAAAGAAACATTTTTGCCCTCAGTCAAACTAAATATAACGACTTTAGTGCTGCAAACCTTAAAGGACCATGTGAAAAAAGATAACTTATCATGTTTGATCAATATCTACTGTAGGAAATGTGTTTTCTTTTTTAAAGAACCATTATTTTATCTCTATTTTTAGGTTAACAAACAAACAAAAACTTGTTAAAAGAGGATGTTTTGAATGTGATGTTGATATTCACAGAAAATGATGTAAAACAAAGTACATAGTTTCCAACCTAATGACAAGAAAAATATATCTAAAACTGGTCTTCATTTGGTGTCGTTTTGCTATGGAAATTCAATTTCTCCACGAAAGAACCTAAAACAAATGACTAAATCCTGCATGATATTATACCTCTATCTAAAAACATTATTTGGGTCTTTATCGAAAAAAAAAAAAAAAAAAAAGGATATCCAGAGCCATTGTGGGAAGTCTAAAGAACAAATTAAAGCTCCGGAGGCACAGGTTGCAGACCCCTAAGTTAGGTGATAGAATAACATATCTATATTTAAATTCCTGTTATCGTTGTCATGTAAACTAGATGCTGGTATTTTATTAACTGTTTGCCATAATCATCAAAATTAACAAAATAAATGCTTGGCATATATCATTTGGCCTGCAACAAAAATATATAATGCACAAACTTTGTCGTTTTGTATTGAATTACTTTGATAGTTTAACTGTCCTCTGATATTCATATTTATAGAGATGAAACTTTCCTATTATTTTAAAAAATGGTGAAAAAGATTAGTTCCCTGCTCTGTCTTTCAGCTATGCCTCTCTCAAACCCTGCCCCTTCTAACAAGAGGAAGACGGCCAGCAAGATCATCACTGACCTGTCCCACATCAGCCAGAACGGTGAGGCCTGCACCGGCCGCATAAAGCAAACAGTGATGCATTTAAACGCGCTGCTTAAACGGGATCCTTTAAAAACCCCGATCCACCTGCTGCGACTTCATTACACGCTCGACTGAAGGACAAATCTGATGCATTTGTTTACCGTCTGCCCTGTCAGCATGTTGTAGACAGAACTGCGTGGGTGTGAATCATTGCATGTGGTTGTATGATATGATTAAACACACACACACACACACACACACACACACACACACACACGCACGCACACACACACACACACACACACACACACACACACACACACACACACACACACACACACACACACACACACACACACACACACTTGTTCCCAGTAGTAACAGGATGCCCATCATGCGTGTGGAGTCTCCTGCAGGGTTGTGGGGAGTTATCGGATGGCAAAGTGGCCACAAATCCACCACCATAACAGGCAATGCGAAATAGCACATGGTGATTCTGCACCCATATTATCAGTGTGAGCATATGTGCAAGTTGCACCTTAATCAGATTAAAACAAAAAAGATATAAAACTACAGCAAAAAAAAAGTTAACATTTGGCCAAACTGAATTTAGCATTCCCCTGCTAAAATTGGTCCCTTTTGTTTATACCCCTTTACACTTATCGTTCTCTGCTTTATTCATCTACATTGGCTGTTCACGGCGGATTATTCCTGTATTTCTTCCAATAATGACTCAGAAGTTTCACATAACTGCAGGAACGAGCCTTCAGAAGCAGAGTGTTTAATACAGCTCTTTCTGCCAGGCCCACCAGTTGGTCCATCTGTTCAAACTCAAGCTGTGCAGCCTTAAAATGGTTCAAACGCAAAGTGCATTATTTCTAATTATAGGGGAAACACCAACATAAAAAAAAGATTGTATTGGATAAGTCTTTAAAAGCCTTCTTTTAGGGATATCTATGGTTGTCCCGGGAAGGATCTCACCTGTAAAAGGTATACGGAAGCAGAAATTCTGTGCTTTAGATATAATGATGCTTGGTCAGTTTTGTTAAAGCAAATTTTGATGTGTCCACATTATCCTGCTGTAAGCACTCTCAGTTGCACAAAGATGTGGGCTTGACAGGTGAATTGTCTGAGGAGCGCACAGCCTCTCTGTGTCATCTGGGATCAGCTCCAGCTCCATCCTGTCAAGGATAAAAGTGTTTTAGCTAATGGATAAATGGATGCACTCCCAGGGGGTGTATTTTTCTCCTCCAGTTATCGGTTCAGTGCTGATCTGAGTTAAATAAAGCTTGTAAGACTAGCGTTGGTTATGCAACGCAAAACCTTCAATGTCTTTATTGGGATTTTATCTGATGGACCAACAAAAACTTAAGTTTAAAGGTACATAGGTACGTTATATGTCTTCAAAATTAATGCGCCAGGAGCTCACTCTGATTGGACACAAAGTTTTCCTGACAAATTACGGCGCAGTTCTGGCCTGTCATTTGTTATTTCTGTCTTTTACACTTTGTGTTTGCTCAGTTTGTTAGTAAATAAAGCCCTTCTGCGTATATTTACTATAACAACACCACATGACCAGAAGTGCGGCACTGCGCAAGCATACAGTTGGTCAACAAGCCGAAGCAATGGAGGTGAGCCAGTGTGGAACTCCCAGCGGAGTTGCGAAAAAGTAGCAAGAAATTTATGATTCCAAGAGGGATAAAACTCGAGTAGTGCTGGGAATACAGTATGGATGTTGTTGTTCACTGAAGCGGGAGCTAAAGCTGAGGAAGCGTTCAGGTATCGCTGCAAAGCTGATGGATAAGTGAGTACATGTGCGTGCCAATAGTGCTACTAGTGTTAGCAATGCTTTTAAGACCCATTCTGACGGGATTAGTTTCGTAATGATTACGGCGATTGTCTGTTTTTAATCCTGTGAGAATCAGCCATGCCAGTAATTTTTAAACAAAACAAAGCACTCCAAGTTCCTGTGATAATACTACTAATCCATGAGAATAGTTGGAGTTGCAGAAGGTTGGGTTGGTCTTCAACCACGCAGAGCGGTTGTTTTTCCATGAGGCATTGCAGGACGGTCGGGCTGTATTAAGTAGCTGCGTCAGTGGCCATCATCTGGCTCTCCGGTAGTTCTGCAGAATTGCCGGCAGATGGCGACGCGTCTGTTTGTCTGCTCATCACGTTCGGTGCTGGAATTCTCTTTAGGCTCAAAAAGAACACTATCAGGTCAGACACTCTGTGTATATAGCTTTATTTTATCATGATCAACTGTTTTTTTTGTATAGGCATATAACTTGTCTATGCACCTTTAACTGTAAAGTGGAAGGGATCCATCCATCCATCCATCCATCCATTTTCTAACACATCTATCCCTTGTGGGGTCGTGAGGGGTGCTGGTGTCTATCTCCAGCTGTCAATGGGCGAGAGACGGGGAACACCCTGGACAGGTCGGCAGTCTGTCGCAGAAGTGGAAGAGATGTGATACATAACTTTTTAAATCTTAAATCTTACAAATACAAATGTTCAAAAGTTACGGTGTGAATCTGTGTTCCCCCTTCATTTACTCTGATAAACCTAGTTAAAAACTGGAAGAGTTTGTAATTTCAACTCAAAAAAGCTGTTCTGCGAAGACCTGAGGTTAGAGAACATTAGTGAACGAACATCAGCATGAAGACCAAGGAACACAGCAGGCAGGTCGGAGACAAGGTTGCGGAGAACTTTAAAGCAGGATTGGGTTATAAAACAGTATCTTTGAACATCTGCAAACCTATCATGACACGCCCATCCAATATCCAAATTATTGTTGAAAGAGAGCCATGAGAACTCCTGTTTGCAGTTTGAAACAGGCCATGTAGGGGACACAGCAAATGATTGGAGGAATGCTCTCTGGTTAGATGAGACAAAAATGTACCTACAAGCCCACATGGAAAATGCTGCATGTGAAGAAAAACTACACCAAACCAAAACTATCACCCTGAACACACATCATGCTGTACGCAGTGCATATGTTTTTGCAGCAGAGATAATAAAGCTCTAAACCCCTACTGGCTCACCTGTACCTGCTAAAAGAAAAGCATTCAGCTGCATAATGTGGCCCCTACCATGTTTTGCAGCAAGGACGGCGTGCTTAGGGCCTGGGTGTAAACCTCCGGTCCTCAAAGACTGGTGTCTCTGCTTTAGAACACCTAAATCCAATTCTTAGGTAATCAGCAGGACTCTTCATACCTTCGCTGCAGACTTAGGAAGTAATTAAAACATTTGATTCAGGTGTGTTGGAACAGGGACATAAGGACAGGACTCTGGCCCTAGAGAACAGTTTGACGTTCAGTTTTCATTGTACTTCACAATTATGTGAAATCGTGGTGAAGTACAGTGCAACTGTGCAATTATTATGTTATAAACCACAGTAAAGTTTAAGAGCCATGAATGATTCAATGATCAAAAACTAATATTTTCATTCTCTGCACGTAAAATCTGGAGCCCAAAGGAAACTGAGCCAGGGTTACATCTGCCATTCAACAATCTGTCGATGTCTTTCCCCATTTGTCTTATTTTTTTCCCCCTCTTCTTGTCCTTCTGCTGTCCCATCTGCAGCCACATCTGTATCCTCCCGCTTTGTTTTCAGTCAGTCACTCAGCAGCTAATCCTGCTTATCCCCTGTTTTGCTCCAGTTAATACCAACACATCTCTCCATCATCCCGCTGCCTTTTCTATCCCATAGCTCCATCAGGCTGTATACGCTGTCCTGCCTCTTCCCTGTCTGCCCCGTTTCCTCCCAGTCAGCAGTAGTCAGCGCTAGTTTCCTGTTCTTCTAACCAACACCCATAAATATCCCCGTGGGAGACTTGGCTCTGCCCAGCATCCTCACTATTTTCTTTTTAGTGACCCCTAAAGTGCCCCCCAGAGACATCTTCTGAGACCACACAACAGGTTTCACAACCTTTACAGGCTTTTACATCCTTTATTTAGCACAACATAACTTTACTTTTGGCAAGCCTGCATAAACTTCAGAATCTGTTGCATGAACAACAATCAGCCCAAGAGATAAATCCTCCTGCAATTGATAACGGTCTTAATAATTATTGGTGGCTAACATTGGTACTTTGCACTTTCAAAATAGATGTCATTTATAGTTTTGATTACTTCAAAAGTGTGTTACACATTATTAATGGTACGAGATGTTTGATGAAAAAAAGCCATCAAATTTGCTTTTCACAATAAATGTAATGTCTACTCTTTAAAATAAAATCCTCAGTCTTCCATAGTTTAAATAAATGCAAAAAGTAGTCAATTGGACCCATGTATGTGATGGAAAATGGATTTTGTCATACAAGCACTTAACCAGAAAATAAAACTCCGGGGTCAGATTAAAACTAGTTTCCAAATTAAAATAAGATCTAAATGTTTGAGAAAAGGGATTATGGTGGCCTTTGAGATAAAAAGTAATAATGATTTTTCAAAATAAAAGTAATTTTTTTGTTGTTAGTTTTGTTGTTAGTTCAATTATAGCTAATTCGTTTACTAAGAAGACTGTGGGATGAAAACAGGATTATTTTACAACACTCTTCAAAATAAAATTACCACAGTTAGTAGCACTGTTACCCTCCAGTAAAATGGTCCTGGGTTCAAATCCTGGGTCAATTTAGGGTTTGCATGTTCTTCCTGTGCATGCACAGGTTCTCTCTGTGTACTCTGGCTCCCTGCCACAGTCCAAAAACATGACTTTTAGGTTAATTTGTCTCTCTAATTGCCACACTTACACCTAATCTAAATTAGGTGTAAGTGTGAATGATTATCCTGTACAGACAAAAACCGGACTTTGTTGGTCTTTAAAAATAAAACGACATACTATTTAAAATGAAATCAAGACTTTTTCAGAGGTTAGAGTGTCAAAAAGTAATTTTCACATTATTTATTGAACTAAATGGGGATTACTACTACTACTACTGAAATTATGGGGGAGTGGTGGCTTAGTGGTCAGAGCAGCGCGCTTGCACTCAGAGAAGGATGCAAGTACCCGGTTCGATCCCCAGCGCCTGCACTCTGGGTCCCTGAGCAAGACCCTTAACCCCTGATTGCTCCCCAGGCGCCGCACATGGCAGCTCACTGCTCCCCAAGGGTGATGGGTTAAACGCAGAGAATAAATTTCGTTGTAATGTATGTTTCAATGACAATAAAGATGATATTATTTTTACTATTACTAAACGTTGAATGAAAAAGGGTTTAAGAGGGCCTTTTCAATTAAAAAAGCCAGAGTCTAACCCCCAATATTTTACAGGTCAGATTATTTCAAAAACAGGTTCCATATAACAAGCAGGTAGTCTTGTAGTTCAGCTGGTTAAGACTATAGCAAAGCATCCCTGAGTTATAATCCAAGCGCATGTTATTGTCTGGCTTGTAGATTTCAGATGAAACGTGTCTACATTGAGTCCATTAAATATCCAATTCAGACATCTATAAAGCTATGCCTATTTAGACTATTTAAATTTTAGCCGGGACGTCTATTTTGAATTTAGATATTGATTTTGTGTATTTTGACATGTCAGGGACCAAGCGCTAAAGCACAAGGACAAAGGTATAAAAAATATTTTTTGCTTAATATTTTTCCAAAGAAATAGTTAACAAAAATCCACAAAAAGCCAATAATTACAAAAAATCCAGTGAAGGTCAACCAAAATAAACTTAACTAATGCTTACCCAAAAAAAACTGACCTGGTGTCCGTTCTTCGTACGTCGCTAACTCAGTTAGCTGGATTTGATTGTTGACGATTTGGCATGATCTTGGATCGTTTGGTTCTTCGAAACTCATCCTGGACTTGCTGTCATAGCAACATGTGCGCAAACTTAAACCTGCTCGCGAGCAGGCTTATTTCATGTAAACAGGATTAGATCGCAGCTTTATAAGCGGAGGAGATAGGGAAGTCTGTCCAGCCAGTGCACTTGGACCACCTAGTGGCAGAGGACGGGACAGAATTGTGGAACACCATTTTTTAATCTTTAATAAAAGACGAAACAAATAATGCTTAGTTCCTGTCGTTTTATTTAAACATTTTTTTATAAAGAAAAGCCAGCAAGTCATCTTTTGCCTGCAATAAGAGATAGTTATGTAAAGTCAGCAATACTACTGTCAAATGGTGTATTAGAACTTACTCTGAAGGTCCTTTTGAAGCAACTCGATCTCTAGTGCAAGTTTTCTCTTTTTCAAGTTGTGGAGTTCAATTTCTCCTCTTAATTTGTGTTTTTTCAGGTCAAAATACTAAATTTTTTGTTGAAGATGCCGTTTATATAGGGAACGGATGGCACCCTGTGTCATTTGGTGAAAGAAAAAGAAAGAGTGAAACATGCCTCATGCAACAAAAGTAAAAAGAACCTGTTTTTTTTTCAGGCTTTTTCTTGGTGGCTGTTATAAACAGACAAACACATCATTTAACAGTGGCCTTTAAAAAGAGGAAAAAGTGGCTTTTTAAAATATAGTATAACAATTAAAGGCTACCATTTTGTAGAATATTCTTGTACTTCACTTTTTTCCCCATGTTCTAGTGGCTCCCGTGGAGGCTCTAACATAAAAGAACAAAGTAAATATGAAATTATTAAAATGCAAAAATACATTCTGTAGAAAGTGATAGAAACATCTAACATGGACAGCACTTATGCATGTAATTTGTCTGCTGCTTTTTGCCAGCCCTCTCTCCTGGCTTTAGCAGACTTTGAGGTGTTACCTGTCGTTTTAATTAATGACTCAAATTCGGCATAACCTTCCATTAAAAGCTCTTGTTCTGCTTGGGAGAAAAACTGTGGGCGTTCTTTGGCCATGCTGAACAGCCAATAGCAGCGTTGCTGATCATTGTTTCTACTATCGATACATTTCCCCTTTTAAACAAACGCATGAACGCACAGTTGTCTCACATAACTCAATCCAGCCATACTAATCCTAAACAACAGGTGTGTTCGAAGAACCCAATTTGCCGGATCATGATTAGCCGGATGAAATCATCTTGGATGTCTCATTTGATCTCGGATGTTTTAATTAAGCAACGTACGAAGAACGGACCCCAGTTCTTTAAATCTCAGCAAAAAATAAATGATGATGTTAATCATCTAAACAAACATACCAGCTGTTTACCAAATGTGTGCACCCATATTATCCAACAGCTTTTTAACCCAACATCACAAAAATTAAACTATAATTAAATAGACTGGTAAAAGAGAATAATGAAATAAATACTAACACAGAAATGGCTGGAGGACTTTCCACAGAAGGATAAAATGCTTGTGGTTGTGATTTCATGCTCAACATGTTAGACCAAAATCCCTCTGCAAAAGTAGTCTATACATTCAGATATTTCTGATCTTTCAAACAAAAAATAAATCCCCAAATAAGATTTTATAATAAAAAAAAAGCAAAGCCAAACAAATTATTAAAACGTGCTGATTGCACTGATGTACATTTAATCAGAATTTATTAATTTTGTACTCATTTCTTGTTGTTGTCCGGACAGAGGATGAGCTGGACCCTGATGCGGCTGAACTCGACCTGGGCACCAAAATCAAGACGCCCAAGGATGTGATGCTTGAGGAGCTGTCCCTGATGAAGAACAAGGGCTCCAAGATGTTCCAGATGAGGCAACAGAGAGTTGAGAGGTTCATTGTGACTAACGAGAACCTGGTGAGGGTCCAAACATCTAATGGACCACTTGTGTGGTGCCGTGCATAGGCTGTGATGCTATGTTTTGTCTTCCAGCAGAACTTCCAGAAGCTGCTGATGTCCCCTCCTGTTGTTCCACCAAAGCCCGAGAAGCCAAAAGAAGAAAGTAGGTTCAGAAATACACTTTTCAGGATTCATATGTTTAGGTATTTTTTGTGCATGTAAGGCGTGGTATTTCCAAACATTGTGCATCTCAGAAGTGGAAGAGACTGTAGATGAGGAGGCAGAGAGGGCGAAGAGGAGGAAGGAATATGTACGCACCTACGTATCACCATGGGAACGATACATGACTGACGAGGAACTGAAAGCCACCATGAAGCCTCACATGCCAGGACCCATCCAAGCTCATCCAGACCTGCCTCAGTACAAAAGCTTCAACAGGTATGACCAGATCTAAAGCTCATGGACTCGTTGAAACTGGACTGGACCGTTTCATAGAGTAATTATTCTGCATTTGAATGTCAGAAAATGTGCCGTTTTGTGCCATTTCATACTAGTAACCAAATCATTTCATACCCCTGTACCTAACTAAAGTGTACTGGTTTATTTTTCTCAGTAGTTCAGTTTTTCATGAATCATGGAGATCCTATAAAAATGCTTACATTACAACTATACTTTTATTTAACTTTACACTATTTTCTTAAAGCTTTATTTTACACCCAGTTTTAAATGTTTTAGTTCTGATCGAAATTTGGGCTTGGTGATTTTATTGAAAGAAAAAAAGATTAAGACCCCTGATCAAACCATGATAACTCTGAGTGATCTCCTGCTGGGAGATATTATTTATTGGTATCACATCGCCACATTTTCTTGAAAGATGACTGAAGAGATTACAGTAAATACTTTAAATCGGCATTAAAACATCCCACTGGCAGGTTCGAATTGATACATAAAAAAAAAGTTCTGTGTAAGTTCTTTTCTTACCCAAACCGGTCAGGTAAGAAATGACAAAACCGCAAAAATGCAAGGTTGGATAGGGGTTAAATGGCAAGCCCCTATTGTAAAGATTTTTATGTATTTCCACTTAATGACTTGTATTCATTGTTCCTTTTTTAAAAATGTTAGCAATACTTTCTACTGTCTGTGATAAACCTTATTATCCAAGTTGCTCATTCTCTTTTTGCTGTTGTTCCTTACACCTTCGTGCTTAATTATTTTCTCTCAGTTATTTAGTCTCAATTTGTCATCTATGTCATTCTTTTTTGTCTTTTTGCATATCTTTGTGTCTCTTTCATCTCCTTCTCTATCCACGCAAACTCCGTGTTTTTCTTCTCTCCCCAGGACAGCGCTGCCATACGGCGGCATCGAAAAGGCGTCCAAGCTGCTGACCTTTGAGATCCCGGAAATAAACGCTGCCAGCGAAGAGCAGGAGCCTCTCCCGACCCTGCAGGCTGACATCCGCTCGAGGCCCTCGTTCAACCGCACGCCCATCGGCTGGGTCTGCAGCGACGGCAGCTCGCACATCCAAGTGAACATGGAGGTCCCCTTTGATGGGGAGACGGATGACCTGTGAATGCACATGCAGACACGAGCATATTTACAGTCTGGGACATGCACGTCCAAGACTTCATAAGCACTCCCACAAATAAAGAATGCACCTCCAGGATTCATGTCAGACAGACCAGGGTGAATAGCAATAGATTAGCACGCTGCACTCTTAAAACAATGTAAATATGCAATAAATGTCCTCCTGTACAGAATGTCTGGTTTCTTTTTACTGTACACTGACACATCTTGGTCTTTGATGCTAAATATTTTGTTTTAACAATGATTGCTGGTCTTGGTCAAGACATCCGCAGCTTTAATCTGTTGTTGAGTGAGAACCGTTCCCCACATCCCTGGTTCTTACAGGGGTTTGAATTTGTTTGGAGGAAAGCTACAATACATCCTTAATATGCAACTAGTGGTGAAAAGCTTAAACAGCACAAATTTTTAGCATAACCACCACACAAGTAAAAAGACACAATGTTAACTGTAGGGTTTGTTTTCAGATATTTATAATCAGAGACAGCTTTTTCCCTTGTAAAAAAAAAAAAAGATGAGAAGTGAACAATTGTTTGATGGGTAAGAAATAGGCCAACATACCGTAGAAACTACCGAGTAATTTCGGTTTAATTTATATAGTTATATCGCAATAACAGACAATAAACTAAAATTTTCCAGGAAACCATCTCAAGTGGCTTTAAATTGACTTTTTTTCCTATTTTTAAAGACTTTGAGGACCTCATAGGTGTAACGAGGCCTCAGGGAACAATGCCGGTTTCTATCGCAGCAGTATTCTCCTGTGAGCTAATAAAAGAAGAAAAGCAATGATGTCCTTTAGTGTCTTCCAGCTCTCTGGTGGTCTGGCTGAGATCCAGCAATGGTCACCTCTGCAGCTGGTGTCAGCACAAATTCAGCGATTCAGACAGATAATTAAAGTGAGCTCTGAGGTACAGTCCTCACTCTAAAGCAAAGCTTTTACATTTTTTTTTACAAGAAAAAAATCTAAAAAGGACATTCTGCATTAATATTCATCCCCTTTGACTCTGACACCTCTGAGTAAAATACAGTGCAGTCAAAATGCCTTCAGAAGTAACCTAATTAGGAAACAAAGTGTGTCTGTGAAGGCCTCAGAGGTTTGTAGAAGACATTGGTGAACAAAAAGCATCACAAAGACCAAGGAACACAGCAGACAGGTCAGCAGAAAGTTAAACATTTAAAGCAGAGTTGGATTAAACGGACAAGCCAATCAAAGAGAGTATTGATCAGAGAAGCAGCCAAGAGGCCAATGGTAACTCTGGTGGAGCTGCAGGGAACCACAGCTCAGATGGGAGACTGTCGACCGTCACTCACTCCACAAATCAACCGCTGTGGGCATGCTTTTTCTTCAGGAGGGACACAAAAGCTTGTCAGATTTGACAGGAAGACGGAAAGAGTTTTAAACAGGGCAATCCTGGAAAAAAAAAAACTGGTAGAGGCTCAAAAAGCAGACATTGTGTGAGAATGGCACAAAGTTTGGCACTTGAATGCAACTTGAACTGTAGGGCAACACAGAAAATTGATGGTCATACTTTCTCTCCATCCAGTCTGACTGAGGTTAAGCCATTTTGCCAAGCAGGAATAAAAATAAACTCAATCTCTAAGTGTGGAAAGCTGTTAAGAGACGTGCCGATACGGTCATACTTGCAAGTAAAGTCTAAAGGCGCCAAGAGTCGATTCATATTGGCTGAAAACACATACACAATGCACATTCAGATTTATTTGTTTATTTATTTTTTGTTAAAAACTCAAATTTTCCTTTCACTTTACAATTATGGTATATTACATAAAGCTTAGTAAATTCCACTGAAATTTGCGAATCCATGTGACATAACATGTATTGTGCAGCCAAGTTTACCCAAAACACCTGTAGAGTTTATCAGATGGTGCTACTAAAAAATGTTCTGAGTTTCTAATATGATCCGGACCTTGCCAAATAATCCGCAAAACCCCATAATGAGCGGCAGGTTTACTCCCACACCTTCGGTGCTACATTTAGTCGGTGCCTCCAAGATCTCTCACCTGCTCTATGAATAATTTGTGACTGTATAACTGGTGCTGGCTGGTCTCCAGATACAGATATGAAGCAGATGTCTTTTTTGTGTCGCTGCCAGCGGGTTACAGCTGAGTGCAGAGAGAAAAACTGCTGAAGGAGAGAGCAGTGATGGTCCTCCGACAGGTAAGGCCAGGGGGGGCATGACATCATCAGCATAGAAGAGCCCGTTTAACACTCTATGGCAGGCCGTTATAATATTTAACCACAATCTTGTATAAATTAATACAATACTGGACATCTAAAATAAAAAATCGACAAAGACTATATTCAAATATCCCCATTAATAAAATTGTATGGCAAACACTTTTGTTTTTAATATCTAAAATACTTAAAGAAATATAAATGGTAATAAGTTGTAATAGTTGCACTGTATAACATAGCCTTCCTGAGATTAGGCATGGGGTGGTTACCAGTGTCCAGGTATACCAAGTTTTCAAAAGGTACGGTTTCATCACCTGCATGAGGAGAGGCCAGAGGAAGTGCCAGAACAACAAGAGTTTTCTCCAGCTTTGTGGAACATCCAATAGGGCAGCACTCCCCCTCCCCCACTTATTGCTGCACACTGCAGAAGTGTAAGCACTTTCCCTCTGCTAACAATTTAGAAATAAATGAACTACAAATTCAAAACTGATCATTCATTTGGGACGCTATTCTTCAGAAGAAACAGGAAAGCTGGCCAGAGTTGACATGAACATGGATTGAGCTAAGTAAAGGACAAGGCTGTGAACACATACCAGAGGTAATGCCGCAAAATGTGCAAAAGATCCAAGAGCAGTGATAGCACTGGTAGGTGTATCTGTGGTACATGAATCTCCTAAATTAGCTTTGTGTCAGATTAAAAACTTTAAATTTCACCCCCTATATATACTGATGTTTTTATAATTTTATAAGAATCAGTGAAGCTTTCAGGATGACCAATAAAAAGAGACCGTGTCAAAGTTTTTATCTCTTCTGTACATGTAACAGTGGTGCCCTGAAAGATCACTTTGGTGACTTTGACCTTATGTAATGCAAGGATGAATCCCGGAACAAAAGCCATCAGGGGACACATAATGTTCCATCAATTAGTCAGTTTCAGTCGGACAGTCTGTAGAGATGTTTTAGAAACAATCAGACAATCAGAACTGTATAACCTTTTCTGAGCCACTTATTTATCTGACATGCAATCCATCCGAATTGGAAAATCTGAACATTTGGGGCTGTAATGGCTGAGAAGGCGTTACGTGGCGGTCAGACTCTCCCATCAGTAAAATTAATGCAATAAATTGGAATGCAATAAATCTTGTGACATTGCAGAAGCTTATCACAACAATGCAGCAACGAATGTGTGCTGTAATCAAAGCTAGAGCCAGTCCAGCGAAATAGTATAACCTTTTTTTTTTTAGTGACAACTTTTTTTGGCCAGGCAGTGCATCCGTCTTTTAAACTGCACATTTGAAAGTTGAAATTGGGTTTCTTTTTTAGAAGTGAATCGTACTTTTCTTTGCAAGTTTGAAAATATTTGATCACCTCTACTTTTTAACCTTTGTCGGACTATGGAGACCTGCTTTTTATGCATGCTCCAGGTCAGTTTTTAAAGAAGTTGGATGCTGTTTATCATTGTGCACTGTGCTTTGTCACTGGTAGCAGCTATAGTGTACATCATTGCTCCTTATATGCAATTGCACACTCTCCATCTTTGTATGTAGGCTCTCCCACTGCCTGACTTTTATCTACAAAAATATTATTGGACTTCTACCTACATGTTTATGCCTGTATATGTGTAGAAGCTTTAATCGATGTGGCCTACATTCTCAGGACATCATCCTGATACAGATCCCAAGAGTCAAAACTGAACTAGGAAAAAGGCTTTTAATTTATCTGCCCTATCGACCTGGAATGATGCACAAAAGGACTTAAAATTGAGAACTCTTTTATCTTTGGGGAAATTAAAAACTTTTATAAAATGACTGAGTAAAAAGCATGATTAGATGTTATAACCGTACTCTGCAAACTAATAGTCTTACTGTGTGTGATGTATTGAAACGTGTGACGTACTCAAACCATGTATTTGAGCTGCCGCCTTGGCCAGGTCACTCTTGGAAAAGAGGTTTTAATCTCAGAGTTTTTTACCTGGTTAAATAAAGGAATCTAATTAGCGTATATATTAATATCTTTGCATAAACATACAAGGTTGCAGGTTGCAGTTGGGTATTTAATTGGAAGCAACGCCTGTTACCGATGCTGTACACTAAGAAGATAATCACAGTCAGAGTGTGCCGCTCTGCAAAGCCTCTATGCAAATACGTCAAAGTGTTTGCCTACTTACAGATTATTCTATTCATGCTTTTTTCGCCACACCATTTGCTAAATGTTTTAGATCAGACAAATTTAAAACATGTTTTGATTGATTGCATTGCACCGAAAATGAATAATATCACAACATAAAATTCAATATTTGAGAAATCCTCTGCTCCATACAAAGTGGTCAAAATGGCTCCTCACTTCATGTCCGGGCCTTTAATCTTTTACATCAAAGTACGTTTTTTTTTTTTTTGCCTTTGAACTTTAATCTTACAAACCCTAATTATATAATAAGTTGACTTACCATAAATGGTCCTCCTCGTCTCGCCCGAAAGGGGGCGCCGTTGAGCTGAGCGATCCCGCAACAATCGCGCTACGTCACTCTGTCATGCCCAGCTGGTAAGAGCCGATGGCGCGGTATCGCGAGAGCGGCTCGGCGCGACCGCAGCGCTGGATGGCGCTGATGCTGGGCTGAGGAAGGAGGGGGCTCGATGTGCCCACGACTCGCCCTCTCTTCCGTCTGATCACACGGGAGGACACGCGATCCGACGAGGACTGGCGGCGACAGCAGCCGGGGTGAGTAAAAACTGCTCAGGGTGTTCTGCCCGGGCTCAGATGGTCCGGATCGGTTCCGGATCTTGACTTCAAGGGGACAGAAGTAGGTGTGTGTGTGTGTCTTTTTTATATGCTTTGGGATTGCATCTCCCAGATGTGTGTGATGCGCTCCAGATGTGCGCTCTGATGAGGATGGCTGTCATTTCTCTCCCCTCCATCATCACAAACGGGATGACCGTCCCCGCCGTCAGCAGCATCAGCATCACTGCCAGCAGGGCTCGGTTTGTGTCTCCAGTCAGCTGATGGAAGTTTTCTTATTCAATCAGGTGGTGGATGTGTGTGAGATCAGGCAGGCTCACCACGGCAGGCTCACAGGTGTTAGAGTGCAGGCTGTCCCATCCTAACACCCCATGCGCTCTGGCCGCCTGCCTCTGTCCTGCGTCTTTTGAGGCTTTGGACGGTGTCTGTTGGACTGTTGGCGGACTTGTTGATGGATTCTCGGGAGACCCCAAGTGACCGATTTGCGGGTCACTATCACCCCCCCCCTCCTCCTCCTCTCCTTGAGGGCCGACTATGATTTAGAGTTGCGGGCTTCGACCCGCCTGATTGATGACTTTGGCCCAGCCGGTAGCTCTGTCACATCGTTGGGATGGTGACACACAGCCTGCGCACATGTGAGTACTCAAAATAAACAAATGAAAACCCTTTTTTAAGACACGTAATGCCGTCACCCTTGCCATTTAAGCGAGAGCTTTGGTTCTAGAGAAACCTCAAGCATCTCCTTGTGGGTCAAAAGCAGCGTGTGCGCTTTAACCGAGAGGTGTCCCCACAACATGGGTAATACAAGTCGCGCACACACGCCAGGATACGCAACACCTTCGCCCTTCAAACTGAGCTCAGATGTCGGCTCGACATTTAGGTTTTAATTCCCGTCAGCTTTTTTTCTCTTTTCTTTTTTTATGGAAAGTGGATGAAGCAGAAATGAGCGAAACTGTCCACAGAGTCTACGCACAAGTGTTGATTCCCCTTGAGCTTTTCCACGATTTGTTACCTCACAAGCTCAACCTTTGCTGTGTTTTATCCTGATTTTATGCGATAGGCCGTCCCATTGTTGTGAAAAGGAAGACAATTCAATAGTACATTGTTTAAAAAAAAAATGCCGGGAAATAAAGATCTGAAAAGTGTGGCTTGAATTTCTGTTCAGCCCTCTTGAGTCAAGGATTTGCAGAACTTCATGTATTCTGGCAGGCTGTTTTTTTTTTTTTACCCTTTCTTTCTTTTAATTCTTTCCTTTATAGCTAATGCTCAGCTAGATCAAATCAAATCAACATATATTTATATAGTACCCCCAAACAACACATTGCATTGGCCCAAGTGCTTTACAGCATAAAAAAACAAACAAATAAATACAGAACACATTAAAACAAATAAATTATCAAGTAAAAAGCTAGAATGGGCCAGATGGGATGAAGAGCATCTTTGAACCTAATTTTTGAAATCTTGTAACAGGTTCTCAATCCCTTTTTGATGGGCCATTCTGACACATGGATTCTGGCATGATCCACAGCTCTTTGTGTTTTGGTTCCCTCTTGACCTATTGTTTAGATAAGTTTAGTGTTAAGATCCAAATTAGTTAATTCTTTGAATTGAGTTCCTTAATCTTTCTTGCTCCCTGTTCTGTGGATATTGGTTTTCCTTAGCTTTTAACTGGCTATTAATCTTTCTTTCAGTTTCCTGCTCTGCATCCAGTTGATTTTTCTCACATGGTTTCTATGTCACAATCACACCCCCACAGTATTTAGGCCCCTTCGTTTCTTGGTTGCTATTGTTATTCTCGCCCTGGTTCCCGTGTTGATTTCCCTCGTGTCTCTCTCTAAGTCTCCCATTATTGCATCCATCATTCCGCTCAGCATCAACCGCCTGTTGCCATCAGTTTGCTCATCAACAACCTCCACACGTGACAAATGTGCTTTGATCTAAACCATTCTGCTGTAGCTCGGACTGGGAGCTTGAACCTACACCCTCATCCTCGGGTCTTTTGCAGCCTCTAATAGGTTTTCATTGTCCTGTATTTAGCTCCATCCATCACCCCATCAGCTCTGACCCGCTTCCCTGTTGTTGCTGAAGAAGATCCTCCCCACTGCATGATGCTGCCAACAACGTGATGCATTTCGCATGTAGGAAGGAAAGCTTTAAATTCGTCTCACCCGACCAGAGCATCTTCTTCCACGTCTTTGCTGTGTCCCCTTCATGGATTTCGGCAACCTGCAAGCTGGACTCCTTGTGGATTTGGAGAGTGCACCACCAGTAGCTCTCCTGTTGACAGGTTCTCCCGCCTGAACAGAGGATTTCTGCAGCTCCTCCAGAGTTACCCTGTACCTCCTTGCTGCTTCTCTGAACAATGCGCTCCTTGCCTGGCCAGTCAGCTAAGGTGGACGGCCACGCCGCCGTAATTTTAAAGTTGTCCCGTACTGGATCCATTTATGGATTTGGTGCTACGTGACTTGGGAAAATATTCTGTAGACTGACGAGACAAAAACTTTTTTTGAAGTGCTGCTAAAGGCAATGTTTTACCCCTAGACAAATGCTTTGCTTCTTCACACTGACTTCCAGTCTCTTTTTCTCTCTCTCCTGTAGAAGATTATCCAGCTGTCGTTATGGGACCACTTGTCATGCAGCGGGACAATGATCTGAAACACACCCACAAGCCCACTTTTTTGGAGTGGCCTAGTCAAAGCCACAGCTTAAATTTGATTAATATGCAGTGGCATGAACATAAACAGGTCATTTGTGCTTAAAAAAACCAGTCCCCCCTCCTCCAACGAAAAAACACTTCAACAAGCATAATTTAAACAAACAGAAACAATCTCACCTATACAAACAAAACAGAATCGCCCTTTCTCACCCACTTCACCCTCGCCCCCGACTAATTAATGCACACTAACATATTTGCTTTCCTGAACGTAAATCAATGTGCGTTTTCAGTTTCCCATCTATCCGTTTACTGGGTTTAATACGTGCCTCGCTGTCGCCAAACACTCAGTTTAGGTGAACATTTAATTATTTATCCGGAAAAGTTTGCGTTTGTAGGGAGATAAATTGAGGACAAGTACAGAACGGTGTATGAGTCCCTGGTACATGCTTCCCCATCAAACATCAAGTCTTGTCCTGACTGATGCTTCTATTATTCATAAGCATCGCCTAAGCTTTCATGATAACCTATAAAGATACCAGATCCAGCCTCTTAGCTCTTCTGCCCATGTAGCAGAAGACAACTGTGTCCTTAAGCGTTTATCTGGTATTTTAACTACGGGAGCCATCACGGTCTGCTTGTGAAGGACCATACGAGGGATAATTTTACACCGAAAAGGAACCCGGATGGCTGAAGCTGGTCTTACCGCTCTTCTTTTCAATTCTGCGTAGGAAAAAAAAAAAGTCAAATATGAAATGTGTGTTTTGGTTCTTTGCAGACCACCAGTCATGTAGCGAAACACTTTATAGCAAAGGATATTGAATTCGCTTAAATTCGCTAATTGGTTTCACCCCTCGGAGTGTTTCTCATGCGCCGCTCATGTGCGACTGATCCCAAATTGAGTCTCCGGGGCGTTTCTTGGTATTTGAGGTGAGCCGAGGTGTTTTGGACTCGGTGGCAAGGGCCCGGCTGCCATACACGGGATGATATGAGAAGGCTGAGGACAATAAAGGTACGCTCATATAGCATATCTGCTGTGACCTTTACAGCCAGCGGGGATGCTGTTTCTTTTTTCTTGTAATTTATACGCTCTGACGTGTAGCTTTACAGTCAGTCTAATGCTCGGAGCACTCGTTTCTGCTGCTTTTCCCTGTTTTTAGTTGTGCAGCTTCATTGTTATCGTGAGTCTTATTTTAATTTTGTTCTTCTTTGTTCTGTTCTTTGCTCCTTAAGTAGCAATTCTATCTGCTTTTTCTGTTCCTTTATTTCTCCTTTCTTTTCTCAGTCTCCTTTCTATTCCTGGTTTCCTGTCTTGTTCTTTCTTTTCCACATTTCTTTGCCAGTTTCCCTTTCCTCTTACCTCATTGCTTTTGGAAAACCTCCGCTCTCTCTTTTCCTCGTCGTTCCCCTTCTTTGTTCTCCTCTCCCCTCACTCTGCACTGACCTAAACTGGGAGAACCTCATGTTTCCCAGCATGCATTGTAAATAAGGGTGGTTATGTAATAGCCTAATATTAAGCAAATTTCCGAGCCTGTTTTTTGTTTTTTTGTGTGTTTTTTCTGGTAACAGGATTAGGTGTGGACATGTGACGTGCATATAATGGGTTGCATTTAGACTTTGGTGTCCGACTGTGCATACATACCCACAGCCCATGTGAGCGCTCTCTCAAGTTTACGCCAGTGTTGCAGAGTCTCAGTAGGAAAATGACCTTGAAGCCCTCCCTCCTTACAGGCAGGGACGCATGTAGCCGGCGGCATGTGGGTGTTTCTGCTTGTTCACACAAACATAACTTTTTTTGTAATGCCAGTTTAAGTGTAGAAACAGGGGAATGAAAGGAGGAAAGGTGCAGAGGAGAGGATGAACTCTGGGCTCTCCCTATTGTCAACCGAGGCTATTTGAAGTTACAGATAACCCAATTATGGGGAAACCACTGTGTGTGCATGCTTGAGAGAGCATGCATGTGGAGTGCTTTTGGACACTGAAAGGAAAGAGACAGAGATTAATGTGGGACACGGTGGAAGTGGTGAATGAAAAAGGGAAAGGAATAAAGGGAATAAAGTGGACATAAGACAGAGAGGCGAAAACTGAGGCTTCTTACGTTCACGTGTCGTACAAACGAACTTCTTGACTTTTATGGCTGCACGAGTGGCATGGGGATGGCATGAGAGACAGGCTATTGTCCCCGGGGACAGTATCAGCTCTTTGTACAGCTTGCTTCACACTGGTGTCACCGTCACAAGTCACACTGACACACAGCAGGAACAGTGAAATGCAGTGACAGTATCATCCAAAATGGTGTCAGATTATTTTCAGCTAACTCTGAGGTCAGTTGTTTAGTCGGTGGCCTTCTCTGTTAAGCAAAGGGATACAGCAGAAAGCAACGGGGCAGATTACTGCATGTAGGTCTGAACCTTTAGGCTCTGACGATGAACATAAAAACTGGTGCCTTTCAGTGAATTACAATGAAAGTCAATTTATTTCAGTATTTTAATTCAAAAAGCATCCCATACATACATACTCCTTTAATTTAGAGCATGGGTTACAGCTAATAAAGGACTTTCGATATCAATTTGCCCGGAAAATATCAATCTTGGTTAAAACCAAATAAAAACAGAAATGTTACATCATGGTCTGCACAGTTATGAGGAATATTGCTGACTTGACAGTTTTCCAGCAGACAGTTACTGACATCCTCACATGGAGGCTAAGCCACTAAAGTTTATTGATAAAGAAACTGGCTTGGTGCCGTATGCAAGTATATTGATGGAAAGTTGAGTGGAAGGAAGAACTGTGATAGAAAAAGCTCAAACAGGAGCGAAGATGGCCATGAGAAGATGCCGAGCACAGCCTATTCTAGAGTTTTAGAAAGATTCACAAAGTGCGGACAACAGCTGCAGCGAGAGCTTCAAATGTCTGCAGCTGTCATATTTTCTGTTTTAAGCCACTAACGAAGCAGAAGCAACGTCAGAAGCATTTTACCCGGGCTAAGGAGAAAAAAGGCTGCATTATTGGTCTGTGATCTAAACTTCTGCTTTTAGATGAAAATAAATTTTGCCTTTCATTTGTAAATAACTCCCAGAGTCTGGAGGAGTGGATTGGTACTGAAGCTCTTGAGGTCTCGTATGAAGTTTCCAGGATATTTCAAAGCACTTCATGCTTTCCTCTGCTGACATGATTTATAGAGATGCTGTGTTTTTTACAGTAGGGTTTACCACCTGTCCTCATTGCCACAAGTACCACCTGCTTTAATGGCCATGATATCAGTGTGCTGGATTGGCCAGCAGACTGGTCTGACCTCATCAGATAAACTACAGAGTATTATCACGAGGAAGATGAGAAACATCCGACCCAACAGTGCAGATGAGCTGAATGTAGTCTGTCCAGATGCTGCTTAGATATCTTAATATTCTGTTTGGGTCATATTTTTCATGCCGTTCTTTTTTTCTGTTACGTTTTTGGAACAATTACGTCACAGTATTTGCTGCTGAACTGGTAAAGTCATAGACTTCCACCTACATAATTTGGTGAATCCACTGTTTTTCTTTCTCAGGGTGATTTTGTACTCCAAGCTGAAGGATACAGAAAAAGTGGATAAGGCAAAATGTTCGGTTGTTCATTACACCGTCCACCAGGATACTCGAAAAATGGGCAATCGGGCAAAACGAGTTGCTTTTAGACGCACCGGAGAACAGGGGTAAAAAGGCGGGAAAGGAAGAACTAAAAAGCATGATATGTCCCCTTTAAAGTAACCTGAGTGTCTTTAGAGCCAAAGGTTGATCAGCTTCGTGGCACGCTGTGTTGATGCAGTTATTCCTGCAAAAGGAGTCCTGATCAAGCATTGAGTGCTTGTCCTGTACACCTCAGTAGGCTGACATTTCTGTGCTGAAAATACCTTTTTGTTTGTCTCCTCCCTTTCAATAGAGCTACTGACCTTTCCAGTGTTATTCTAATTTATTGGGATGCACCTGCATACAAAGTCAGGATGAGGCCGCATACGATATGTTGTGTTTAATTACGCTACACCAGAACTTCACAGTTTGTTCACCAATGTTCTTCTGACGCAAGAGGAGAAAATCCCTGCAGCACAATTTCAAAATATGGAAGTAGAGTTCCTCTGACTGTTGACTATCTATGGGTCTATCTAATACCATAAGTTTTAACAGCAAATTTTTACTATTGTATTTCCATATTCTTGGCTCTGGGTCCCTCCCATACTAAAATTAATGTAAATTTTTTTTGGGGAAAGAAAAATGCTTTCAAATCATTCAAATGTATTCTTTTTGTTCAGATAAAAATGAAGTTTCTGGCCAGAGTTGAAATATCAGGAACCCCTTGCAGTATTAATCTTGTTCAGGCATTTTTCACTATGTCTGCAGTTACAACTGCTTCCTACTTTACCATTTATGTTAAAGTATCTAGATGTGCAGGAGAAATGAAGCACAGTTTGTGAGCCATCAAGTCCAGTGATGTCTGTTCTGTACGGTTGGTGGTCGAATTGATGCAGCTTTTTATATAAACAAAGTTTGGGAAGCAAAGTGAAGCCAAACTTTCTACTGAAATGTCCAGAAGCTTGCAGTGGCCAATGATGTGCAAACATCTCCCAAAGCATCTGCTGCATGTGTGGGCGCTGGTAAGAGTTGCCTCCTCATATCGTGGTGATTTAAATTCTGCTTGAAGCTTCTGTGAATTTATTGCAAAGCCTCTGACAATGATCTTAAGCCAAAAGCAGACTTGGTGGAGGCTGAATTGAGGTGCTGTAAACTGAAAGACTTCTGCAGTGTACCTTTACTAGGATGCTTTTCTTCCTGTAGACAGACACTGCTATTGCAGCCCCTCCTTCGTGTTTCATACTGGGAAAAATGCACCTCCTGCAGAAATCATTGTGCTGAACAGAGCAGATGTGAATAGTAAATGTTACAAAAGTCTGGACTAAACTGTCTTCAGATTACGAATGTATAATGAGGTCATGTTCAGAAAAGAAAAATAAATTAGAACCCATTTAAATATTTTTTACACATTGCTTAATTGTACTAACCTGTATATCACTTTTTTTGTCAAGGCTCTGTCTTACAATTTGCTTCTCAATTGCTTGTTTTAATAAAAACTTTTTAATAAAATAAAATTAGTTTTAATTAGTTTTAATAAAAACTAATAAAAACTACAAACACTGGCAGGCATCTTGGGAGCAAATGGGGGTAAATGAAAATTCCGTTAAAAAACGATTGCCCCTTTCTGATTTATCTTATTTTTGCTTTCTTTTGACACTTTAAATGCTTTTTAAGAAAGATTTAAAAAAGTTTTTTTTTTTTAAACAATGATTAACTAGGTAACTTAAAGTAAGCTGTTTTCAATTACTGATTTTGATTGGGAAGGGCAGCAAGCTATGCAAACCAACCTGGCAGCATGTGAAAAAGTTTTTGCCTGTCCTTTGGTAAAACACAAATTACCAGATTAACTCCAATATTTGGTTCAATTTCAACATGAAGTATCCATCCATCCTCTATACCTGCTTATCCACGCAGGGTCGCTGGTTCCTTTCTCCAGCGGCCATTGGGCGAGAGGCAGGGTACACCACAGACAGGTTGCCACTCTATCATAGGGCAACACAAAGACACACAGAGCTCAGGGACCCAGACTGGAAGTCTGTGGGATTCAAACCAGGGAACTTGCACGCCTTCCCTGCCGCAATCCCCTTCTTCTAACCAATTGGCCACCGCTAGGCTGAAAGATCTCAGAAAGCATAAATGTTGTCAGGATCCAAAGACTTTCAAGATCAGATGAGGAACAAAGTAACTTCTATCAGTCTGGAAATGGTTAAAAAAAACAATTACTATGTTTTTTTGACTCCAGCAAACGACAGTAAGATTATCCACAAATAAAGAAAACATGCGACAGTTACTTCAAGATCACGTCAACTCATCCTGGAAGCCACAAAAGAACCAACATTAACATCTAAAGCGCTGCAGAACTTTGCCTCAGTTAAGGTCAGAGTTCAAGATTCAACAGTAGAAAAGAGACTGGGCTAAAAATTTGCCAAAACCCTGACCAAAAAGAACAAAGACAGACCCACTGGGCCATTATTTGTAAAACTAGTTTCGTAAACAGCACACGATAGCTATAGTCAAACACCGTTGAGGCAGTGTGATGGTCTGGAGGTGCTTTAGTTCTACAGGGCTTGGACAACCCGTCTCAGCTGATGGAACCACATATTCTGCTCTCGATCCGTGAAACCCTAGGGAAACTGTCCGGTCGTCAGTTTGTGACATTAAACTCAAGCATGCATAGGTCATGCAGTAGGACCAAGATTCAAATCGCACCAGCTAGGCCACCTCAGCAAGACTCAGAAGAACCTCATTATACATTCGTAATCTCGATGCGGCCATCGCCGGGTTGAATTCCCGACCCGTGGACCTTTGCCGCATTTCTCTCTCCTCTCTTTCCACCCTGTTTCCTGTCAGTCCACTTTCAAGTAAAGGCAACTAATGGCACAAAACAAAAGAAACATAGAAGAGGAAATACAAAAACTAAAAAACACCTACAGATCCCAACACAACCGACCCACATCCCCAAGAGCAGATACCAGACGCCCTCAACCCAAACCGGCGGGCTGCTACAAGCAAAATATAAACATCCATAAGAGGCACAGCGTTGTAGAGGACGTTTGGACAACCTCAGAGGGGCTGGAGCTTAAGGTGAAGATGATGGCGCCGAAGGTCAAGAGGCTGGAGGCGGTGATGGATGTCTAGAGGCTGACCTGGAGACTTGGAGAACCCATGGGGAACCTTGTCTGGACGACGCCCGGAAGACATGGAGAACCCATGGAGAAACTTATCAGGAGGCCGGCCTTGAGGCGTAGAGGACCCTCGGAGGAGCGCTGGAAAACTAGTCCACAGTGTTCTGGAACCCTCTGAAGAGCTTTTGAGAGCTGGGACCGCTGGAACCCTTGGAGGAGCACTAAAGTGGGCGAAGACGAACGAGCTCTGGTGCTCAGCAGCAACAAGGAACCAGAGCCTGAAGCAGCGAGGAGCGAGCTCTGGGGCTCTGAACAGGAGTGGAAGCTGTGGCCGGACCTTCCAGGACAGGAGTGACAGGCTTGGGACGACAGCCTCATCAGCAGCGAGAAGGTTACGCTGTGACGAGGGAAGTTTTGATCCGTCTGTCACAACCTCTTCCTCTGCTTAATGGTGATGTGATGGAGAGGTAGACAGACGGACGAATGTGAAGGAACAGTTTTTTTCAAAATGTTAACATGAAGAACGTCGGTGGGGAACAAAGGGAGGGAAATGCAAAGCTCCTCAGACCAAACAGACCTCAGCTGGTTTCTGTCCCTTAAAACGACTCTTGCATTTCTCCTGATGTTCACAGGAGAAGCTGACAAGATGCGTGGACAATTAACAGAAGACGACGACAGTGAGATGATAAAATGTGACGATTGCTGTTGAGTCACACTTAGTTGGTTTAATTGAAATTAATTCAGCACATTGCATCCAGTTATCTCAGCTAATTTTTATTTTATTTTTATGTATGTCATTAAATAAAGTTTGTTCTATTAATTTTGAAAGAATTCAGTTCAGATCAATTCAATATGATGATTTAGACATTATTTTAATTATTTGTCTGTTTGAGATTTGTGTATTTCAATTGATGTTATTTTGTTATACCTCACTTTATTTTGTCCAGTTTGCCTCATTCAGTTCAATTTCATTTCATTTAATTTCTACTAGTTTATATTAATGTATTTATTTATTCATGTAATTTAATATCAAATTGTTTAATTCACTTATGCTCATTTGTTAAATTTAGGTAATGTAATAGATATGATCTCAGTTGTATTTGTTAAGGTTTATATATATATAATTCATTTAGGTTCATTCACTTACATTTTATTTTAATTTCTATTTTATTGTATTTAATTTCAGCCATTAGCTTCAATTGAATTAAAATTAGCTTAAGTTAATTAACTGAAGTATATCTTTTAGTTCACCCACATTTTTTTCAGTTTTAATAATAATAATAATAATAATAACACATTTTATTTCAAGCGTCTTGCAAAACACTCAAATGTAAGTAATGTATAAGTTCGGTGCAGTTGTCATATATATATATATATATATATATATATATATATATATACATATATATATATATATATATATATATATATATATATATATATTTTTTTTTTTATTTCGTGCAACAAACAAGCAAAAAAACAGAACAAAAACCAAAGTGTTACATAAAAATTGAAGCGTTTCCTGATGACCTTACATTACTTCAGGAACCCAACCTTTAACAAGCTCTGGGCTGGATTTCTAAGGCTACACCATCAGGACACTCATGTACGACCAGGGTCCTCTCCGCCACGTTGCTCGTGGAAAATCTCTTCAGTATGTGGCTGCTGTCTGGCCTGCATCGCGAGCCATCAGGAGCAGAGTCGGGGAATGTGATTGACTTGTGCCTTGACTCACTCTGGCTTCCAGGAAGTCTCCTACATCAATACACATCATCATCATCACTCGCCAGCCCAGCGTGCAACAGAGTGTTCGCGTGTGCTCTCTCAACCAGTTCAGCACAGCGTGTCTCTCCGTTAAATCACATGGTTCAGCTTTTCCCCCGCATGCTCTGCTGCTTGGCCTATTTCCATGGTAACTAGCTGAAGATGTGGGGACACGCGTACAACACATGTAAACGCACGCACACACACACACCTACGCAGTCCACATAAACAGCAGTCGTGAGACCTCGCCACTGCGATCTTGGTTGTGTGTGGCTGTAGGGTGCAGTCAGAGACAGGAAGTGTGATCACACACTCTGCACAGACTCAGTGGGGAGCACAGCCATGCAAACACACACTATGTTGAGACAGAGGCTGGGGATGTTGAGCTGTGGAGGAAATATGGCACACAGGGACATGACAGACAAATCCCTCCATAAATCCTCTGAGAGAGATAGATAGATAGATAGATAGATAGATAGATAGATAGATAGATAGATAGATAGATAGATAGATAGATAGATAGATAGATAGATAGATAGATAGATAGATAGATAGAACCAGCAGCATCACAGTGGCCTTTCGCCAAGATGATACTGTGGTGTTAATGCAGGCCAGTTATCAGACCAGGGAGCTTTGCCAAAAGCTGGGAAGCTATAGCGACAGGAGGGAAGTGGTGGGGGGACTGCGGATCTATTACATACTGTCCTGTGATGTGGTGCAAATCCAGTCGCTTACATGTTTTCATCGTCACGCAAATGTTCACAGGGCTCGAATGCTTTGACCACCGTAAGCTCCTCATATGGTCCCTGAGAAACGATTAAAAAGGTGACATAACAGACAAAAGCATCCGATGTGAATTTCTGGAAATAGAGGCTGATTTTAGACCACACGGAACGAGCGTCGGTCCTGAAGATTCAGTTTAGCGACACCATTCATATAACAGGCTTCTAAGGCAGATGTGAATGAAAATATCCAGTAGATATAGAGTACCAGGTTAATTGGTCTCTCTAAACTGTCCTTAGGTGTGAGTGTGTGCGTGAATGGTTGTTTGTCCTGTCTGTCTCCGTGTCGCCCTGCGACAGACTGGCGACTTGTCGAGGGTGTATCCCGCCTCTCGCCCATTGAAATGCTGGAGATAGGCACCAGCACCCCTCGCGACCCCATGAGGGATAAAGCGAGTAAGAAAATGGAAGGATGGATGGATATAGAGCACTGTCCAAGTTGTGCGTGTTTCTACTTTTTTCTTAGTATTTAGTTTCCAGTGATTCCAGAGAGGACTGTGTGTTTTCAGCGCCTACATTTACACCTGGCGAAGATGAATGTTAGCAAGGAGACAGTTAGCCAATACCAGAAATTGGGATGTGAGTCTATAACTATTTGCAGTTAAATTGTTCTAAAGACTCAAGACTTAACTAGGACTCAAGGTCATGCACTTTAATCTCATGAACAATATGTAACTCGTGTAATTAGGGATATAAAGTAAGCCAGCATATGTATATCATTGAAGCAAATGAATATAGCTAACCTTGCTATAATGACCCATTGTCATTGTAGCTGTATGTACAGCATGCGTTGGTTCTCTGTGTTATTTCCTGACAGTACCTGCCTGTAAAAAGACTTAACTTGCAAGTTTGTCAGTTTTTTATTCAATGCTTTTATGGAGCAAGCATAAAGAGTAAATAAGATTACGCAATGACACAACTGTGGGCATTTTGTTCTTGGAGTAAGAAGCTCCTAGGTTTGAATCCTGTCTGGGGCCTCTTTTCATGTTTGCATGGTCTCTGATTTCATGCACGGGTTCTATCTGGGTACTCTAAGACGTGCGGTGGGTTAATTAGCCAAGCTAAATTGCTTCCCACAAACCTGCAAGGATTAAGTGGAGACAGAAGATGGATGGATGCATGCATGGGTGAACAGAATAGTGACTGAAAAATGGATAAAGAACACTGCAGCTAGCGCTACGTTATTGATTTTCAGTTTGGGGGTGGTAGGGTATTGATGACTTTCTAGATCAAAACTGCAACTTTGTTCAATTTCTTTTGATTTTGAAGTTAGAAAGACTGAGTTCAATGCATTTAACAAGCATTATTGTGTCAGTGGCAAGTCAGGAGTCCATTGCTAAATGAGAATGCTATCTACCATAAGTGGACACGTATTTCTCTACATTTTATATGCTTGATAGTTTAGTAACCTGTTTGTACAAAACTTTTTGTGTGACAGATTTTGTGGCATACACACTCCGAATAATCCAAATAAAGACTTTAATACTTTGGCCATCACCACTGATGATCTGTGAGACTTCCATATTGGATTTTGAAGCGTGTGTTGGTAGTAAAACTCCCACTTTTTAAGTCAGAATTACTGTTACATCATGGGCCATTCCATTAGATTTTTCCTAACTGTCTGATTCGGCCCATTCCTGACCTGCAGAGTTGGCAATGGGACAAGGATAGAAGGATGTTTTCTCCTGGATCTTCGCTTGCCAAGATGTCAAGCTAGTGCTACCAGGAGTGTCGATAGATGTTTTTATTTTTTCTCAGTACACCTTAGTTGACTGACTCAAGTACCTTGCTGTTTCCATGTTGTTTTGAGTCCTAACAGATTGGTTTTTGTGTCTTGCAGATAAAGTGAAAGAGGAGAAGAAACCACAGGGATGCCCACATGGGAGCAGCATTGCTGTCAGAAGCTCTTTTATCGAAGAGAATCTGCCAAAGGATTCTTTGGAACCGCTCTCATGGCTTCAAACGAAGACTTTTAAATCCACGGAGCTAAAGACAGCAAAACAGCACACTCACTGGCAAATATAAGTGGACCAGTTTGAAGAAAAAAAACACGGTTGGACAGTGGGAGGGTTGAATGGGGGCCAAATCCCTATCCAAGACATCTTGCATCTTTTCAGTCCACAGCCCCCTCCTTCCTTCTACTCCTCCCTTCGTTTTCCCCTGCTCTGCTATTCTCCCATTCTCCATCTTTCTCTCTCATGGGAGTGACATAGAGGCTGTGGCTTGGTCTTCTGCCCTTCCCCTTTTCTGCATTCCTGTGGAGACCGGGACACCCAGGTAGTGATGTCGTGGAAGAGGAACTACTTTGCCTCGGGTGGCGGAGCGGCTGGAGGGGCGCATGGGCTGGTGACCCCGAGAACCATGACCTCCATCGCGCCCAGCAAAGGCCTGAGCAACGAGCCGGGACAAAACAGCTGCTTCCTCAACAGCGCTCTGCAGGTCAGTGGAGTGAACTCACAATGGAGATCTTTGATCTTTTTAAATTTAAATTGGGTTGGAAATTAGACTTTGTTAAGCCTTTGTGTTTTATATAATTGAAATAGAGTGGTGGTCAATATCATGGTGCTTGCATTCTGGATGGGGCACAAGTTCCCCGGTTCGAATCCCACAGACTGCCACTCTGGGTCCCTCAGCCCCAGAATGCTCCCCAGGCGCATTGGAAGCCCACTGCTCCTTAAAAGGGATGGGTTAAATGCAGAGGACACATTTCATTGGGCTGTAGCTGCAATGAAAAATAAAGATGATCATAATTTCATTGCTATTACGACAAACATGGTCAGCCAATTTGATTCATTCCTACATATTTTCAACCCCATTTCCAGCACCCTGCAATAGTATTCATCCCCTTTGACCTTTTCCACATTACAACAAACGTAGGCAATTTATAGGATTTTATGTGGTAGACCAACAAAATACTGGTCATAATTGGGTATTTGCCATCATGCAATGTGTTCAACCAATACTGTGTAGAACCTTTTTTTGCTCCAGTTACAGCTTCGGGTCTTTTGGGGGTATGCCTCTACCACCTTTGTAGAGGAAAAGACATTCTTCATTGCAAAATGGCACAAAAATGTCAGATTAGATGATAAGCATCTGTGAACAGCAATTGTCTGAGGTTTACCACAGATGCTCATTGGATTTAGGTCTGAACTTTGACTAGGCCATTCTAACAGTTGAATAGGCTTTCAGTGTAGCTCTGGTTGTACGTTTAGGATCATCAGTCTACTCAAAGTTGAACGTTCAGCCTAGTTCAAAGTATTTTGCTGTCCTACCTGGTTTTCTTTCAGTATCGACCTGTATTTAGCTCCTTCTCCCACATCTTCTTCATTCCTTGCTGAAGAAAAGCATCCAATCAGCATGATGCTGCCACCACCTTGTTTCACCATGGGGATGTGCAGTGTTAGTTTTCCACTCATAGCTTTTTGCATCTTGGGCACAGAGCTGAATTTTGGTCAGAGAGAGCAACTTCTTCCATGTTTGCTGTGTCCCATTCAGGGATTGGGACAAAGATTAAGCAAGATGGCTTATTGCTATTTTTCAACAATAGCTTTCCTCTTACCAGTTGTCCATAAAAAAGATTTGTGGAGTACATGGCTGTTATGGATTTTGAGCCAGGTCGTAACAATGGCTAATGTTTGTCCTGTAGAGCCTCCCTCCTGAGTTTTAGCTTTCTGCAGCTCCTCCAGAGTTACCACAGACATCTCTGGCTGCTTCTCTGATTAATGCTCTCCTCGCCCAGCCTGTCAGCTTATGTGGTGGGCCATGGTCTTGTAAATTTGAAGTTCCATGTGCTTTCCGTTCAAAGCGTGGGACATTGTTTTATACCCTAACTTTGCTCTAAACTTCGTAGCAACTTCATCTCTGGCATGTCTGCCGTGTTCCTTGGTCTTCATGATGCTGTTTGTTCCCTAATTCTTTCTAACAAACCTCTGATGCCTTCACTGAACAGTTGGATTTATATTCAAATTAAATTACTCACAGGTGGTCTCCATTCACTATGAAAGCAGTTTGTGGCAGTGCATTTTATTAATGGATAAACAAAACGAATTAAAATAGAAATACTGTATATTTAACCTTTTTCCTTTAACTTTAATGTTGTGTATGTTGTGTTGGTCTGTCACACAAAAAAACAAAATAATACACTGATGTTTGTGTTTGTCTTTTTCCAGTCCACTTCTTTTTCCAGAAGTTTTTCCAAAACTTCTGTAGACAACTTAATTTGGATCACTTTTTCTTTCCCCTTCTTATATTAAAGCCGGATTTGTTTAACAACCAGTTTTTGCCAAAAGTATCACAATCTAAAATCAGAGGAAAATTAGGAGAATCAAAGGTTTTTGAGTCTTCAATCATAAAAAAAAAATAAAAAAATATGGCTTTGATTTTTTTAACGTAATCTTTGCAAATGCTGAACTGTGTTGAGTAATCACTCATTTTCTTTATCTTGACTATTAAGGAGAGATTTTTTTGGTAATCCTTTATTTTGGCCCTGAGCAGTTCTCCAGGCTTTCTAAGGGCATGTTCCCAGTTTTTGTTTGGACTTTAGCTGCTTTCTTGAAATAATCCTCTTTAACTCAGAAGGACTCTTGCCGGACACCATAAGGGGAACATAAGGTCACCATCAGGGGAGAAACATTAACAACAAACTTTAATCTTGTAAACCCTTTTCTCCAGCAGTTGTTATAAACTCGCCCATTGTCCAAATAAACACATTCAAAATGTAATTTAAATGCAAAAAAAAAAAGGAAAAACATGACCAATTGTTCATGATTTATCCAAAATTACACCTTGTAGATTTACATTTAAATGTATTTTCATTCAAGTAAAATGTCTGTTTCTGAGAGGAAATGAGACAGCCATCTATCAAAAGATGATAAAATAATGTGAAAGAATAATTGGAAACTTTCTGGTTTTCTATACATTATAATACGAACATTATTTAGACCCTTTTCTATAATCCTTGGAATTATGTATGCAATCCTTTGCTTATGAAACATGTATTACATATTAGACACTTTTCTTAAATTTATTTTAAAAGCAGCAGTCTACTAAATAGCAAACTGCAAAGCTTCTTTATCTAAGCATGAGTTAAATTCTGATAGAGGCTGACAAATATTAATGCAACGTGTGTAATATGTATACAACTATTCATCACTCCCTGCAAATGAGTGCATTATCATTCATTATGCAAACTTTGAATGTAATCTCTACGGATTCTGAATTTAATTTATTTTTGATACTCATGGTCGGAGCAACTGGAACAAATTTAGTTTCACACCGAGCTCAAAACAGTAGTCATGATATTGAGAAAAATAACAGTACTTAATCAGATATAATAATTATATTTGCCTTGGTGTGCTAAAGTACACCACGTTTAAAAAAACTGTTGGTTTTAAATGTTTTTTTCTATCGTACTGCTCTCCCGTCTGCTGCTGCACGCTGATTGAAAGAAGACAGCAAGACTTTTCCTTTTCTTATGAAAAAGACAAATTTGGCCGTGTGGAAATATTTCGGGTTCTGGAAAAAACATATGTTCATCTTCAAATAAAAGCATTGTTCTGATGGTGTTTATTTTGTCCTTTTTGAGCCTGAAGAGAACTTTGCACTGGGCGAAATCAGCAGATATAAACATTGTGCCATCGGGCGGCCAGCAGTGCCGCAGCACTATCAGAAACCACAATTGACGCAGCTGCTGTAGGAGCCAGTAGACCTGCAATGCCTCGAAATGAAGTGGCGGCTTGCTGTGGTTGATGACCAACCCAACCTACAGGGTTAGGGTTACTTAATTGTTCTTTTTGCACCACCACTGGATGTCGCTATCTCACTCGGCTCCGTTGCTTTTTCTTGTTTACTCATTGTGCACATATACAATATCATACTTCCGGACACGTGGTTCCTTCATGGTAAATATACACAAAAACGTTTTTTTTACCAAAACTATGTGTAAAATATAGGAATAAATAATAAACCAATGGGGTGCGGTTATTTAATTGGAAAACCTTTGTATGCAAGATGAGTAAGCTACTGGCGTAGAAATTGGTAAAGTTGCAGTACTTCACAAGGCCCCTTTAAAAATACTATAGAAAACAAGAAAATGTAAAAATCTCAGACCTTGAATTTTATTTCTTGTTACTTTTGGAGGTTTTAAAACAACGAAAATCATAGAGCCTTCATAATGAAAGGATAATCACATATTCTTGAAAATAATGCTAAATAAGGACATTGTTTTTTGCCTAACGACACAAACATACGCACACAGAAGAAGTCAAATACTCAAAATATTCATGAAGGCTTTATTGTCATTCTCTTGTGAAAATTCTTGGCAGATAATAAACTCTTTTCTTATTTGCTTTATAGTGTCAGTTTTATATCAATGGCCAAAGCTCATCACTCTGGAGGCCCTTGCCTAAAGAACAACATGCGGCTTCAAAGATGCTGGTTTCAGGTCCCTGTATCAGAAGCACTAAAAGGCAAAACTGGGCTGGAGGTTCACCTACCAGCCGGACACTGACCCAGATTCCTAAAGCCAGAGCTACAACAGCACGGTTCAGATGAAAGGACATTCATTTGTTAAGGTGGACCAGTCAAAGTCCAGATCAAAATCTGGTTGAGAATCTATTGCAAGACTTGAAAATTGATGTTCCACAGTCACTCTCAATCAAATCTGACTGAGCTTGAGTTATTTTGCAAAGAATGGACAGCAAATACAATCTCTAGTTGTGTCAAACTGCTAGTTTTCACTCAGGAGGCTGAATACAAATGTGCAACGCGTGTTTTTTTTATTTTATTTTGTCCGCATTATGAAAAGAATACATACACTTCCTTCTCTTTTCACGACTCTGTTTTGGTCAGTGACACAAAATCTAAATTGAATGTAAGAAAACGTGAGAAAGTTCAAGATGTATGAACCAATTCGCAGGGCCTGTGTTTCGAAACGTGTTTTATTGGTCACCACTAATGGGCACAACCCCAGCCGACAGTTTATCCGTCAAAGTTGTGCAGCCCTGCCCATCTGCTCCTAAAACACTGCAGTAAACCGCAATCAGAGAGTAACGGAGATAGGATTAGGGCAGCGTAACCCTGTTTTGGCGGAGCTTGGTTCAAGCTGACCTCAGCGTGGACATCCAGTGTGCGTGTGCAGAGACGCTAGCGCCGCACTGCTCACACGCAGACAGAAAAGCAGAAAAAAAGACTCTCTTGCCTCCTAGCAAGACTTCCAGCTGGCCCACACTACAGACACACACACACACACACACACACATGGAAATGCCTCTTGACTATTGGCTTAAAAGAGAGAGAGGGGAAGAAGGGAGAGTGGTTGGAGTAAGCTGAAGGGGGATTGGGCAGAAGCTTAGGGAGAGTTGATGAGAACAGAGGGGTGTAGATGCAAAGAGTAAAAGTTGCAGACTGCAGAGAGGAGAAGAAGAAGGAGGGATGAGGAGTATACAGTATGGAAAAAGCGAGGAGAGGACTTCAGGGGACACTGCTGCGAGGAGGAGAGGAATTAAAGACTCCAATAAGGTAAAGAGGAAAAAAAGGCTTAGGATGAGAGAGACAGACATGAAGAGATAGGGGAGCTATTTGAAAAGACAAAGTGGAGGACAAAATGAGGAAAGCAGCTCCAGCAGTGTCAGAATTGGGCCACCTCAAGGACACATAGACGCTCATGCACACATATGGAGGGGACAGCATGTTTAGCCGGACACAGATGAGCGGGGATAAACTGAGGGGCAGAACTAAACTGCTTTTGGCAAGGCTTTTCAGTGTGTGTGTGTGTGTGTGTGTGTGTGTGTGTGTGTGTCCATGCATGCATGCTTTTTTTCTTGTGTTATCTTAAGTGTGATAGCAGTATGTCAATTTTTTATTGTTCAGTCTTGGAATTTTCACTGCTATAAAAGTTAAAAAGCACCTAAGCCACCGGCTGAAGATAAGAATAAGGAAATGTTTATTATTGCTGCAATCCATATAACTTCACAGTGCAACAACATTGGGTTTGATGCTGAGACTTAATGGTGATTGCTTCTTTTTTTAAGTCCTTGTTTTGTCTACAGAGCAAAGACTAATGCAAATAGCTGGGGTGTAACGATACATCAGGCTCATGAAACAAGAAGATGCATGGATCGATTGTGGGTTCACAACTATAAGAAGACACAAGACTTCATCACACACAACCACATCTGTTTTTTTTTTTTTGTTTTAGCAAATAGAGTGCAGATTAAACCGCTAAATCCAATCTATGATGGAATTTCAGGTTTGGGTCGGCAATTACATATATTTATTTTCTGATAGCTATTATTTTTAATTATTGAGAGGCAGCAACTCAGCTACAATTAAAATAGTCTGGAAAATGCACAAAAGTTTTAATTTTATTGTAACGTAATTTGCTTGTCAAAGGTGAGATTTACAAGTATGGTTAAGTCCAAAATTATTCATACCCTTTGCAGATTTAGTATTGAAATAATCTTTTAATTTTACCAACATGTTTATCCTGACTGCAAGAAAAGTTCATGTTTCGGGGCGATTTGAAAGAGAGCTAAAAATTAGGGTGATGGCAAGCATGCCTTCTGGCCATAAAGCCCTCAGTATAGCAGTGGAAAGATGTAAAAAGCTGTTAAATAATGTTTCACATACCATTGATTAATTAAAGTGTAACTAGAAAGAGATAAATGCTTTCCCTCAAATTCAATTCTCCTTTAATATTATTTTATTATCAAAAGATGCCAGAAAGATGCCAGTCTCAGTGCCTTTGGGAAACAAACCTTTGGGTTAAAGGAAAATAATTTAGACTTAAATTGTCCTGGGGTGTGAATAATTTTAAGCTGTCATTTTACACAAGGGCAGCACCTTTGTTAATTTTAATCATTTATTTTCAAAATTAGAGTTAATAGATAGCAGATGGAAAAGTGCTACGACTAAGCGGGAGTCACATACTCATAGTAGCTGACAAAATACTAAAACAACAACATGAATGCAAATTTGATATGCTTCCTATATCATGTGTTGTTGTTGTAAATGACTAATCTAATGACATTTTTTTGATATTCTAGATCTTTATTATAGACCAAACCAGGGGTCTCCAACTTCTGTCCTGTAATCTTTAGATGCATCCCTGCTCCAACACACCTGGAGCAGAGAGAGAGAGTTCAGGACAGTTTCACTCAAGCTGCAGACCCCTTAGAAACACAATATTTTGCATAAATCAATTAATTTTACCATTTTTACCCCCATTTTCTATTAGTCACAAACTGTAATCTACAATAAACACAAATAATCTACAATCGGTGTTAAATGTTTCAGTCCAGGTTGGGTTAGTCAATGTATTGCAGTGTTTATTACTGCCAAAATGCATTTTTATTCTTTTTGTATTTGATGAATAGAGCGAAGGTTTCATTGGTCTTAAACTGTGTTTTAACAAATATCGGTTCTATCCTATTCGATATTTGTGAAATGATTTAGTTAATCTCCATTATGAATCTTCAAAAGAGTTGTTAGCAGCTATTTGCTAAATGCTGCCGAACCAAAGTATTTAAAAGAGATGGCGGCTTCTTCAATGCTTTTGTAATGTTCTCATCTGACGAGCCGACCTTGGGCACAACAGGGCAATCTGGAGAACTGTTTGTTTTGGTGCTTCAAAATAAAACTCTCAAACATGGATGCAGAAGGGTGTTAAATGTAAAGCACTCTCCTTTATTTTCAGGATGCGTAACTATTGTGTGCACTTAGCTGCCAAATTAACTCATCAGCTCTTTGAAAGCCAGACATAGTTTTGAGGAAAAAAAATTTAGATTTTTTTTTTTAACATGGCGATTTCAGAACCGCTAACATTTTATTTCACACCATACCTACAGTTTAAAGTCCTTTTAATGAGATGCTAGAAAAACGCTGGTCCCACATGTTTCATGCTGCCGGTCAGCTGGCTGAAAAAAGAGAAAAAAGAAAGACAAGTTCAGTTGTTTGGATATATTTCAGGTTGCAGAAAACGTGAACAGTGATGTTTTTTAAACCAAACGTGCACCATGCATCACTCTTTTTAAGGCAACACCATGATGTGAACACTAGCTATTTTAAGACTACACTTTTCAAGCTATGAAGAGCATGTCTTTTATCAGCAAATTCCAGACTGGGGACCAGAGCAGATAAACTTAACGATGTAACCAGCTACGGTTTGCTTATATTACTCTATAAATGGCGGAAAAATGAAAAAGAAACATATCTGCACAGAAAGCTGTAACTAATAAACTTAATATTTTTGCTTCAGTCCATGCCTCAAAACCTAACTGAACATTTTCCCAGCTCAGTTTCTAAATGTGAATATAGTTCAATAATAGAGTTTACAAACCAACTAAAGACAAAACTTTCCTCATTTAGCCGGCAACATAAACTATTTAGCTATTTTCATTTTCTTGTTTTGTTTATGATCATGAAAATACCAAAATTAACTAGTAGGTATTTTAAAATTGTCTGCTCTATAATGCTTCACCACAAGTGGATTTATTGCAAATGTAAGACTCTCTGTGGCCCCCTGGGACCCCCCCCCCCTTGGGCCAGGAAGTTAACCCACTTCTGCTGCAGTGGAGCTGCTGTGAGGCAGGAGCAGCATCAGCAGCAGCATCAGCAGCAGCAGAGATGTTTGCTCTGTGAGAAACTGAGGAAAAATACTACCAGGTAAAATCTACATACATGCTCAGCAGTTTTTTTTTCCCTTCAACGCAGGCAAAAGCACAATAGCCAAAAGGGAGTGTGGTATGAAGGTGGCTGGCTTTCATGAAGCAGATAGAAATGTTTGCTTCTTAGTCTCAGTGGTACAACTAGATGCAAAACACTGCATTCATTTCAAATTTTCAGTTTTTTATTTTTGCAGTGTTTTATTATTAAAGACGTACAGCCAATTAGCTAATTAAAAGTACCGCCTTCATGCTATCAACGCTTTCTAGGCTGCGTCTGAATGTTTTTTTTTCTGTAGTTACATTGATGCAGTTGAATGATATGAAACGTAAGATAAACTGCCAGCGGAGCAGAGGATAGCAGAATGCTTCAAAGTCATTTATGTAATGCTGCGGTCACCCGCAATGGAGAACAAAAAAAAAAAAAAACACTAGAGTGTAGGTAACTTTCCACTGTGTGACAAAGCCAAATGGTTTAGTGTTGATTATGGTTGGGTGGTTTGCTCCAGGAGAGGCGGTGGGGGGTTGAAGCTTGTCTTTGCTGATGCTGGCGGATGAGGAGGGTGACTATTTTATCTCTGGTCTAACACAGAGTAAGAGGCAACTTTTCACAGCTATCAAATGGTCAAGAATCACAATAAACCCTCTAGCACATCTTTTAATAATGGGAAGAAGTGCAACTTGAAAGAAAAGGCCTGAGCAGAATTGTTCTTGCATCAGCACAGTTTTTTTTAAATACATTTTTTTCAGCATAGCAAACACAGACGTTGTGTATTACATTGAGTTTATTGGTGAAACACCGAAAAACAGTAGTGCATTGTTGAAGAGTGGGAGGAAAATGATAAATGGTTAAAGTTTTTCTTACAAATAAACTCTGAAAGGTGTGTTGTGCGTTTGCCTTTAGCTCCGCTGAGTCAGTACTTTTCAGGATCCGTTAGAGCTGCAGGTCCTTTGGGGTATTTCCTCTTCCACAGACTGTGATTGCTGCGCATTCTTCTTGGAAAAATAGCTTAAGCTCAGTTGGATTCAACGGAGAGCATCCGTCATTTGCAACTTTCCTCGGGTTCTCAGAGCATGTAGGTCTGGACTTTGACTGGGCCATTCTGACATATGTTCTGGGTTGCTGGAAACTGATCTTCAGGATCCGTCCTTGAATCTTTTGCAGTTTGTTGTTTTGTTTTCCTTTTTTCAGGATTTGTGTGACCACTATATTGACCAGTGTTGTATAAAGTACCGAAATCTCAGAGTCAAGTAAAAGTATAGGTACCTCTCCAAAATATGACTTTGGTAAAAGTCCAAGTCACTGACTTTTTTTACTTATGAGTGGAAAAATTCACTTTTAGCATTTTAGCATGTAAAACCAGTCAAGACAATTTGAAATAAATTAGTTATGATCTACAAAATATGTATTTTAATCCCTATTTGAGAACAATGATGACTGTCTTGTGATTGCATGTTAGGACTTTGTTTTATCTTCAAACTTGGTAAAGGAGATATGTTGCTTTGCAAGAAAAATAACTTTGATTTCGATCTGATCTGTCCAGAGCAAAGTCTGGAAATAAAACACTTTTTGGATTGTTATTTGTAAAATGGGACCTTCAGTGCATTCATTTGTAATTCCATCACTTAAAAAAACCATTAAAAACTAATGGAAGTTTGTGGTGCTAAAACTAGAAAAATGTCAAAAAGTTTAAATGGTGTGAATACTTTTTTTAAATCACTGCAGGTTTAAGTCAATGGATGCTAAATATAAAGAAATAAGTTGTGGTTTAACCTTTTGCATTGTACTTTCTGGGAATAATGGTTGGTGGTTCAATTTTCCAACATGAAGGAAACAGCCAGTAGGTTATTTCTTAATGACTGACGTCCATTTAGCAATTTAACTCAGAAAGCACCTAGTTGTGCTATCTGGCTTACGGTACATTGACCTTTAACACAGGCCTGTCCTGATATTTTAAACTCACCTTTATAAAAGCTTGAATAGAAGCTCATATAAAGGAGAAGGACTGGCAACTAAAGACTTGGCAGTGCCATTTACGGCAGTGTCCTTTAATAATCAAAATGCGGGGAAAAGAGATGCCAGGACTACACGTTGTAATACGAGAGCGGAGCAGTAAGAACAGGACATACAGGGCAGAGGTCAGCCGATGGCGGCGTGAGGCAGGTGTTGAAATGCTAACCAGATTATAAATGCCTACATAATGACTTTTTTGCATTAATGTAGGCAGCTTGTTTGGGTTTGTCACGACAATTATTGTTCCCATTAATAATGACAGTGAATGGTTTATTAGAAGCAGCTAAAATGTTTTTCTCTCACATTTAAAATTAGGTGTTTGGGTTTATGATTTTTTTTTTATTTAACACCAGAGCAGTAGTGTGATGATTCTTTTTTTTTTTTATCCGTGTCTTGTTCGGTTATTTAGTTAAAAATAGTTCAGCTCAAGTGCAGTTAGAAAGGACTGAAACGTGAATGTCCTTTTAAAGAAAGGAGAAGCAGAAGGTTACTTTCTGGAACCTTTTCACCCATCTAGGCTTTTTGGGTTGTGTGTGTGTGTGTGTGTGTGTGTGTGTGTGTGTGTGTGTGTTCGACTGGGCGTCTGAAACCGGGGTCGTTTACATCTACACTCCCTTTTTTTGCGAGTGCTGCTGCAGTCTGGTGACACAGATAATTGGCCCCAAAATTAACCCATGAGAAACACCTGTGGCTGAAGCTGAAGAGCTCTAGTTGTCTGTAGACACACTCTGGGTACTCACTTGTACTTTGAAAACCAATTGAACACGATCAATCTACCGGGCTTCCTTAGATAGGAAATTATTTTGACCAATCTGTATAATCTGATTGAATTTGACTTTGGAAAGTGCCTTGAGATGAGATGTTTCATATATAAATAAAATTGAATTGAATTGATCATTAAATCCCAGTTATTGCAGGGAAGGCTACAATTTTTACAATCAAATGCTTTAGATACATTCTACATTCTCCTGAAAAAAGGTAATAATTATGTTATTTGTCTTGGATGTAATGGGATCCAATGTTATGCAAGCTTTTTTAAAGCCTGACATGGAATATAATTTTAAATTGAACAGTTTTTTATCAACTTAATTTTTAGGTGATTTGGAGAGGACTGTTAATAAACAGAGAAGGGTGATTACAGAGGGAAAAAGCTGGATAGCTACTGATAAAGACATCAGGTAGATGCAGAGATGCTGCACTATCCTTGTGGTTGCTGCATTTCTGTGCAGGAAGACGGTCGAATTAACTAGTCAGAGGAGAAGTTCAAATAACCAAGAGGAAGCGACTGAACATGTAGCACTGAGGTCAGCATGCAGTCTGTCATCCCTTACCTGCTAACCTGTGTCACCCAGTCTAAAATTCATTCTGCGCCGGTGTCGCCGGAAGTCTCCACAACTGGATGTTTGTAATTTGCCAATCCCAGCCAAAGCCAGAGGGACATTGTAACATCAATACTATCCTTCAGCCGGCTAAATGAACACGCTAATAGCTCCTTCCTTTTGATTTTGCACCAGAGACAGACAAAAAAAAAAGGCCATTCTGCTTTGCTTTAACAATTTCATGCTTTGTCCGGTCTTGCACTACATCTGTTTCACTTATTGCTAAAAATTAACAAAGAAGAGAGGAAAAAGATATATATATATATATATATATATATATATATATAAACCGATTCTAGAAATCCCCGAAGAAGAGCTGCTGGTATTAAAATAAGATGCACTGAATTGAATTCCCCAAAGCTGAGATTGTATCCAGTTTGTAACGTTAAGCTAAATCCTTAATTTCTGTCGTCTGCTGCGGTGCCCACATCATATAATCAGCACCGTTCCCCCTCTGGGAAGATTAAACTAATCAAGCCCAATCAAAGAAGCTCTGCACATGAGCAGACGAGTAGGGCTGAGGTTGCCATGGCAATACCTGAGCCTGACAGAGGAGGAGACAGAAAGGCTCCTCGCAGCAGCCATAGCTGCCTGTTTGAGCCCAAATGTCAGCCAGAAATACCAGAGCAGCCTCAGCCCTGTGAAACCAGCACGCAGCCAAGTGGAAAGTTTTGTTCTTGTTTTTGCACTAGAATATGAACGTCTCCGCCTTTCGGTTTTAATGACATTCGTAAAGATCATTTCATTTGGATCATTTCAGAACCGAAATATAAACACGCACACCGCTGTACATTATATGATGGGTGTTGTTGGCCGTAGCATCTGTTTCTGATACTTGTTCAATAGTTGATGTTCTGTTTTTTATTTTTTTTTGTTACACAAACATCCATCCATCCATCCATCCAATTTCTAACACGTCTATCCCTTGTGGGGTCGCGAAGGGTGCTGGTGCCTATCTCGAGCTATCAATGGGCGAGAGGCGGGGTACACCCTGGACAGGTCGCCAGTCTATTGCAGTACACAAACATAAAAAAAAAAAATGAAGCCAGTTTGGAGATAGCTGAACAGATCCTAAAGTTGCCGGTAAAGGAAATATGGTTTTCAGCTCGTGTTGCCATGACAGAACAAGAAACCCTGAAAGCCAAAGAGCACAGACGAGCACAGATTCCCTCTAATATACATAAATTAGTCAAAAACAAAGACAGTGAAACACTCAGAAAAACAATCTTGGAATCGTCCGTTAAAAATCTAATAAAGTTACAATAAAAAAGTGAAACATCCAAAGTGTGAACGATAAGAATAAGATGATGTGGAGTAAATTTATTATTCTAGCCATGTCTTATGACTTCATATAATTGTATGATTGTATTAATCTATTTTGCACAGCAGCTGCTTAAGTCATAGATGTCTCTGTTTAGTCTTATAAAGGGAGAAGCTCCATGATGTCGGTCGGTGAAGGCCATAGCTGGAAAAGAAAATGGTCTAAACTGGCAGTGTTTTCACATTTTCAGACCGGAGCAGCTGCAGGGCAGATTTCTGACATAAGTCTTGTTCTGTAACCTGTTTTCAATTATTTGAAGAATTTTAATAAATGCTGGCTGTATTAGGACCACCAATCTCCTCCTTAATAATTTAGGAAAGTAATTTTTCCCCATAACAATGACTGAACAAGTAATTAACTATTTTTAAGCTATATCTCCCATTAAAAAACACATATTCAACGAACATCATTATTATAATGAATGAAAATGGAATAAAAGTTTTTTTTAAACACCTTCTTGTAATTCTCTTCAATTAAAGAAAAATTGGGATTTGATTGATCAGAGGATGACAGAAGGTGGTACGGGTGAGTGAGCGTTCTCTGTTTTGTGTAGTTTATTGCCTGAGGTCACCGTATTCTAAAATGTGACCTTTGCAGCAGCGCAAAGCATGATCACTCACTCCATTAAGCAGTGCAATGTGCGTTTTAAATCTGATTCCTCAAATCAAATAAAAACGGTGTAAAACATTTGTGCTCGTTTGTGCTGACATTTATTTTGTTTGTGTGAACCTACTTTTAAAAAGGTATTGATATCTAAAGGTCATCCAAATGTCGCAGTCTCCACCTGGTGGCTAAAAACATAAAGGCACGTCATATTTTAAAAATCATTTTATACTCTAAAAACTATGGTGGCTCAAACAGCGCAAACCAACTCAAAACAGTGAAGCATTTTTAAGAGAAAGAGAGAGATAATCTTGATATGTTCAATGTAGTATTTACATTTAAATATATATAAAAAAATATGCAAGAAAGGCAAACTATAACCATTGTTTCATGCTGCAATCAGAAAAGGTAGCTGCATGTGCTGATGCATGGACAGTTCAGCTTTAGTCCTACAAGTAACAACTTACCACATCTGGGAGCCCAGTAGGATGACCGATGTTATTTCAGGGGGCCCAAGGCCCTGCTGGCCCCCCACTAGGGGCGCCACTGCTGCACAAATGAAAGACATTGCTACCCTTGAGGAATGTCAGGGAGGCCAAATTCATTATGCTGCAAATTAAAAGTGGACAAAGCAGCTAGCGGCCGTTCAAGTGGGACTCTTACAGTCAAACCCTTTAGTGTTACTTAGCTCTGGGAATTCACACATTATCCATTCTGCTTTACTTTTCTCATGTTGCGACAGTTCAGCTGCATTGTTAAGATGCTGCATAGCTGAGGTAACAATGAGTCTCACTTTAGTTTATATCTAAAGGTACTAGCTGTGACTGAATGTGTGTGAGATTTTAGAGAAACATCAGCAGAGCCTTTTATGCTCTCCTTGTTCAGCTCTCAGTCTTGTCTTCCCTCTTCTCTCAGGAGAAGGCCGCTACTCTGGCTTCTCTGAGAAAACATTTAAAATCCACTGAACAACTGAACCAAAACACGGTGGTCTAACTGTGGAGCGACTGTCGTTTTCTGGGAAGATTTTATAATCAGAAAGTTGTTGGTTTAAACTCTTCATCAGATATTTTGCCCCTGGGCAAGGCATGTACCAAACTACATGTTGGTTTATGAATCTGTGTGAGTTTGTTAATGCGAATGGGTGGATATTGTTTCAGTGTAAAATGGCCATAAGCGTTCAATTCGACTTAAAAAAGCTCTTTATAAGTTCAGTCCATTTAACGGGCGATGAGAAAACTCAGCGACTATGGATTGACATTGTTGCTGTATGAAAAACAGTGTGTGACTCGGACAGAACGGGTTTTAGGAACAGAATCCTACCTTCATAACATGTTATTTTCACTTAATGATTGAAAACAGGCTCATTGCTTTCTCTGGCAGAGACAGAGCTGCCAGGTGTGCAATGTCTCCGGTCACTCACCTTGCTGGACAACTCCAGGCTAGGAAGGACTCCCTAAAGGCAGAGATAAAAATGTTTATCACATTATCAGGAAAATCTCTTCATCTCATTAAATTCCTACGAATTTTCAATTCCGCTCCACATTATAGGGACTTTCAGAAAAGTGGGTGTATTTACACCATCCTTTCCCATGTTCCCAGAGAACTGCTGTAAGGCGTAAAGCTGGAGAAAAGATATTCTGAACCCTCTACACTTCACCTTGTGCCAGCAAAGTGTGTATTTCATTATTTTACATCACTGCCCAAATATGGAGGGAGGAAATATTTTCATCACCTGGCTGAAAATGTAATAGAAAAACATGTTTTGAAATACTTTCTCTTTCCTAATACATTCGGATTTGACCTATATTTTTGTTTCATATGTTGGTGCTCATGTTTATTTGCTTTGTGATTAAAAGAAAAAAAAAAAAAGCAGACAGTCGTTTAAATTATAAGAAATATAACATATTTCCCTTAACAATGTTTCAATGTTTATGCCTTTAATTTGTTTTTCTGATTGCTGTGCGCCTGCGGATATAACTATCCCAAATGTGATGTTACCATGGAAAACATGAGCCTTTCATGTAATCAAACCAAAGACGACATCATAGAAACAAGCGGTTTCAACAGGCTGCTATTTTGGAAACTCCTCCAGGTGGTTATTTTAAGTAGACCATTCTTTTGAATAAAAGAGGGAAAAAAAATATATCTAATGGCAGTTTTAATGGACTGTCTGTACAGGAGGAGCACTCAGCTCTGAGAGGATGTGTCTGTGTGTTTCCCTCAAATTAAGCTTCCAGCAATGTTTTTCTGACTACCTGTGCTGTGCAAATTCATTCTTCACAGGATGAAGTTTAAAGACTGAAACTGTTTGTGAATTGTAATTACAGCCCAGCTCAAACAAGTGCGTTCCTTTTATTGCTTTTTTTTCATAGGATAAAGTATTATTACACAAACAGACGTTGGTGTCACTCGTCGGTTTGAAAGTTCAAACCCAGAACACTGTGCTGTGATTTTATATATAGCTGCTGTCATTGATGCAAACTTCCTTTTCAGCTGCAAGATACCAAAGAAGTCTCACATTCTTGTTGAAAAGCAATCCACGAAAACTACACTTTTATTTAGAGCACTTTCCAATCACTATCAGGTTGATATTCAGATTTATGAACCATCTGGATTTGTCATGATTTTGTCATGAACTGGAGTGGAGATGAACCCGGTATTCAATCAGACACTTAAAGTAATGCTTGACATGATTTATTTAAGAGACGATGAGGATGGACCAGGCAGGTGTACAGAAAAATAGTCCAGAGCCAAGGTCAAAGCGGTAATCCAAGCAAAAAACCAAAAATGTAAACAGGGTGCAGGCAGACTCAAAGACTCAACAGAATAGGATCAGGCAAAACACAGAATGCTGGATGGATCTTACCGCAGGGAAACAGGAGGGATGAGCAATGATGCATGTGTGAAGTTCCGGCCACAAACAGAAAACTGAGGAGGGTTTAAATAGGCAGCAGGACAGGTGAAACCAAGTGGCTCTAATTAACTAGGACAGGTGACAGTGATTAAAGAAGGGGAAGTGACTGAGAGAAACACAAGCTTTAATAAAAACTACTAGAGAAGACCAGATAACTACAACAGTAAACAAGCTAAACATGATTCCAACACAATAAAAACTAGAAACAGAACTAACCCTTAAAGCAGGAAAGCTAACTGAACCAAAATATCAGCAAGAACCAGAACAGAACATTACAGATTTGTGCCTGTCTGCCTTCTGCTTTCCACCACACCTCCCTGCCCCACTGGAATCAGCTTCATGTCTTTTACCTGCAATACTCCACCAGGAGCATGAACCAGGAGCATGTTTTGTAATGCTCCTGGTTCATTGCCACATTGTTAAAAAGCTCTTGCATGATTGCATGATCATCTCCTTCCTCTAAAGACGGTTAAAAATGGTTTAGAAAAACAAACACAACACACATCTCCAGGCTCAAAACCGCCCATGTCCGGTAACACGTGAAACTAGCCAGATCCCCCCTTTCGAGTTTTGTAAAGCCTGTCTTTGTAACGCCACGTCACTTCTAAGCACAATGTAGTTTATGATTTAACTTTATGCATTGCTTTGTGCATTATTGATATAATGCCGAGCACAATGGCATATGTTGATGATACAAAGGGTAGATATGTTGACCAAAGATTATTTCATATACATAAGGAGTCTTACAACGGAAATTGGCACTTTTATTTAACCAGATTCCATTTTATGAGGAGAAAAACACATTTGGCATAGTTTTGGCACATTTGGCTAAACCACAGCCCCTGGCCCACTTAATCCTTTGTGGAACAAATAGGCTTCACTTAATTCACTCCAACTTTGCTGCACTTATTGTCAAATTATGATCTATAATATGTGATGCTTTTCCTAAGTTTTTCAAAAGGGTTTTCATGGTGTTTTGTAATGTTTATTTAGAAAGAAATTTGGCTAAAAAAATCTAATATTTTCTTTGTTTAATCATCATCAATAAATCAGGCATGGTAAGAGTTGCAATTGTGATCCCACTAGATTTTTTTTTTTACCGTTACACAGGTAACAAAGGTTTACTATAGTTATGGAGCTGTAATTGGTTTATATCAGGTATGTCATTTCAGAAGGAAATTGCTCCTAAAACCTTCAGGGCTTAAACTTTTTAAAGCACAACTGTCTGGTTTTTCTGACAAGATTTAATTTAAACACACTTATCTCCTTGCAAACATGGACATTTTGGGCTTTCTTTATAATTATTGTAATTTTCTATTGAACAGAAGATTAAACTGCGCAAAAGTTTAACACTGTTAAGTTACAAATCCAACTGAACCCAATCCATCCGTCCGTCTTTCATTTACTTCATGGTGAGAAGGATTCAACATAAAGGTCCAGTTAGATCAAAGAATAAAAACACTAACGTGTGTTTTGTCTTTCAGGTATTGTGGCATCTTGACATCTTTAGGAGAAGCTTTCGGCAGCTGACCACTCACAAGTGCATGGAGGATTCATGTATCTTCTGCGCTCTAAAGGTATGAAAACTGATGTTTTTTTGATAAAAATTACATTTCCTGCACATTGGAGTAGTTCACAGGGAAAACCATCTCAAGGTGTTTTTCCTAACTCCTTAAATTTTGAATCCAGGTAAAAACAGTCTAATTTAACATGCATTTCTTTACACTGTTATATAAAACAACATATAAAACCTATTACAAATAATAGATTACTGCAGAGCCTAAATTTAATCCAACTTTCTGTTGCTTAGCATTTTAGAGTCAACAATCTAAAAAAAGTCCTTGCAACAAGAAAGAGATCTGAGTTTTATATTAAGTCAATCATCATTTTCTCCTTAAAGAAGAAAATGCACTGGGCAGTAAAAAGGGAACTAAAAGTAACTACAATTTTCTTGAAATTACTGTATTTTTCCTTGATTTGAGCAAGTAAAGAAGACTATTTGCCAAAGGAATAAGAGTTTTGCACTTAAAATAGGAACAATTCATCTCCATCATCTTATTTCAAGTGCAGGATATCTAATCATCTTATTTTAGGGGTAAAAATACCCATTCCATTGGCAGATAGTCTTGTTTACCTGCTGAAATCAAGGAAAACACACTAATTAAAAAAAAATTACTTACTACCATTTTTGCTGTGTTTCTCAAACTGAGTGAAAAAATATGATCTCACTGTATCTGCACAAAACTTCTAAACAAAAATAGATAACATGATTTTATGGCTTAAATCTAAAACAGAAAACCTAAAATATTAACTGTTCCTGCAGTAATAAAGTAATAGCATTTAATTATTGCTACATTATTATTGTGAATAGACTGAAGCTCTAGTTTTAGCATCATTCTACTGTTAATACTAACATCAAGTATGTCTGAGGGTAAACCAATTAATGATCCAGCTGTCTTTATCAACTTATTTACCCTATTGTTATTACAGGCAGACTGCCTCCCAAGCAAAGTACGGCAAAAGAATGCTTGAAAACATCTTAAAACCTTTAGATTGTGTCTGAGTTTCCTCAGAAAGAAATGGGTGGACTTCCTTTAGTAAGACCTCAGTGTTTTTACCCTGGCTTTATTTGTTATTCTTTGTCTTTTTCCTTTATATAGAGAGATATCTGGATATATTCAGAGAAAAAAATGACACTTGCTTTGCTCAATTATGCTAATAAATGTTATTCTTACATACGTTCTTAAGAAAGCACAAGAGTCATTAAATAAGACACAGCAGCATTCACTCAAGTTTTCTTTTTTTATACACAATACAGACATCTCTCTTGTCTTATTATAATTAATTAGGCCCAGGAAACTTTTTCTGCTCTTAAACTCTGTGATTATCTAATTAATCTTTGCTGGTCAAAGCTCAGGTTTGCTGTTATCCACGTCATGGGAATTTGATAAACTGGGAAGGTCTTTCGTCTGACTCATCAGGCAGAGCTTTACTCACAGTCATTGTAATGTGAGCAGAAAATCCCACTTGATATGAATATCATCTAACATGAGTGAGGTCTGGTTCTGCTTCTGTTCTGTCTCCGTTAGCTTTTCATTTATAATCCATATTTCCATTTTTCAACTTCACTGGCAGATCAAACGCCACAAAATGTGAACTCCATTTTTCACCAAATCAACGTACAAGCCACTTTGTTTTCAAACACACCTTTGTGTGATACCATTTGGGTTTATATCTCTGACAATTTTAGATTTAAAATATTCTTAAGCGTCTGATATGACAGGAAACAAGCATCTCTTGAAAAGTAGTCATCAAGCTAGAAGAATAAAAAAACATTTTGATAAAAAATGTCATGTCAGAAATTACTTATACCCTTCCCAAAAAAATTTCTTTGGGCATTGCTTGAGTCAGACAGTTTCCACCAGTGTTGACAATTGCTTTTATTGCGATGGTCTGAAAGTATTTGAAGTTGGAAAGCCTCCTTGCCATCACCCTAATCTTTAGCTCTCTCTACAGAATCTCCACCAGATTCAAGTCAGGTCTCTGGCTGGGTCGCTTCAAAACCTTAATAGTACTTCCAGTTACAGGAAAAACATGCTGGTGAAATCAACAGATTACTTTAATCCTTAATCTGCCAGAGGAAAAAATAATTTACTCGATAGGCTTGAGCCCCTTGCAAACGTAACGCGCCTGTCTGATCGTCATCCCGTCAATCTCCGTCTTTGTTTTATTAGCCTGGAAGAAAGTCTGTCAAATCAGAAGAAAATTATTCTGGATCCAAATTGAAATCTGTCCATGATAGTAGGCTACTTGATAGTAAAGAACAACAAAAATCACCCTAAGAGTCACATTTGTTGTCAATCCCAGTTGTTTAGTGTGACCCGATCAGATCTTATTTAGGTCACCATTTCTAGCCTTTATCAAGAATCAAAAATCTGTGTCACCATGCATTACCACAGTACATTTTTTTAGACAGACACTGGCTCAGGATGCAGAGAGATTACATATAACACGCAGACACAGCAAGACATACGCAATATTTTCACACTTTTTTATAAATTAATTCAGCTGAACGTCACTGACCAACAGGCTTCCTGAGAAGCTTAAAAGCTTTAAAGGAGACAGAAAGGAGACACTTCATGCTTTTAAGTTCTTCCTTTACACATTGAAATAGTTCAGTTGTGGTCTATTTTAATTATAACTGTAATGCTTTGGTTCCAATTCCTTGTTACTTTACCTCCATGTTCCCCTTTCCTTTCCTATTTCTGCTGCATCTGAGAGCAACTCGTTTTGGTGCTGTCTCTTTAAATCTAAACGAGGCACTTCACACCTGGGCCCCCTCCAGGTTGCAGAGTGTTCCACTCCACCCCATTTTTGTAGTATGCTGGGGGAATGGTGTAATAAACAATGACTAAGACACTTGTATTTTCGGCATCTTTCAGCTTGGACTACAAAAGTAAAATAAAACTGGTAAACTGAAAGTCCATGAGCAAGTTTAGCAGCTCTGCAGTAAATATTCTGACATAATCGTTCAAAAAACACAATACAGAATAGAGAAAGCTGAACAGCTTAAAAAATATAACCCAAAAACAAAACAATATATGTACGCAGCACCTAAAGAGACTATATTAAACCTTTCTGCACTCCTGGAGACTTCTAGTACACAACAAAATGCATTTTGTATATGTTCTCCTTAAAAGTACTGCTCGTTACACACTTAAAAAAGTCATGTAGCCTACAGCGGGATGTTTCATATTGATTCAACAGTTTAAAGGAATTTTCTACCTTCCACTATAAGTGGAAATCACAGGCAGTGGTCTGGATCCTCCTCAATCTTGGAAAAACGTAGATTTGTCCATTCCAAAAAAATCATCCGAGCAACCAATATTTTTAAACAATATAAATGTAACATCCCCCTGAAAATCCGGCAATCATATACCTTTTATACCTTGCCCCTACCACCGTTGGTACAATGGTTTTGGTCCATTGTACCAACAGCTAAGACCAACAAACACACAGAAGTGCCCTCTGAAGAGCAGAGGAGCGGTGAGTTTAAAGCATAAATAACTGACCTCCAGTTAGTCGCTAATTTAAACAAAAGACGTGTCCAATACTTCATTTACTTACACTTCTCAATACTGCCACCTGCTGGTACTGCCGGCAGATGGCAGTTTATAATTATAGCTAGTGATTGCGCTTCGGCTGAAGTCCTTTTCATGCTCAACAAGAACTAAGTAAACACTACCAGGATGAACACTTGTCATATTTTGTTTTATTTGAAGATGAATATCAGTTTTTGGTATTTTCTTTTTATGGTCAAAATACGTGACTAGGCCCCTTTAATGTTTGGAATCAGACCTCATGTTGTTCACCTCGTTGCTTCGGCTGAATCTTGTGACAGTCATGGCATTAATGGCACTGTGCATCGGCACGTGAATCAAAACTACCTGAACTAGATATATATTATATTTTATATTTTAGCTTATTTTTGTTGCTGGTAAAATATATTTCTATATCAAACCCTCTTAGCGTTAAGGAAATAATAAAATAATAAAAATCACTTACGTGTTTAAGCAGAGTGTGAAACAGGAGGGAAGGGCCGAGCACTGCGAGCGGCTGAGCGCCTCTGAGAAAGAGGGGAGAGAAAGAAGAGAGCAGCTGGAGAAAAAAAGAGAGCGAAAAACCGCAAAAGCAGGGCAATTTTATTTGTGTAGCACATTTTCAGTGACCAGACAATTCAAAGTGTTGTACATGAAGAGAACACAAGAAAAGAAAAACAGGGAAAAATACATTACAGTGGTGTAATAAAGGCAGGTAAAGAAAAGTTGGACTACAAACTTGTGTTGTCTTAGTTAACAGTTTACATGGATTCAAAACACTGATGTTTAAAGAACCTCGATGCTTCTAGGCTCTTGTTTACATAAAATCAAACGTTGCTTTTAGGCCTGTATTTTTAAATGGTTTTCCTCAGGGAGAAAGCAATTTCCCTGGAACTCGGTCTTTTCCTATTCATCCTAGTAATGTTTGCCTATGGCCAATTGTGTGAACTTCTGCTTTTCATGTTTAACTTAAAATAAGAGGAGGGGGTTATCCCTTTTAAAACTTATCCAGGCTGGACAAAGAGTCGGAAACTTCCCTGGCGCTTCTTGCCTTCCCCCTGGAGACTGATACTTTCTCTCAGGAGAGCCCAGCTTTGCTACGGTCCATCAGGGAGGGGTCTAAGGGAGCAAAGCACACACACAAATAATATATATTTTTGATTATGGCTGAATTACTTGATTAGATATTTGTAAATTCTGATTCAGACAGTAAAAACAAATAAATACGGGTCATGGGACTTGATGCAATAATTAATATTACTATTAATTTGATTATTAAATAAACATGGCCATATCCTTTAAACCAACTTAATTAGTTAGTATATTGTGTACAGTACTGACAAGGTTCAATCGGTTTATTTTACTGTACATTCCCCCCCCCCACCCACACACACACTTCTTTAAAGTAGAAAGTGAGGACCGTGCCTTGACTTCCATAGACTTCCATTCATCTTTCAAGCCTTTTTATTGCCTAACCCTGAACCCACCCTAACTTTTACCAGCATATACCTAAACCTAATTGACACCATAGTGCTAAACCTAACCCATAGCCCAGAAAAAAGAGGACCAAAACAAGGTCCTCACTTTACATCAAAGTCCTTCCTTTACTATTAGAATGAGCAAAGAAAAATGTTCTCGATCAGCTGCAAGTACAACAACACAGAGAGAAAGACACACACAACAATGACAGGGAATTTCCTCCCTGGCGTTCTACTTATAGTCTTCATATTGTTATGTGACTCCATTAAATACTTGTTACTATCAGGATGTCATAATCTGTCACAAGGGTAAACCGGTCCAAATGGGGGTCAGAACCAAAATAAATGGTTACTGCAAAGGGTTCAGCACATATTATACAGCTGAATTAAACTGTGTGTTAAGATTTGAGTATTCTTATGACCATCTATATTGCAAATTTTTGTATCTTTGCATAATTATGTTTTTTATTTCTATCTTGCAATTTTTCTAAGTATATGTATGCTTCTTTAAACTATCTAATAGACGCCTGAAAAACTGTGGATAAATACCTTTTTTAAATTTCCCAAAAAGCCTCTCTCTCTGGAGGCGAATTGTAAAGAATGGTTTAAAACTTTTGCACAGTCCTGGAGAGGCGTCCCAGAAGATGAAGATTTGCATCCTCCCGATGCCCTCCTAATGAACAGGCTCAATGCGGCTCTGCTCTGGCCATTTGTTGCATCAGTGCCATTATACATGTGTCTCGTCCTGAAGGCGCGTGACGCGCCCTGATGTCGATGTGCGTGCTCCATACGCCGCTCCGTCTCCAGCGCCTCGCTGTAATTAATTGGCCCGACTGAAAGCGCTGAGCCAGCACAGCCCACGCTGGGCCGCTGAAAGAAGAAACACACACACGTCTCACTTTGCACTCCAGCCACGCACCTTAGCGTCCTCTCGCTTTCGCTGCAAACACACAGGAGTTGAACCGTGCCGCGTGTCAGTCAGCTGAGGATGTAGAAATGAAACGTTCTGTCCCATATTTTCCTGTCAGGTTTCATTAACCGTCCTGCCAGCTATCTGCTGCTCCCGACGGTCTGTTTGGAGTTGATTAAAGCCTCTGAATAACTGAGCCAGGCATCCACCAAATTAGCTCCAATGGAGCGTTAAATTTTTAAACAACTTCTTTAATGACGCAGAAACAAAAAATTAAGGTTATGTTTTACTTTACTTTAGGGCGATCTGCTGCAGATATAGCCTGCACCGCGCTTTGTAGTGGAGATAAGTTCAGAGGACGCTGGTGGCTATCCCTCAAGAAAATCACTGCAACAATTTATCTCTCTCAGCATCAAAACACTTTCACACTTACACACACACACACACACACACACTTACAAGCACACACACAAGCACACAGGGGCGCACACAGATGCAGATACCTGGGCACACATTGCAACAACCAGGAAGAAGAAAGAAGAAAGGGGATGAAAGACTTGGAAAATGGGGGGAGAGAAGGGAGAAAGATGAATGAACATGGGAGTGGGTGCTGATTGTTTCGGTTTCCAGACTCGGACATGTGTGCACACACTTTAACACACTTCTCTTACTCACTTACTCTCTCCGCCCCTCTCTTCCTGCACTCCTCCCTCCCTCTCTCTCTGTAGGGTCTATTCCCCCTCCATTCTCCTTGGCGCAATGCTGCAGTCAGCACCAACACCATATCACACACACACAATATTGCTCACACTTTCCCTTTTTCCTCCTCTCTCTCTGTCGTTCACACACATACACACTCTCCTCCGTCAGCAGCAAGACTGCATTACCTTTGCCGTTGCCAACACTCGGCATGCACTCACCCTGATGAAGCCTATTGTTTGAGAACATTTTCACACCGTTAAGATCGCAGCCATTTTGGTGAAGTGCTTGCAGAATGTCACCGGAAATCATGGCAACTGAACTCAGACTAAAGGGGAAAAGAAACACAGTTAGATAATCATAGTCATGCCAGAAACATCACATTGCAATTCTATCATGATTACCTAATTACAAATAGCTATTAAAGCAGAAATGAACAACTGAGCATTTGCACGTTGGCATATTTTCAGAGTCGTTATCAGTTTGTGCAATTATGCAAACTTTTGTCAAGTGCAAATACTGTTTAACAAGTACATTCAGATGCATCTCTAAGGTTTTCTACGGAGTTTAGGTCAGGCCTGTTAGCTCATCAATCGGGCACACTGATACCGTTGTCATCAGTGCAGATTTTGGTACATTTGGCAGTGTGGGCCGGTGCCAAGTCATTCTGTAAAATGATCTCCATAAAGCTTGTCAGCAGAAAAAAAAAAAGCATACAATGCTCATAATTTCCGGGTAGAGGGTTGCTGGGACTTCGAACTTGCTGAAACACAGCGGACCAACACCAGCAAAAGGACACAACGGCTCCCGAAATCGTCATTGACTGCTGAAACTTCACGCTGGACATCAAGCATGGAATCTGTGGTCCCTCACTCTTCCTCCAGACTTTGAAGTTTCATTTTTGAATTTAAATTTTAACTGAATGCAGGGCATTGGACCAGTGTGGAAGAATCCAGTCCTTTTTCTCCTTAGACCATAAAAGATGCCTCTGAAATTGTCAGGAGAAGCTTAACACAAGCAATGCAACTTGTGCTGGGCAAGTAAATCATAATATTTTATGTATTAACAGAAATGGTAAAATGAATAGTAGAGGTAGGCTTAAAAATTCAAAATGACAGACGTTATATTTGGCCAATCAGGCCATGTGGGGGCTCACTGTTTTTTAAGATGTTTTTTAAGATGGGGGAGAGTAACTGTAAACACTAGTGTGAACTTGATTTGCATCAATTTTTGCACTTTTAAACAGCATTGCAAATAGGTTTTGTACGTCAATCTGTTGCTTGTGGAACCCACAACGCTTAGGGGACAACTGTGTTTTGTTTATTTCTCAATTTTTTAAAATATACATTAGTTAATATTCTTTTTAATTTGTTCTTTTAGTTTCTGTTGCCATCTCAGAATTGATTGAGAATTTGAAACTATATCATGATTTTTAATCGAAGAAGAAAATAATTTCTTTTGTCCATATCACTCACCTGTAGATGCAACAGTTATAGCTCATAGCTTCCATACATCTGAATGTTTTTTTTATTGAAGGTCTCCCCAGAAGTATTTAAAAGACTTTCTTTACATGTTTTACCAAAGTTTTTCTTCCACTTAATGTTCATTTGAGGACCTTGGATGCAACATTCTGAACAGCCAGCTTTTTTAGAGTAGCGGCCCTTTTAGAGTAGCCATTTTAGTAGTGGCTTACCAATGTTTCTGTAAGCCATAAACTAACATATTTGTAATGAAAATATAAATTTTCTTAAATTAATTTGCCGTCAAAAAACCCAAAAGTGAGAGTTTTAGTCTTCCATAAAAACGCTTTGGATCCAGAATTGTTTATCATCTCATCTTGTTAGCCAGATGTATCATTGAATGACGAAGGATTGATTTAACCACTATATTGATTTAACTGCGTTTCTGTATTTGAAATGAAGCTGATGGTCTTGAAAGGCACCTTGAGATTTGAATAAACTCTCAAGGTGCTGAATAAATAAAATTGTCCTGAATTGAACTGTATTAATATAAAAAATAGCAATACATTTGAAGATAGTGGTAACTGAAACCAGATTTCATCCTTACATAATAAAAACAAGAAAACCAAACTGGACGCTTTGGTTGCTAGGTGAGGGACAATGCCCATGCCGATTTTGACCCATCAATCGGGAGATTTTTTAAACGGCTCACACCAACAAAACATTTAGGTATTGCCAAAAAACAGCTGGATGTTTTTTTTTTGTTTCTAGAAGCTTTAAAGTTATTCCACCAGTCCATGGTGCTTGAAATATAACATCCATCCAAGCAGTCCTTTGCAATTGTAATAAAATAATGTAATAAATTGTACAGTTATACTGGCTAAAGAAATAAATAAAAAGGAACATTGTCTTCTATTCAATAAAAAAATAAAAATATTTGTTCACCTATTTACAACAAAATTATCCAAATAATTTTTTAAATATATATCTTCACATTGCAAAGAAATTCAGTTAAGTTTTTTTTTTTTTTTTTTTTTACCTCTGGATGCTGGACCCAAATGGACCCACAGTGGACAGAAGCAGATGACACATCTGTGCTGACGAACTGTGACTGCGTGTAAAACATTTTTTTCCTTTGATATTGTGTTTTTTTAAAGTCCTGAGGACACAGAGAGGACCTGCTGCTTTTCAGTCCAGCCATCTCATCAGCAACTGAATTCACCGCTGTGATGGAAAACCAGCAGTGGGCCGACCGCTGTTCGGATACGTCAAGCCAATCTAGGTGTATTTCTGTCCCAGGCTCAGGCTGGTTTAGCCTCAGTCGGAAAGAATAAATATGTATACTTTTTTCCCAGCAAACCCCCCCTGCTAACTGAAAAGTAGGTCATTTTTATCCGCTGGCAACCTGGAGAAAGTTGATGATGCTTTTATCTCTCCCGGTTTTGGTGCTACAGCACTCCTCCATCCAGTCTTAGTCGAACGTCATCAGTCCTCATCGGTTCTGTTTGGTACCTGTGTTCAGACATCAGACTTCTCTCTTCTCTTCTTCACCAACGCTACACCACCGGTATCTTTATCGCAATTTTAGCTGTCTGTACTGTTGCCTAAAGTAGCACAAACTATCATTATAATTTTCATCATGGGAATTAACAGAATGCATGAATAAAGTGTTGCAATAAAATGTCGCACATTTGTATATCCATCCATTCATCCACTGTCTATACCTGCTTATATTGCAGGGTTGCTGACAGTTGTATGGAGAGGTGCTTATTATCTGAGAAAATTCAGATTCACCCATTAACTAAGATTTGTGGAGATTAGTTCCTCATTAAACTTGTACGTTGCACCAATTTCAGGAAACTTTGGTATTTGTCTTCTACAGACTAGTCTGTGCTATTTCTTGCTGTGAGGATCATCTGTTTTCTCCGACCGCCTAATCCAGTGCAGATTAAGTTGCTGTGCAGTTGAAGCATCCAAATTGGATTCAGCCCAGTTCCATTCATCTGAATTTGATTCAATTCAGTCGATCTAGATTCCGTTTATTTAAGATAAACTCGGTTTGATTCTTTTCAGTCCAAATTAATTCATATCAATTCTCTCTTCTTTCACCTAACTGAACTTGAAATCCAGTTAAATCAAATCAAATTGGATTCAGTTCAGTCTAAATTAGTCCAGCTGAATTTATTTCAGTCATTTCCCATAAAGATGAAATCCATTCAACTGAGTTCTCTTCAATTTCAGTCAATTTGATTCCATTTCAGTCAAACTGCATGTGATTAAATTTAGTTCACTTAAATTCGGTTCAGTTTAGTTAGTTGATTTAAGTTCTGTTAAATTATATTCTATTTAGTAAATCTAGTTCAGTTTAACAGAATTCAGTTTAGATAATACAGTGAAAATCAAAAGTCCTTACAAAAAAATACAGTTTAAAACTATCTACATTCAGTCTGGTTCAGTCTACTACGTTTCAATACATTTTGCATTCTAATTTGTGAAACGTATAAAAATGTTTTAGGTACAGCACAGATGCACTGATTATAGAAGAAAATTGTGATAAGGCTATAAATAGGAGCATTTCAGGTGTACTTCATGTAACGACCCAATTATGGACAATGATTTCTGACATTTTGGATAATTTTCTAACTGATCAGAGAGGCTTGCGAAAATAAACAGAAACCTTTATTGACTGATATACAAGGTCAGGAAAAGTTTCCTAGAACAGGAATTGAGAGACTGCAAACGGACTGAACTATCCCGTCCTCTCCAAAACATCCTTCCCATCTGATGCTGCCCTCAAAACACACTTCAGTGGCCTAGCTTTGTCTGTTAGCCCTTCCCCCTACCAGTTTGGTTTCTATTTTACTGCTACAAAGCACTCTTTAAGCTGTTTTTTTAAAGTGCACTGCAAAAGTAATTTATTATTGATATGTTCTGATATTGGGGCCTTGGTAGTGCTATTTGTTTTAGCTCTGTCAGAGTGTGTTGTGCAGCAGCACTTCAACTCTGGATAAATTCACAAGTTTCCCTGGTTCTATTTTATGGATCATTTAGAATAACATGATGATCCAGACAGATGCATTAGGCATATATATATATATATATATACACACATACACATTTCTTTTGCTCCAGCTTTACAGAGGTCTATCAGGATAAGTGTTTGTAAAATAGTTTAGATTTGCTGCAGCAGATGATAAATTGATGGATTCCTTATATTTGTGTGCATTTGCAGAGTATCTTTGCTCAGTTCCAGTTCAGCAGCGAGCGTGTCCTGCCGTCGGATGCACTGCGGAGTGCTCTGGCCAAGACGTTCCAAGACGAACAGCGGTTTCAGCTGGGCATTATGGACGACGCGGCCGAGTGTTTTGTGAGTCTGCAGCAGCAATGTGACACACACAGAATCTTTTATATATTACTACCTATGGCTCTGTGTTACTTGATTTATAATCTGTTATTTTTTGACATATGCAATATGTAAATTTAAGCTGTTGTCACCTAACTCAGTCTGTATTTTGCTGAAGGTGAAAGAGCTATTCACTTGGGTCCAAATGCAAAAATAATTAAGTGTATTTTGTCAAGCATCAAGTTCTGTCACATGTATCACTTATGATGTGCCCTGTTGATCATCAGTGTATTGGGATGAGGATTGTCAAATTTATTCCAACATTTCTTTGTTTCTCCACACTTAATGATTGCCAGATCATCTTGGACTGAATATCAAATGATCAGCCCAACCAGTCAATGATAAATATCAACTTGATTAATTTGAACACAGAGGACAAGTTCTCTACCATTTCAGTTACTCCAAGCGTTTGGCATGCTGAGGTGAGGGACAACTGTCAGGGCTGAAAATGCATCCAGTTGGGCAGGTAACTGCGTGGGTATGTTAAAACAACTTTTTAAAAGAACATCCAAATCAACTTATATTCACCCTCTTTGCTTTGAAGCCACTAAAACGTTCTGGTGCAACCAATTACTTTCAAAAGTCAGATAAGTAGTGAAATGAAGTTCCCCTGTGTGCAGTCAAGTTTTACATGATTTGCAGAAACAGTATAAAACACAGCTGTTCCGAAATGCTCCAGAGGCTGGAGCACCACTAAGCGAGAGGCTTCACACCATGAAGACCAAGGAGCTATCCAAATAAGTCAGGGGCAAAGTTGATGAGAAGTACAAGTCAGGTTGGGAATATATATGAAAAAAATCCAAATCTTTGATGTTCCCCAGAACAACTTAAAATCCATGATCTTCAAATGGAAAGCTCATGGTACCACAACAAAGCTACCAACAGAGGGCTTGCCAACAAAACTCACAGACTAGGCAAGAGGGCATTAATCAGAGAGGCAGCACAGAGACTAAAGGAAACCCTGAAGAAGTTGCAGAGCTCCACATCAGAGACTGGAGGATCTGTCCATAGGACCACAATAAGCCGTACGCTCCATAGACCTGGATAGTCTTAAATACAGATATTCCTGAGCAAAGCAGTCTGCCTGTGGTTTGAGACTGGGTTGGAAGTTCACCTTCCAGCAGGACAATGACGACCCAAAGCATACTGCTAAAGCAACCCTTGAGTGGTTTAAGGGATTTTTGAAAAGTTTTGAGAACTCAATCCAGTTGATAATATGTGATCAGACTTGAAGATCTCTGTTCACAAGTTAAAAAAAACCAAAATCAAGGAGCTGGAGAGGTTTTACCTTCAGGAATTGGGGAAAAACATCCCTGTGGGAAGATGTGTTGAACTCATAGAAACATATCCAAAGCCACTTGCAGCTGGAATTCCTGCAAACGGCGACTCTACAAAGTACTGACTTTAGCAGGGGAGAGAATAGTTAAACATGAAAAAACCCAAGGGGCTGAATACTTTTACAAGCTACTATATATTTATGGATAAAACAGTGTTTTGAAAATATATATATATATATATATATATATATATATATATATATATATATATATATATATATATAAAATATTTCTAAAAGAATAACTCAATAAATTAATTAATTAAAAATAATTTATCAATCAAATTGATAAATACATCATCTCTCATTATGTAAAGGAGATACTATAAAATTCTAGATGTATGCAGATGATACAGCTATATATATATATATTCATGGGAAGGATGCTAATGAAATGGCTGTCAAGTTATCAGATAATTTCACCCTGATTACACGAATCATGTCTTTCTTTAAAATATGGGAATACACCAGTGATGTCTTTTGCAAATATACACAAACACAGATACAACACAAATGTCAATATCAAAAGGAGAAATTAAAGTCAATGAAAAATAATTTAAATACCTAGGTTTTATTATAGATCCAACGCTCATCTTTAAAGACTGAAATGTACTCTGGGATATAATCTTGAAGTTATCAGAGATTATTTCTTTAATGTTCCGATGTCACATTTCTCCTGTTTATCTTGCTAGTCACAAGCAATTTTTTTTAAATAAAAGGTGACCTTAAAACACCTTGATCCAATGTATAATCAAGCTCTCAAAATCATGAATAAAATGACAACTTTATCACCAATGCCATATATAGCACAAAAACAAGATGTTGTGTTTTGAAAACATTATCAGTTTCCCTTATGAGTGTTTAGTTTTTAAAGACACCCATGATCTTTCACCTTCACCTCTGTAGTTATTTGCTTTCTGAACATCTGAACAGATGAGCATAGCAACAAGGTCAACCACTTGAGGGGAATGCAGCATCCCTAAATGCAAAACTGCCTGTGGACAAGCTGCTCTTTCTTTCAAGTCCATAAGTAATATCTGTTTACTTGTTTATTCTTTTCAGATGAATTTTATTGTTTGTAGTACATTTAATTGTTAAAGCAGCTTTGTTTATCATACGATGTCCAAGACAAATTTCCCCATGGGGACAATAAAGTATACATCTATCAATCTGTCTATAAAAGAATGGAACAAACTCTCTACTCACTTAAAAATTTCAAAGATCTATACAACCTTTTTAAGGAAAACAAAAAATGCATTTTAAGAAAACAATTATGTGATCATAAATTCTTCTTAAGATGTATTTTTACCTGGATGAATGTTTGTGTATTTTACGATTAACATATGTGTGTTTTGTAACATGGATTTGGATTTTAAAGGGTGTTTTATCTTCATAATCTTATATTAACTTTTACCATTGTGTCTGTGCAAACATCCAATATGCGCCTCCTGGTTTCTCCCTGCCAGTTCACTTTCTCTAGTGCTATGATTTAGCCCTCTGTGTGCGTGCGTGTGTGTGTGTGTGTATGTGTGTATGTGTGTGTACGCATATGTTTTATGTGTGCTTCTGAGAGGTGCCGTCTGATCGATTGGTAGTAAATGTGTACAGTCAGGGAATCCGTCTGCTTCTTATGAAATATAGATGCTGCTCCCACGGTCAGATTAACAAGAGCACCAGCAGAGAGAAGCAGTCAACTCCACACATATACTCACACACGTACTGCATTTATGTGCATACAACCACACGGCTCATTCGTGTAACCCGTGTCTGTGTTGCATGTTTTTTCAGGAGAATCTGCTGATGCGTATCCACTTCCACATCAGCGCAGAGAGCAGGGAGGACATCTGTACAGCCAAACACTGCATACCACACCAGAAGTTTGCCATGACTCTGTTCGAACAGGTAAGTGCTTAAAGGAGATACGCCTAAAGGTCCGGAATATGTGATGTTTTCCAGGTCCTTAAGACGGGAAGCAAATAAAGTGTGGAAGAATATTTGTATTTCCAGAAATTATCCATTCGTTCGTCTTTCTGACTGTCCAACCTTCCTTCTTTTCTGTGCTTTCTGCACTTTCCTTTAAAAAAAGTATCATTTTAGTCACTAGGTCAAGAATTAGAAGCTTTATTTCTTATTTCTATATTTTCACAGACAAATCCCATCAAAAATAACCCACCAGAATACACAACAACGTACAATTGTACAGAAAATAGAACACCAGTAAAAAGTAAATTACTAAATCAGCCCAAGTATAACTCAAATGTTTCTGGAGATAAAATGAGTCCTTCGCTGCTTTAGTAATCTCATATCCACAAGGTCCACCTTCTGTAGAAAAAGTGACAGTGCATTCCACAGTTTGGGTGCCACTGCTTGGAAAGATTGTCTTTTATTTATCTATTTTTAACGTGTCCTGTCTGGCTGTATAGCATTAATAATTGCTTTCTTAATGCCAAAGAGAACCCAACAAATTTACTTTCACAAGTGGAGCATTACTGCTTTCACTATAGTTCTCAACTTGATACTCATACAAAAAAAATTATTGAACATTATTTTGTGGATTATTTCAAATCCAATGGACAGAGAAACAGAAAAGTAAAAGAGATAAAAAAGGAAGGGAGAAAGGTGACGCAAAAGGTGACGAAAAAAGAGGAAAAAGAGTGTAGAGGATAAGATCCTCGGAGTTTGCTTCCGGCAGAACGAGATATAGAAAGAACAGAACAGAACAGAAAAAAGTATCACAGGTACAAACATCCAATGCCTATAATAGCATCACTGAAAAATATGCAGTGTTATTTAATACAAGATGCATTTAGTGGCAGCCAAAGCCAACTCTAGGATTTACCTGTAAGTGTATCTGTAAGCACCTGGATCCAAACAGGGGAGTGTGCTTGTGTATGGAAGGTTTGTCCATAAAAAAATGCTATGGTGTTATCTATTTAAAATAACCGATAGATGAACCTATTCAGGCTACACAGTTTGACACTCTTCAGCAATGCTGCCTTTCAGCAAAAAGGTCTTGGGTTTGAATCCCAGACCTGCCCATTGAGCACCGGCCCCACGAAACAACCACCAGGAGTGAGCCAGGACACACCTGAGCATCCAGCCTCGGGTATCGAAGACCACCAACACAGTCATATTCACACGTTCCCACCCTGGTGCCCACACATGCAGACACTCAACCATACACTCAATGTAATAATACACTAGAATTTACGCTGTACACTCACTTGCACTCACCGCACACATCCTATACTCCCAAGTCCAGGTACCAATACCCCAGAGGGGCGTCCAGCCCCCAGACCCGGGAGGTGATCCCCTTCACCAGGATGGAGGAGAGCAGACAGCCCAAGCCAGAAGCCAAGTCCAGAGTCGAGCACCGCCCCAATCTGGTCCATACCCCAACCCCCCGCCCCAGTTCTGATGACCCCGAACCCATCCATCTATGGATGGATGGGTTCCAATATTGAGATTGGGTCTTTTTAAGTCCTAAAACAGGTGTGAGGGACCACTAAAAAGTTTTCATTTGATCACCTCGTACTACAAGAGGAAGTGATGTCAATTCAAATAAGATATCTAGAAAACGGCTTTTCCTTGTAAAGCTCTAAACCTTAAGAAGATTTTTTTTTTTAAATGAACTCTACATCTGACTGGCAACCATTGTAGCCACTTTAAATCAGGAAGAATGTGGGTGTCTCTGTTTCTTCATTTCTAATACATATAAAAACAAGAAAATGCATCCACTTCTTTGTTTGAATGTCTTTTCTTGTTTTTTCTATAGCCTAAGAGTAGAGATAAATGTCTGCACCTTTAACTACGAAGCAAAAACATTTTCTAGAACATCGGTTATAAAAATAGTTTGGACAAGGTAAATTCCAATTGTGAAGAGGTTTAAGAGGTCTGAATACACTGCAAAAACGGAACTAAAAATAAGTAATATTTTCTAAAAGTGAGTGTATCTGTCCTTGATTTGAGCAGGTAAATAAGATGATCTGCCAATGGAATAAGACTTTTGCACTTAAAATAGGAACAACTTATCTCCATCATCTTATTTCAAGTGCAGGATGTCTAATTATCTTATTTTAGGGATAGAAATACTCATTCCATTGGCAGATAATATTTACCTGCTCAAATCTAGGACAAAAACACAAATTTTAAAGAACATTTCATTTATTTTTAGATCCATTTTTGCAGTTTTCCCTTTTGGAAATACTTGTTTGGAAGCACAGCCCCACCAAGAGTTAGTGTCATAATAGGACTGTTTTTCTTTTTCTTGGTTTGAGTAAGTGCCTCATCAGATTGAATAGAAGCACCTCCACTTAGCAAGCACTGGCCCTTGTTTAGATCCAGAACATGCTTGGTGAAAAAATAACCCTAAATCATTAACTAATTTAACATTTGATGGCGTCTAATGAGAGAATAATTATAAAAGAAAATGATGTCCTGTAATGAATCCCAGGATGTCTTTCGTCTTACAGTGTGTGTGCAGCAGCTGTGGAGCCTCATCGGACCCCCTGCCCTTCATTCAGATGGTTCATTACATCTCCACCACGTCCCTCTGGTAAGTCCAAAATTGCACCTACTCACACACACACACACACACACACACACACACACACACACACACACACACACACACACACACACACACACACACACACACACACACACACGCTTGTGTTGTGAATACGCACAATGCAGTAAATCTGGAAGCAAGCTGGGGCTTAATCGAGGCAGTAAAAGAAGGTACAGCACGTTCTTCACTTCCCTGCATGGGTCCCGGCCGAACGCTGAGCAAAGTCACACATGAACATGGAAGCGCGTACATCATCCTCGGGCTCATGCATATGCAGGAGCAGGTGAGCATGTGCGTAATGAATCCCAAATGTAAATGAAGGAACGTCCAGGCAATTCCACGCACAGGGAAGTATGCGTGTTACATTAAAATCTCCCACGCTCCAAGTTAATGAAATAAGAATCTTGGTTGCAATCAATCAGTTGCACCGAGGGAGGAAGAAAAATCTATACAAGTAAAACAGAGAAGCAGAACGACCAAATGAGAAAATGAAACAAAACATCCATACATATCCCTTTTGTAAATAATCAAAGTGTGGATGCAGTGAGAAAATACAAATAAACAGGTAGTTCAAGCGCAAAGGAGCATCTTTCTCTGTGTTTGTGGCTGTTAACACCACCAGGCTATTTTTAATATTACACAGGCTTGCTGCTTTTTACAGCAAAAAAAAAAAAAAGTCAGCATAAGTAAGATAATCCAAGGTTAACAAATAAAGAGAGAAAAATATTTGGTTCAAGCACCACTCAAGAGTCTTTTTGGCTGCTGTGGTGGTGTTGGATTTTTCTGCTTTTCTAAAGGAGAGCAGTCGAGATGATTATTTCAGTGGAAGGGATGAGGAAAAGAGATTAAGATGGTTTTTAAATTGGTATTCTTATACAATAATAATACTGACAAACTCTCCCACATGCACCTGAGTCTGCCTGAAACCAGGTCATTTCACAGTCACAGAGAGGAATAAGGTATGGATGACTTTGTCCTTCAGAGGACTTAAAACAGGTAAATGTAGATTAGTACTGACAGGATCACTCCACATTTCTGATGTTTAAAGTCCAAACCTTCCCAGAGTCAAATTTCCAGATCTGTCACATCTTCTTAGCTGATTAAAGTTAAAGTATGAATAGAAAAAGTTTACGTTAAATTAATGAGATCTTTTAAATGTGGTAATGAGGTTTTAAATGTGGAACCGGATGGATGGATGGATGAATTGATGAACAGACATTTTTCTGGGTGATTCATCTGAATTCTCATCTCTGTTTTTGTGAATCTTCAGCCTTCCAGACAGACAGAACTGGACAGAATACCAGTTCTGACAATTCCTTACAATTGTAATAAAAGAAATTTGAAGAACTGCATTTGCAATATTTATTCCCCACTTTCTGCCGAGAATTTTTCATTGATTATTTATGATAGGAGCAGGATTTACAAGTGATAACAGAGTTGACATTTTAAACTGGCTTTAACATTTTTATTTCAGCCATTAGTAAAGTTAGCCGGCTAGCGTAATTGTTTTGTGTGTGCTGCCAAACTAATGTAGATCCGTCACCCTAACCCGGAGATTTCCTAAAGGCTGTCAACATTTCCAGATTCAGCATGTTCTATGATGTTGATACACTAAAATAAAAAAATAAAAAACAGAGAATCTGTGCTGTACTCTGTTTAGCCTTCCTGTTATCCGGCGAAAGTCTCGCGCTCTCACAGCTTGAATGAACTGCAGACATTTCTTGACATGTTGAAAAATCTGTGCCCTGTGTTAAATCTGTGCTAAATCCAACAGCGAAGACTCAGGGATGGTGGGTTCAATGACCCAAAAAAAAAAAAAAAGATTTTGGAATTTACGACCACCGGTCAGCAGTCGAGACTGATTACGAAGAAAATGTCCACATTCTGGTCACCAGACAATTTATCTCTGGATGTTTCATTTTTTTTTTAATCTCTTGTGATTTATGTTTTCTGTTAAAGTGAAAGGGGAAAAAGCACATGGCTGTGTCCCAGCATCAGCATAGCAGAGAAATGTTTATGGTTAAACCTTTTGGTATTTCTATAATAGGGTCAACCAGGGAAATAAAATAAACGCAGAAATATTCAGTGTCAAATACAGATATCAGCAATGTGTATTTCTGTTTGCTGATTGGTGTTGCTTTCAGCAGCAAAGTGTGCGATTTTATTTAAATATTTTTATTCCTGTGTTAAATGCTGCAGTAACCAGGCAGTGAGGATGCTCGAGTGCAGAGAGAAACCCACGCCGGACATGTTTGGAGAGCTGCTCCGCAACGCCAGCAACATGGGAGACCTGCGCAACTGCCCGGTGAGACAATACACACTTTACACATAGTATAAGATAGAGCAAGAGTATTATTAACTTCAGTGAGGAGACATTTCCAACTGAACAACTCTCACATTCAAAAAAAAATCGGTGTGACAGATGTGTTTCTCTTTAAACAGTGGACTTTAATTCTGAAATGTATGAGTTCAGTGAATATTTTTCTCACACATTAACATACCATCCTTCCCACCTACGCTCTCATTATTAAAAAAAATATAAATCGGTAAAGAAAAGTTAATTAACTTTTAATTAAGATGCCTCCACAAATTAAAACAATCAGACGATATTAATTAGTCTTGCATCTGTCAGTCATCAGATACATGGTGAATTGTGCGTGAGAATGGTCTGAGATGACTTGTAATGATATTTTATTTACAGCGCAGCCTCCTGCAGGCAGCTTTGACACTGAATTTAAAAGTGTGCATCTGGGAATGAAGTGTTTACTTTTGGTTAATCAGATGAGTGGGACATATCATACCTCCATCTCACTTTTAACCACGAGAGGTTTCTGAAAATAAACAGAGGTTTTATATCCACAGAGATGAGATCAGTAAAGGTATGAATGTTAAAGCTAGACGGTATTATTAAAGCTGAAGTGCCTCTAGAAATATCTAATAGCTACCACTTGCAGAGGAGCAGAATGAATACAAAACTGTTGACTTTATTTAAGATGATGTGCATTTTTCTAATAATAGAATAGTAGTCTTATCTTTATTTCATGTTAAACAGCATTTATTATAGACAGCTGTTAGCATAATGGACAGAAATTAGTAGTTGAAATATATTTTTGTTGCTTTAGTATAACTGATAATGTGTAGCACTGTCTGTTCTGCATATCGTCAGTCTGGGTCTGCTCCCATCAAATCCGTTCGGGTAAAGGAGGGACATTCAGCATAACTCTCTGAGCTGATTGGACGTAGCGACACATAGTGCCCGCCTACCAAAGGTCGGGTTTAGCCAATCACAGTATCAAATTAAAACGTGCAAACAGCAGGCGCCATGAGAAACCACAGGTTATGCTGGTCAAGGTGCCCTTACAGATGTGATAGCAGCAGCTACGCCTGCGTCCTCCTGCACTGCCATGCTTCTTGTGGTTCGGCTGTGGGTTCGCCCGCTCTCGCTTTCATCACAGCTGGATGTCCCGCCTTAAAACCTAATGCTGCAACGTGATTGGGTGACCTGTTTTGGGGTGGTCTCGAACGAGGCAGGAGCGGGACAACGTGGATTATCATGTGTTTGTGAAGGTTAGCTTTAGTACAGTTGTTGTTGGAAATACCTAAGCTGATCAATACCTGCCGAGTTACAGAGATGGGGGAATTTTTTTTTTTTTTTATGTCTTTAATTTTTAGGGGATTGCATGTCAGGATCTGATGTTTAGATTATAACATTATTTAAACATTAAATTCAAATGTACACATATCTATCTATATATATATATATATATATATATATATATATATATATATATATATATATATATATATATATATATATATATATATATATATATATATATATAATAGAGGAAATCAAAATGTAAAGTTCTGAAATGAGAACCATCTGTAGCAGAAATAGTTTTCCAGTTCAGTTTTTATGCAGCATTACTACATGACACAGTTTGGGGGGACAGCCTTCAGCAGTTGGACAGATGGCATCAAGTTTGGTTGTAGATTACTTTGGTGTACAGAGGAGTTCATTCACTAAGTTGTCAAAGAAGCCCAAGTCATCACACCTCCACCATTGTGCTACAGTAAGCATCTTGTATGAGCTGCGTGTGTTGATGTTGGGTTTTTCACACTGTGTATGCGGCCAAACATCTCTTCAGTTTTATATCTGTCAAAATGACATTATTCAAGAAGTCTAGTGAGTTATTCAGATGCAACTTTACAAACCTATGTCATGTTGCTGTGCTCTTCAATGAGGAATCTTTTGGCAACTCTGACAAGCAAACCTGTCACCTCTGAGCTGCAGTTCCTGGGTCCCTCACTTTTTCTCTGATCATTGCATGGTCTGAACTTCATCGAGACGTCCATTTCTGGAACCACTGGCAGCTTTCTTAGTAAATGTTTTCCACTTGTGAATAATATAATCATAGTGTTCAAACAGTTTGGAAATAAGTCTTTCCAGATTGAACGAACACTGGCAACAGTTGCTTCTTGAAGGTCGGTGCTGAAATCTCTCCAGTTCGGCATCGACTTTGCAGAAACCTGTAGGCTTTAGAGCAGAGAAGAGCTTTAATGGAGATGGTTAAACTTGCTGATCATTAATTTATGGAGTGTGTTTAATTTGCAGCAGCTAGCTGCCTCATCACACCCTTCCTGCGTCCTATGGAAGCAGGAAGGCTGTATTTAGTTTTTCACACATCTTTGCTAGATAAATAGTGACATTATTGAATCTTTTGTGTGTTTTCATACATTTGAGGTTTGATTAAAATAATTACAGCGCTTGATAAAGACATCATTACTATTATGTTCTGATGATTTTAGATACAAGAAACATTATTTTTTTTATTATATGGTGGTAAAACCAACCTAAATATAGGCAAGAACATTAGTAGAGATGCAGTTCAAGATGTTTCCATGTGAATATACTTTTGTTCCTTTAAATACTCACTGTTAATATTTATTAGATAAAATGAGTCCATGGATGAATTAATCTAATGGGCAAATTAAAAAGCTGATTAGTTTCATAATTAGTTTCATAATTTCTTTGTTTTTCCCCTTCTCTCTTGACGGCTGTGTGTTACATAACCCCCAGTTCATTTGCATTATCGTTTAATTTTCTTCATTAAATTCTCTTACTGGAGGTATTCTTCCCAGTGATCTATAGTTATCAGTTTTCTCACAGTAGGAGATCATTTTTAGGGATTAAAATCATGATCAGTTTTAAAAAAAAACTGAATTAGAAATTAGTTTCAAAGGAGATTATTTTAAAGGATTTTGAGAAGAAGGTGAATTAAAGATTATGCGTGGTTCCATTTCTTCTGCAGGATACTGTTTTATGTTGCCACATGGGGGAAAGTTGCTGTTGATTAGACACAGTTTGTCCCCACAAATAGCCATGCACATAATTAATAAACTAGACTATCATTGAAAAGTTAATTTATTTTAGTAACTCAATTTAGTAAGTGAAGCACATTATATAAATTAATTACACACAGATTATTGTTTTCAAGCCTTTATTTCAGTTAATTATGATTGTCTGCTTACAGTGAATGAAAACATGATGTTTAAAATTAGATTATGACATCAGACCAATAAAAAATATTAATACAAAAATATGGACTTGTAAAGTATGTTTAACTACTGCTTAAAGGTTGTTATTTTTAAAAGGTACTTTTAGTTTGACAAACTAGCCTCATCAGAAGGGTTATTCTATTGCACCACCACCAATGCTTTACCCTTTCCTTTTTTTTTTACGTCTCCTATTTGGTTGTGTAGCACTAATAATTGCTTTCTTAATGCCAAAGACAGACCGACAGATTTACTTTCACACTGCTTTCACTCTAGTGCTCTGCTTGATATGTATGCAAACAGCTTTTTTGGACATTATTGGACTCTTTGGCAAAAGTCCAGTTGCCTCCAATTTAAGCCTGTTTGCTGTTGCGATGGCCTGGATAACTGAGAATTTGCACAGCTTGTATATCTAAGATTTATCCATAGGAAAAATGCTCAATAGTGGTTATGAGGAGCCAAAGATCAGCCCCCAGGGTGCCGAGGCAGACACAGGGGAGTCCCAAGAGGGGTGCCGCCCCAAAACCCAACCTGACAAAGAAAAAGGCACACAGTCACAGGCACGCAGTCCAAATCACACGTTCCCACCCTAATGCCCACACATGCAAAAACTCATAACCATACACTCAATTTAATAAAACATGACGCTGTACACACAGTTGCACTCACCACACACATCCCACACTCCCAGGTCCAGGTACCCGGGCACCAATACCCCAGAGGGGTGTCCAGCCCCCAGACCCGGGAGGTGATCTCCTTCACCAGGATGGAGAAGAGCAGACAGCCCAAGCTAGGAGCCGAGTTCAGATCTTAGCACCGGCTCAATCCAAACCAATCCATCCAGATAACACAATTCAGACAAGCCAGCCAATCAGAGCCCATCCCACGAACTTGGAGGTGCCCAGACCAGCCAGTCATGCTACACCCACACATCACATCCCTGCTAGGAAGGCCACACCGAGTCAACCAGCCTCCACCACCACCGAGACCGCATGCCACTCAACCCACCTCTCCATGCCAGAACCCTACACCCTATTCCTGGGGAGGGCAGGATTGCAACCATGTGTGGTGCCTCTTGAAACACGGACCCCAGCTGCAGACCACAAACTCTTGAATGGGCTTCAGTTCACAAGCCTCTGAAGGCTGGGGTTATCATAGTTGCATATACACTTTTTTCTACCACGCTTTGTCCTTCCACTCAACTTTCCATAGATGTGCTTGAATACAACCTTCTGTAAACAGACAGTGTTTTTAGAAATCACCCCCTGGGTCTTACTCTACATGTCAAGTCAGCATTCTTCCCTACAGCTGTGCCGGCCATAATGTAACATTTCTATACAAAGATTTTTTGAGAAGTCAAAGTTAGGATTTTCATTACCTTATTATTGTTATTTTAAATAGAGTTTCTTTTAATGAATCTATATTGTATAAATTTCACTTATTGATATACTGAAATCTTTTTTTTTAGTGACATTCCAAGTGAGAGGCATTTATTTATGGGGGAAAATCTGTAAAAGAACGCTTTTCTTTCATCGAGTATGTCAGGGAGAAGGAAGAGGACTTTGAAACTCCAAATGTGAAAATAGTGAAGTTAACGTCAGAGAAAAGAAGAATCTCAAACTGTTATTAATTGTGTTTGACCTCTGAGCACATTGCACATGCTCAGTCGGCTTTGCAAATGTAACGGTAATTTGCAGCCAACAATTATGTGTGAAATGAGAAGCCGTGGCGGTCTGTGCCCTGCATGATAATGGTGTCTGCAAGCTGCCTTTGTGAGGAAAAGGCCTATAATCTACCTAAATAGCTGGTGTGCTCACAGCACGTCTCATCAGCTGGACACAAGAAAAAGCTGTTCTACTTCTTATTTCTGCAAGATTAGGAACCATGGCTGATAGGTAAGAAAATAGGTGCAAAAAAACAATAAGACTCAAAATGCCATCCAAATTGGATCTGTCATCTAAACCTGTGAAAACCCACACAGGATGTGGTGTTTTTTTTATGTTTGACTCAGACATGACTGGGAAGAAAGCAACAATTAGCATTCTGAGAAGCTATCGCATCGTTTGACAAAAAGCCCCGTTTTCTATCTTCTGGAAATATCTGCATATCAAAGGTCTGCAAGTGTTGTTTTCTTTCGCAAATGAATTTTCAGAGATGAGACTGCACTGATCAATGCGAAGCACAGCAAGTCTGTGCGTACAGTCATCTGATAAATGATGCTGTCAGCGACTGAGTGAGGCTGTGTGCCGGTCGCGAGTCCTGGGCTAACAGATAACCCCCGTCCTGGAGCGGTGCTGCTTGGCCGCCGCCCTCCGGCCTGCGTTTGTGTCCCTTTCTGAGAAGCGAAAAGCAGACGCTGGCAAAATACCTTCCTGCCATCTCTGGTGCCAGTGCAGGACGGCTCTCTGCCCACAGAGGCAGCGTTCTGAGTGGGATCGTGCATAGCGTGCGTGCATGTGTGTGTGTGTGTGTGTGAGTGATGCGTTTGGCAGACGATCTGGATGCCGGGGTGTTCTCAGGCTGTTTCCGAGTCCGCTCTGCCTGCTCTGTGTGCGCTGTCGTGTGTGTGTGTATGATGGTGCAGGCTTTTTATTTCAGAGTGTGTGTGTTTGTACCTGCTCTGTGGTGGGTCATGACTCAAAGGAAGAGTTCAGAACACACGGTTCTGAACTCAACAGAAGGCCCGAGGGACAAATACAACTCAGCGCAGCACTTTTTTTCCCCCCTCTGTCGTTTTCTCTTACAATCCTTTCATTATCTCTTTTCTCTTGCCTTCATCTTCCACTCCCCATTCTCTTACCGCTCACTTAATTCCCGTGTGTATCTGCATGTGTACTTGTGTTTAAAATGACTAAATAAAAATATTATTTGGGAGAGCTGCTTTTCTAACTGAGCAGGGGTTAATATGATGGTGTGTGGACATAAACATAATGATTCAAGAAGTTTCAAAGAAGAGTTGGGGGAAAAAATATAAAATTGTTTTAAACAACATGAAAAGCATTTTGTTAAGCAAAAAAACCCAGACTAATATCAATATTGCTGGTAAAATACTGCAACATCAGACATTTATTACCTTCGAATTACTGGGCATGTCTCAGTTTCTGGTATCAAGGCACAGGCACATCTGTATAAATTACATCATCAAAAAACTTTGATGATGTCAGTAATTCAATAACAAAATGAAGCTCATAATATGTTGATACACCACACAGAGTGATGTATTTAATGAAGACTTTGGCTTACAGCCAATTAAAAACAGTTGCTGGGAAAATGAAAATATTATATAAGACCAACAGACAGGCAGACAATATTTTTAGTTTTGCTTTTCTAAAGAAATGTCATGTTGTAGCCTACGTAAGAATCACAAGCGGAAAAAGGTCATCACTAATAAAGCTGACTCCTCACAGAGGGATGCATCCAAGAATATAAACAAAAAGTTTTGTGGAAATAAAAAAAAAGCAATGATGGGAATGTGAGGCCTCTGTTGCTGGATTCAGAGCTTTTAGAGTCCCCCTTCACACACGGAGGCATGAACTGTCGCTTTGCTTGCACTGCAAAAAGGGAACTAAAAGTAAGTAAAACTTTCTTGAAATTAGTGTATTTTTCCTTGATTTGAGGAGCTAAATAAGACTATCTGCCAATGGAATGAGTATTTTTACCCCTAAAATAAGATAATTAGATATACTGCACTTGAAATAAGATGGAGATGAATTGTTCCTATTTTAAGTGCAAAAATCTTATTCCATTGCCAAATAGTCCTATTTACCTGCTCTAATCAAGGGAAAATACACTTATTTCAAGAAAATTTCACTTACTTTTTGTTCCCTTTTTGCAGTGTGTGTCAAGCTACTCTTGAACCAGAGACATCATCGCAAGCGTCCCACTTGGGTTAAGGAGAAAAAGGACTTGGCTGTTCTCCAGTTGTCCAAACTCTTATTAATTTATTTATTTATTTTTAGATAAAAGGCCTTTTAGCATTTTGTTTGGAAATAAAGGTGCCAGATTTCGGATATAGAGTAAAGAAGCACAGAAACCTATAATTGCAGCCATGTCATCTGCTGGTGTTGGTCCGTTGTGTTTTGTCACGTCCAAATTTACAGCGGCTGCCTACGAGGAAATCTTTGAAAACTACGTGCTCCTCTTACCTGACAAGTTTTATAAAAACAAAATGCTGATTTTGGATTCCACAGGACCAACACAACCACTAAACACATAACATTTGAGAAGAGGTATTTCTAAAAATGGGAGAGCTTTCTTTTTATTTCTTCTTTTTTTTTTAGAAATGTTGTCCTATTTTGCAACTCTTGACATTTTTTAAGTAGGACAGGTGCTGCCACTCACGCAAATGAAAGATAGAGTGACACTATATCACGTTATATGATGGTGAAAACTATGCACCTTTCACATTTGAACAACTAAATATCACATTATTACAACATACGCATTGTAACAAAAAACATTAAGTTATCAATGATATATTACACAACCATAATGTTATTAGCACAGATAATAAAACTATATTGTTTGAATAGAACAGAATAATTGTTTATTGCCACACAGTGTTCATGTCATAGCCCGATGCCTTTTATCCTTTGAACCTAATATATTTATAAAAGGCTGATCCGATTGAGGTGACTGAATTTCTCATTAATCAGCTGGAGGAGCAGCGGGAGCTCCATGGATAAGCACTACAATGCAGTTAGGGGGGCCATGTTGTCACGCAGAGCACTGTGAGACATTTACAGATATATCTGGAGCCATACAGGGTTGAGCAAAGAAAAAATAGCTTTATTCTTATTTTGCTGGGGTGGCAGTTCTACACAAAAAACTAAAAAAACAAACACAAACCAACTCTTTGGGTTGTAAATGTTGCCGACATCTGGTAGTGTAAAGTACACAATTTTCAGTAGGACATTTATTTGCTAAAAATCCTTTTTTTTTGGTCTTGTGTAAAATACATTTTTTCTTGTAATTCAGATATTTTGGTTTTGAATGTCTCTTATTCTTAAGATATATCATTGTGTATGCAGTGACTCAAACCTGTTAGATGCACCTATAGCTAAAAATAATATGTAAAAATCTACAAGCTTAAAGTTTAAACCTTCTTTTTTACCATGATAAATTAGTCCTTTTTCTCTTCGCCACAGAGTAACTGTGGAGAGGTGCTGCGTATCCGCCGGGTGCTGATGAACTCACCGGAAATTGTGTCCATCGGGCTGGTGTGGGACTCGGACCACTCTGACCTAGCAGAGGACGTCATCCACAGCCTGGGAACATGCTTGCGTCTGGGAGATGTAAGAGGCTCAAACACTGCACATATTTCATCCTCCCCATTAACTATTAACATAAACTATGTATTCCTATGTGAGCAACCCAAGTGCATGCAAGCTGTCAGATACACAGATGTAACATTAAAGCAAAAAACTGGCTTTTGTGCAGGTGAACCAGGAATGTTAATGTCTGTAATTGTAGGTTTAAGGCTGTAGTGCGGTTTGACTGTGGCAAAACTGGACCAACTTACAAGTTGTAGCCCCTTCACAGCGTGCTATGTGATTTTGCATATTCTTTCCAGTATCTTTTTAATTTACTATTCATAAACATTTTGATTCAGGTATTAATACCTCCCTGCATAAGTGTGGTGAGATGAATGACTCAGAACATGAAATTGGCCTCTGAATAAAATTAATAACAGACTTTCTTTTGGTTAAAGTACATGTTGGGGTTGTCACGATACTAACATTTCAAACTCAATACTGATACTACTGCCACATTTTTTCAAGGCATAGAGTTGAGAGCAAAACACAATACATGACAAAATTGCAACATTCGTAGAGCAAAACCAATACTTACGGGAAAATTCAGCCCTCGTTTAGAGAAATATAAATTATTTAAATGTCACTTCCTTGGTTGGTAAAACAGTAGACAGGTTAATACTAATAGTATAAGTCTTAATATCCATTATGGTGTTGTGTACCTTTGTTTCCAGCATTTATTTTACTTTATCATCATTACTATTCTAGTGTGTCAATGTGTGCATATATTTGCCTGCCAATTTGTTGTTGATACAAATACGTTTTACAACTGAGGGATAAATACAGGATCATTTCATACTAAAATAAATTGTGCTTCAAAGTAACCATGGATCTGGCAAATAATAACTATATGTTTTACAGCGTAAACAAGGATCTGTTCTATGCAAATGTTTTCAGCAGCAGCCATCTAAAATTTTTCTATTCTAATTGTCAGCTTTACTCTGGCTCCATTATTGGTCGACTGGCCTCCGATGTTTTTACAAGTAAACAGAAAAGTAATGTATTATTGCTTCACTGTTTATTAGTTGACTCAGTAGTCAGCTGCAAACATTTTCCTATGTTGATCCATATGGCAGCAGAACAAAGCGTTGCGTGGTTTGAACTGTGCACTAGAAAAGCGCATCTCGACGGGGGAGCTCAGACCAACAGAACACCGTCATCCGGTTAGCTTGTAGCGATAGCATATGACATTGGTTGGCATTTTGTTTTTTCTTGTCCATATGCCTTATAGGAAAAGTACCTCTGAACAACGCTTTTGTGGTTGCCTTGTCGGTTAAAGAGGGTTGCATATGTGTCCTTTGGGATGTACTCGACAAGCTAGCAGAGTTTAAAACTTCCAGGCCAGCAGCAGATCATTGATAAGGTCGTTTCAAGGGGGAATGTGAACATTTGCGGAAATGTGAATGGGTCTGTTTATAGCAATTTTGATGCAAATGAGTATCTCTGAATACAATATTTTTTCCTATTTCTTATTTTCATGGCCCTATTTCATATATCATCATATTTCAGTGCTTGAAAACCTAAAAATCTTGAATGAAACATAAATAAATCAGGTGTCCTTAGTTTTACAAAACACATGACTGGTTTTAAAACACATTTATGAAGCAAAAGAGCTTTTTAAGTCATACCCTCTCAAACAGGAATGTACTACAATATATGGATGATGACATTTTTGCGTGTAACAGCATTGCCTGAAAATCTTCCACAAGAATCACAAGACAGTTTTCTTGACAAAAACAACAACAGCCTTTTAATTGGGATTTGTTGCATGAATGTGCATCTCCTGGCTGAAGACACAGAAAGAAGATGGTATAAGCACTTGATTCCTCAAGATCTGGAAACATGTGGAAAACATGGATGAGCTCCTTAAAAGGAAATTTGTGAAAAGGTTGAATTTCTTCTCAACCACAGATGGAAAAACATTTTGCCCCAGGATTATGAAATAACTGGAGCCTTAGATTTCAGGCAGAAGCAACCAAAAGGTGAAGAAGGAGGACACAACACGGATCATTCTTTGGCTCAGACAGTTCAAGCAAAGTCAACAGCTAGACCAATGAGGCTGTTGCAGGTGTTATTTATCAGCATAAAGCGTATTGGGTAAAAAATGCCTTCCGTAACTACGCAGATGATACACTATTCTACATTACGATGTCACCAGGTGATTCTGAACCCATCCCAAGTTATTATCTTTGGACCTAAAGAGGAACGAACTAGGGTCAGCACGCATTTTTAGTTATTACAACTACAAACTAGTGATCAGGTCCGAAATCTGGGTGTAGTGATGGACTGAACCTTCAGGGATACATAAAGGCAGTCATAAAGTCAGACATCTACCACCTGAAGACCATTTTCAGGATTAAAGGACTGATGTCCCGACTAGATCTTGAGAAACTCATCCATGCATTTATCTTAGGTTGCATTGATTACTGCAGCAGTGTCTTCACAAATCTGCCCAAAAAAATCAGTCAGACAACTGCAGCTGCTCCTCGTGTTCTCACTAAAACCAGGAAGATAGAGCGCAAAACCCCAGTTCTAAAGTCCCAACACTGGCTCCCTGTGGCTCTGAGATTATAAAATACTTCTGTTAGTTTATAAATCACTTAACGGCTTAGCTCCAAAATACATTGAAGATCTGTTGTTGCTGTATCAACCCTCCAGAACACTCAGATTTTCTGGTTCTGGTCTACTCTGCATACTCAGAAACAGAAACAAAGATGGAGAAGCAGCATTTAGTTCCTATGCTCCACAAATCTGGAACAAACTTCCAGAAAACTGCAAATCAGCCGAAACACTGAGTTCCTTTAAATCAAGACTGAAAACCCACCTGTTTAGAGTTGCTTTTGACCCATAATAACAGGAACATTGACCAACATATTTGATGTGTACTGAGGTTTTCACCTCATACAATTAAATGTTTGTTACTGGTCTCACATACTGGTCTCACAACCAGTGACCATCTCGATGTGTTTATGATGTTTTTATGTTTTCCTGATGTAACGCACTTTAAACCGCCTTGTTGCTGAAATGTGCTATAAAAATAAACTTAACTTCCTTAACAAGATGTAAGCAGTAACCTTTTGCCCAATGTCTGATGCAAAATATTTTAACTTTCCTTCCAAACACCACAGGTGCTTCCTTAGCTTTAACTACTATTTTTGGGCCAACCCTGTTGTTGTGGAAATCTAGCTGTAGACAACCTTATAGTGCTCGACAGGAGAGACAGATGTTGCCCTCAGAATGACATTTTCATAGCTACGTTACTCCTGTGCAGTTAAATCCACATGGGAGTTTTCTGAATGACAGTTTTTGTCACAACTGGGCATTCGCTACTGCGGTGAATTATAAATAGACTGTGCCGACCACATTGAGCTTTTCAATCCCAGGGTAGTTTGCTGGTTAAGTCTTCTACATCACCATGTCACCAGATGACTGTAACCCATTCAAGCGCTGAGTAAATGCTTGGAAGAAATCAATGCATGCATGTACCAAAATTTTCTACAGTTGAATAAAAACAAGACTGAAGTAAAAAATTTTGGACTGAGAGTCATGGACCATACTGAGTGATGCACACATACACACATGAACATGGTGATAAATACACCCCACTGTGACTCGCCGCATTCGTTGTGCCTAAAGCTTTTCCCCCTAGGGCAGGAACCTAGGGGTTGGATGCGTGAGTACGCACTGCTCACTTGGGTTACTGGACTTACATGCCCCCCATCCACTTGTGATCTTGTCTGTATGTTTGTTCAATATGAGGGATTGCTACAAAGCCATGGACAATGCAGACGACTCTCCCTGTAGCTCTACGCTTCTCCAGGAGTGAATGCTGCTTGTCGGGACTTTGAAGCAATCAACTGGTTCCCTTATATAGGAACATTTTTGAACAATCTGTATAATATGATTGAATTTGACTTTGTAAAGTGCCTCGAGATGACATGTTTCATGAATTGGCGCTATATAAATAAAATTGAATTGAATTGAATTGAATTGAATTAGCTTTTTTGTGCTGAGGGTTTTTTTCAGTCCCCCGTCTACCCATGTCTGTCTTTCTCATGATGGGCTGTGCTGAAATGAAATTTCCCCCACAGGGGACAAACAAAGAATTTCAATTCAATTCAATAGAGAGATCATAAGTTAGCACACACCTTCAGTTGCTTCAGCTAGGAACCGCTGATCAGGCCTGAAATCTGGGTGTAGTGATGGACTCAGACCTGAACCTCCAAAAGCATCTAAAGACAATTACAAGGTTGGCCTTTTATCACCCCAAGAACATTTCCAGGATTAAAGGACTGATGTCTCAGCAGGATCTGGAAAAACTAATCCATGCATTTATCTTTAGTCAATCAGACAGCTGCAGCTGATCCAGAACGCTGCTGCCTGCGTCCTCACTAAGACTAAGAAAGTAGAGACATCACCCCAGTTCTAAAGTCCTTACACTGGCTCCCTGTATCTCAGAGAATAGACTTTAAAATACTTCTGTTAGTCTATAAATCCCTGAATGACTTAGCTCCTAAATACATCGCAGACTTGTTATCAGTGTATCAACCCTCCAGACCACTAAGGTCTTCTGGCCTCAGCCTACTCCGCATACCTAGAACCAGAACTAAACATGGAGAAGCAGCATTTAGTTCCTATGCTTCACTTATCTGGAACAAACTTCCAGAAAACTGTACAAGTGCTGAAAGCCTGATTTCTTTTAAATCAAGATTAAAAACACATCTGTTTAGGATTGCCTTTGACTGTTCTAGTTAAACTGTTTTACTGACAAATCATTAATTTAAGTTTGTAGTACAACTGTTTCTAATATTTGCTTTTAGTTTCCATTTCCCATGTTTTCTTTTGTTTAAATTTTCCTACATTTTATTCCAACTTGTTTTAATTCCGTTTTTATTTTCCTATGTTTTAATCATGTAAAGCACTTTGCGTTGTCCTTGTACTGAAATGTGCTACACAAATATATTTGCCTTGCTTTGCCTTCAAGCTATTTGCAAAAGGCAGCATTTCTCATGGCCTCTTTGTTGGATAATCTGCCATATAAAAATCTGCATTTACGAAGGGAAACTCAAAACCACAGACTTTATAATTGTCATGATTGCCATTGATGTCCAAGGTCAGCGCTCCAGATGTAACATTATCACTTTTCAGCAAGTTTTGGCTGTTTTCATATTTCTATACTTCTGTCAAATAGATTATTACAGCTATCATGATATGATATGTACACTGCCAGTCCAAGGGTTGGACTCACCTTCTCATTCAATGGTTTCTCTTTATTTTATTACTGTTGATGGGCCCAAAAAGCACATCATACTACCTCTGGGAACTCCTTCAAGACAGTTTCAGGTGACTAAAGCAGTGATCAAAACAAAGGGGGTATTTAGCAAAGGCTAAATATGCAAGATGTTTTGAGTTATTTCACTATTTTGTGTTTGATATATAATTCTGTATACTTTTGAGTCATAGTTTTTATGTCTTCACAATTTATCTACAACGTAGAAAGTCATAAAAATAAGGAAAAGCCGTTGAATGACAAAGGTGAGTCCAAACTTTTGACTGGTGGTGTAACACTAGAAAAAAAATTAGATTTAAGGATATTTATTTGCTTCTCTAAAATGTGTTTCACTTTCTGCTTATTGCCTTAAACATAGCAATAGAGTAAGCTAGAAATGTTGCTTGCTTGATTAAATCCAGATTTGAAAAACCCCATTACCTGATTTAAATCTATATTATATCAGCTTGAACACATTTTTTCCAATGTTAAATTATTTTTCTTGTTTTTAAAAGCTGTTTTATTCTGAAACGAAAAATTGATAAAAACTACTCAATGGCAGTGAAACTAATGTGACATATGGCAGCAAAAATGAACACTTGGTGGGATTTATTGCGAAATACATGGACTTAAGAAACAGTCGACTTTTAAGCCTGTAACATAAGGTTTATAAATAATTATAGTTTTTCATTGTGAAGCTAGATCGGTCCTCCTTTGAACGACAGATTTGTTTGTGAAAATTAGTTTTGCATCTTACAATAAAAGCAAGCAGCTCCAAAATAACATCTACTGATTTCTGAGATAAGAAACAAAACATGCCTTCAATCTTTACATCTTGGAATGTTTTGTTTATTTGAAATTAATATGTATGTACATGTAAAGGTGTGTTTTTATCTCCTTTTATATTGTGTTTCAATCAGTGGCCGATTGATTAGTTAAGTACTGTTTAAACCATGTTAAACCGTTTTAATGTACATCAATCAGCCTTATTAACTTAACTTATCAAATATCTTTTTGAAGGATAGATCCCTTCAAATGATCTTTATCATCAATTTTAGAGGAGTTAGGATTTATTTTTTACCAAATTAATATTATTTCAGAATTAAACAAACATAATGGAAGAAATCAATGCATGCATGTACCATAAGAAAAACCACCAGTAACTAAAGAGTAATGTAGTTATATTATTAGAATTCACATTAAGATCTATTTCATTACAATTTTAGTAAAAAAAAAATAGGAATTATATATGAGAGCTACTCAAACCAACAACCTTTCAGCCTACTTATTGAAAGGATAAAAGCAAACACTTCACAAATACAGAATTTAGTATTCAGTGTAATATCTAAGTTAAGAAATGTTTGAATTTTTTAAATGTTTATAAATCTGTCAAGTCTTCAAGGAGAGGAGTTTGAGGCCGCATTTTGAGTTATAATAACAATATAATAACTTTGTTACACATATGATTAAAAATGTTGGAGGTGTCCAAACTGCTACTTTTAAAAACATCTGAACCTTGACACCTTGGTAACTGGTGCATGCTAAGTGTTCGCATATAAAACAAGCACACAGACTGATAAATCAATTCACAGAATTTAAATTCAGAATGTGCTTGGTCAGACTCTAGAAACAAACTGGCAAATGAAGGAAAATACAGACATTAAAGTCCCAGGATAATTAAACATCTCTTCCTGTGGTTTTTAATCCACAATCATACTAGCCTATTTACCTCACATGTTTGACCTCGGATACTCTGTGTCATGACTGAGTAATGTTTAAGCATTATCATGCCGCTGCAACATCTCCAGCAGCATTCTGAAATGATATGTATGAATAATGGATTAGTCAACATGAATATGTGTTATAGTGAGTCAAGTTTTTATTTTTACCCCCTCCTCCTTCTCTCTCTTTTCGCGGCTCCCTTCCCCCGTTTTCATCCTGCGGTTGTGGGATGAAATCTAGCTGTTGGATACAAATCTGAAGAATCATCTACTGAATTTCCCTCTTGTGTTTAGCAGTTAAAAGGGAATCCATCTGCCTCTCGTTTCCCGTCTCCTCCCGCCGCAGCTTCTACTTTCAGTCTGCCTGTCTTCTGCACCTGTTTCCCAAAACACTTCTATGCTCCTTTATTCTTCCAATTGGAGCACTTTGTCGTTGAAACAAACAGTCTGCTGTATTAAATAGATTTTTGATTATCCATTATTGCTGCGTCATTTAGCAAAAAAGGGAAAAAAAGAAGAAGCAGAACACACTCTGGCTGCAGCTGGTAAAACCTAAAGCGGGTGCTGCGGTTCCCCACTGTAAATTCGTGCAGAGACGATGTCTGACTTCTCTGCCGTGTGCCAGAACAAAAGGAGTGATTTGCACTGAACATTTTTGTGCCCTTTTAAACACTAACGACTTGCAGAACTGAGGCTTATAGCCCTTATACGTAGGTTAATATAAAAGTACTATTAAAGCTACTAACCACACTTTTCTGGAATGTCAGTGAAGCTCACATTAAATAAACTGTGTCAAACATGTCAAAAGCAGTTTTTGCTGTTTTGTTGTAAATCATTGTTAATCCAGTAAAAATCTACTTTCCCAAAGTTGGGCTTCCAAATGCACATGCCTCTGATGTCACAAAAGGCAATAATTCACTACTTATAATTGCTTTCTCTTCTGTATTTGCACGTTTCTAATTAGATTCCTCCTCCATAGTGTTTTTTTCTTATCCGGCTGCTGCAAAACATCTGAGCCATGTGAAAGAACACGAAGAACAAGAAGACCAGACTAGAATGGCCATGTGCAATTGTCAAAGATCATAATTAGTCATTTCAAGCCAAGTTTTTTATAAAAGACGAAATGTTCTGGTCGATGCGTTCCTGAAATCCCTACATGCTCCCCTGCAGCAATGCTTGCTCCACTGAAAATGATCTCTGGTAAGACAGCTCTTTAACAATCCCCATCCTGCCAGTTAGCTCCACCATGCAAGCACCTGCAGTACAACCTTTAGGGGTGCTGATGGCCCACATAAAATATAAAATATACATGCATAAAGTTGTAACTCCAAACGCAAACCTCGATAAGCTGCTTATGTTGCGAAAAGAAAAACTGTTTTTATTCTAAAGGTGCGACGGAGTTCTAGGTAAGGGCTGAACAATGTCTGACTCTTGCAATAACGGTTAGTGCATTAATAATGTTACAACGGACTGTTTTGAACGCAGCTCTTGCTTTCTATTATTTCCTGTAGTCGTGAATACACACTTTGCATCTTGATAAGATATTCAACCTGCTAGATGGAGTCTCACTGCAGTAGATGCAGTGAGATGGTAAAGCTAACAGCAACAGTATTTCATTTTCTAATACTGTGTAACCCTATTCTGAAGTACAGTATTTATCTGCGGAAGTGAAGGGTAAAGTGTATCTCTTAGTGGGAAGCAGGATTACTGCTTGAATGAACACGTGACAGAGTAACAAAAAGTGGCGTATGAGGTTAAAGTGGAAGAGAAATGCTTTATTGATTTTAACATTTTTTATGGGGTACAATCTAAAAAAGTGTGTCTTTTTGTTTTCAGGTCCATTGAGTCAATACCTTGTAGAAGCACCTTCTGTCTTTTGGTGCGTGTCTTTATCAGCTTTGCACATCTAGAGACTGAAATATTTGCCCAGTCTTCGAAAAATACCTCGGGTTCTCTCAGATTGGCTGGAGAATGTCTGTGGAGATTTAAGTTCGAGTGTTTGTTACGTGTTAAAAGACATGAACAGGTTCAACGGGTGTGAAGACTTTTCCAAGGTATTGTATATCTTCAGATGGGCCATCTTTCGGGTTGCGCTTGAAAAAGCTGCAGCTTGTGATCTCCTTGCAGTTTGCAAGAAACTTCCCACATGCAGCCCGTCTATTAAGTGAGCAAAATGTGCTTGTTTTCATATTAACTCCTATTTTGTACCCCTCCCTCCGGCACACCTCTCCCCTGATGTCCCCCCTCCCTTCCCGTCTGCGCCCTCCTCCTCCTCCTCTATCTCTCTCCGTAGTTGTTCTACCGTGTTACAGAGGAAAGGGCTCGCCAGGCAGAGCTCTACTTGGTGGGCATGGTGTGCTACTACGGCAAGCACTACTCCACCTTCTTCTTCCAGACCAAGATACGCAAGTGGATGTACTTTGACGACGCCCACGTCAAAGAGGTGAGACAGTTTTTTTTTTCCCTTTTGTTTTTTTTTTGGGTGTCCTCATGCTGCAGAGTGAGGAGGCTGCTCCGTACGGCATCTGCTGCATCCTCAGCTGTGCCGGTGAGAGCAGGAAGGACAGAAACTCTGCTGTGTCTCAGTTTAAGTGCTGCATGGCCAGGCTTTTCGCTGCACCGATGGATTTAAGAACAGATTGGTGTTTGAGTTTTCATTTTTCGGGCGTTATTTAAGGCTTACTGTTTGTAATCCACACATTGCACCTGTTTTAATGTTGCATGTTTGATGCAAGCGTGAGTTTCAGGACGCCTATGCAAACGGGGACACCCCTGACTCTTCTATCAGTCACACTTCACACTGTTAGTCACAGTAGATGATTGAGGCAACGAAGGAGTGTGACATTGGGAGTAAATCTCCCAGGACAAACAACAGCACAGACTCTGTGTGACCTTCTACTTTTTATATCTGCACAAAGTTCTACCCTGATGCAGACAGTTGAATTTCCGTCATTTATATGTTTGCACATCTATGTCTGCCTGTCCTCTGGTGCATGTGCTCCCCTGGTGCATCTCCAGATTGGCCCAAAGTGGAAGGACGTAGTGTCTCGCTGTATTAAAGGCCACTACCAGCCCCTGCTGCTGCTCTACGCTGACCCCCGTGGGACGCCTGTGATACTGCAGGAGAGCCCCAACCCTTGTACTGGCTCCAACCCGCAGCTGGAGCTCCAGCACTGCAGCAGCAAGGCTGGTTACGACAGTGAGGACTCAGGTAAAGCGAAGATGAACACTCTGCTGCACATCAGACGGGACTGTTTTCTCTTCATCAGCTGCTTGCATGAGATGATTCAGCTATAATGCTGTGACCTTCAGTGCTATAATGGAACCTGTGCGTGTGTTTTCTGATGGAGGCTGGGTTTGTTTTCCGGCCTTTGACTGGAAGCAGAGTGTGAGCGTGCAGGATTACCTGAGAAGGGTCACCTCTCCTTTATCTTTCAGGTCGGGAGCCATCTATATCGAGCGACACTCGCACCGACTCCTCAACGGACAGCTCGAGCCACCGCACGTCCCGCAGCCGACCCCTGCACCAGTCCACGGGGAGCCGGCTCTCCAGTGAATCCCAGACCACAGTCGTCTGCAACTACGACACACCACCGCTCGGTGCTGACGCTGGAGGTAAAACTACAAAGATAGAGGCATGTGATCCCGCTCAGCTTCTCTTTAGATTCACACTTATTGTTTTTTTGGGTCAGCGTCTATGTTGCAAACATAGCCCTTAGATATCGGAAATTTCGGAAAGCATTTACCGTTTCAACTATTTGAGGGCTCACCCTTCCACTTTTTCCCATGTCGTCATTTTACAACCAAAAATGTCAGTGTGCTTCCTTGATAGTAAAGTAGTGCACTACTGGTTCCAGTAGTTTTTTGAGAAAAAAAAAATCTAAAACATGCCACAGGCATTTTATTCAGGTGCCACTCTCTACTTTGATACTCCTAACTAAAACCCAGTGAAACCAATTGCCTTAAGAGACACCTTTATCAGTACTTAGACCAACATTAAGCATTTATGGCCCGCATACAGAATGCTGTGTGTGGCACCAAACATTACAAATATGACCCTGAACACACCATCTCCAGTGCGATGCATGGTGGTGGCAGCATCATCCTGTGGGGAACCAAAGGAAAGATGGCTGGAGCTAAAGAAAAACACCCAAGGGTGGGCTTTGATTCAGCCTCTCGATGTGCAAAGTTGGTGGAGGCATAATCCAGAAAGAAACTGGTTCCACAAAGTACTGACTTGAAGGGTTGAATACGAATGCATGCCGCACTTTTCAGATTTTAGTCTAAAATAACTGGAGAAGCATGCATCCTTTTCCTTCCACTGGACAATTTTGTCCTACCGTCTGGTGTCCATAAAATCCTATTAAAATACATGGAAGTTTCTGGTTGTAATGTGATTAAATGGGGAAAAAGTCCAAGAGGTCTGAATATTTTAGCATTTAACTGTACACAACAATTAGGTGCCATTATTTCGTAAGTTGTTACTGTGGGGGTTTCTTTTGGAGCATAAGAGTTTACGTTGCAGCGACACTTGTAGATTTAGTTAAGAGCAAACAGAGGTCAGCTGTGCTGATCTTTTTCTCTGCCGTCGCTGCAGATTCTTCAGGTTGTTTAGCTCAACTTTGCTAATTCCCACATTTATTTGCACTGCTGCCTGCATAATTACTCCCTTTGGGATAAATAAAACTTATTGGTTTTACTTGCTCCTCCTCTCCCTCCCTTTTCTCCCACGCTCAGAGTCAGCAGTGGAGGCTCCAACCCGCCACCCCTCTCCTCCCCTGCAGGAGTACAAGGAGACGGCAGTCTTCCTCCTGTCTTCGCGCAGGCCCCTCACCTCCTCCTCCTCCTCCTCCCGTCCCCTTTCGTCCTCGTCTTCATCAGGAGTCGGGGGCTGCGAGGGAGGAGCTGGGGGGCCCCACTGGGAGGATGAAAGCACCAGCAGTGAGAGCAAGTCCAGGTACTGCAATAATGCCTCCAACCAGCTGAATTCACTTTTGGGCCAAGTCAAAGTGTTTGGGATTGAATGAAACGCTCTTATTTAGACGTCCTTACATGTCTGTGAAAGGGCTGAGGTGAAATCACGTTTCCCCTGTTACCCTTGATTCTTGCCCCTAATTGAGAAAGCTTCCTGGATGGGATGCGAAACGTCTTCAGCTTCAGAATAGAAATCCAGTTGTTTTATTTTTTAACCTTTTTTGGTTTGATTCATGACCTGGATGACTGAGAATCTTCACCAACACCCTAACCTCATGTTTCACACTATTCTGTGGGTTGAAGGCATGCTTGTTGTGCTTTCCAATTAGGACTAAGAGGGCTGTGTGGAACCAAGGGTATTTGTTATGTCTATAAAATAAAAAAATATTTTCTCTGTCGTATGTTTTAGCGGTATAAAGAACATTGTAGAATTTGAAACCTCCTGAGTCTCAATTCAAAGTATTTTGCTATCTCGACGGCTCTTAAAATGTGTAGTGTGGTGTAAAGTGGCCGTCATAAATGTACACACCCCTGTATAAATGGCAGGTTTTTGTGATATAATAGATGGAGACAAAAATAAATAATTTGAAAAATTTTATCCATATATAATGTGACATTACTCCATTGGAATAGTACTGAAGAAAATACAAGAAGAAGCAAATACCTGGCAACAAAACTGTAAATTGGAAACTAGTATTATGTTAAATAGGGGTGGGAATCTTTTACTTTACTACTTTTAGTCTCTTAACAATGCTGTGGCACAGATGTCTCAGTGAAAAAGGTACGGGATGGTATGGCGTACCTTGGCTTCACAGATGAAACCCTCATTCTCCACCACACTGTAAGGCCGTAAACCGTTGCCGATGAAGCAGGCGATGTACCTGGTTATTTTTATTTTGCAAAGAGTTTGGTGAAGCACTGCAGTGTGTGTTGGTCTGCTGCTGGTGGCTGACTCTGCGGCGTGTCCTCCGGGTGATGCCTGGTAATATGAGCCCGCATCGAAGTGCTTAATCTTCATTTTGCAAACCTTGCACACTGTGAAGTTCATGTCAAAGCTCGGTCTTCCCAGGCATTCGATAAAAACAAAATGAGTCCGAATCTTTGCATTCAACAAAGACGGTGAATCTCTTTCCTTCATTTTTTGTTTAATTTTTGCTTTGGTGCTTTCTGTGCGCGAACCGGCTGTGTGGTGACATCATAACATCCTGCGTAGTTACAAAATGGAGGCCGACAGTGAGCGGGTTTGTTTTATATTTTAAAATCGATTTTTTAGGACATTTTATATCGATTCTGAATCAAAGTAAATGTGAATCGGGATTCTTATGGAGATAGATTTTTTGGCACGCCCCTAATGTTGAAGCAACTTTATATTCAGTTTCAGCATTCAGTCTGCTTGAGAGCTGCTGCTCCCCCGTTTTTAAAAGTGGAAGCGCGGGGCAGCTGGTGCCTATCTCCAGTGGTCATTGGGTGAGAGGCGGGGTACACCTTGGACAGTTCGCCAGTTCCTCCTACGACAAACAACCATGCACACACACACTCACACCCAAGGACCATTTAGACAGACCGATTATACTCGCAGTCCAATCATATTTTTAGACCGTGGGGAAGAAGCCCGAGTACCCGGAGAGAATCCGCACATGGACAGGGAGAACATGCAAACTCCAGGGCCTTCTTTCTGCAAGGCAGCACTGCAATACACACTTTAAGTATCAAGCAGAAGATAAATATTCTAAAAAAAAAAAAAAAAAAAAAGATTAATTTTAATCCCCCTGTCCTACGGCTCTGGCAAACCTCTTCAACTGTGCTGTCAGCCAGCAGCACGCAATGGCTGGCAGACAGCTGGATACACTAACCCTTTATTTATTTAAATTTAAATTTAGCTTTAAACTCTTTAAATGAGCTCATTAATCAGTAAAATATTAGTTTGTGGGGGCTGAAAGTTTGGTGGCGTGTGTGATACATGCTGAAAGAGAGAGAGAGCTTTACGCTCTGGGCTAATGAACCTTAAACCTAATGCTAGGTAATCCATGTTCGTGCTGCTAAAATAAAATTACATACTGAATATTATTGTTATTATTGTTGTCTATGATATTTGTCACCTGTTTTCTGTGACCTTAAATATTTCCAAACACACATTTTCTGCCTTCTTTTACCAAAAAGGCAACATCGACAGTGATAAAATAAATATCTTGAGGAATAAACAAAGATAAGCAAATCAACAAAGCTAAGGAGTAATTTACTGTCCAATAATACTTGAAATCTTCCAGAATAACTAATATCCAACTCTCTTTTTTTAAACTAAATGCTGCAACCTTAATGCCGTTCTGCTGCCTGCTCTCTGCAGTTTAATTGCCTCCTCCTCACTTCCCACGCCTGCATTATCATTTGGATTCTGAATATAGATGTGAACTTTGAGTCTCTCTTCAAATATGCATTTATACTACTTCACATTTATATAATTTTTCCTTTCTTTGCACTCTAATATTGAAGCAGTATTGCATAAATGATTACTAAAGTCTAAAACAGATTCAAAGTTTTGTGCAAAGTTTTTACATAGTCTGGAAAAGTCCAGAATTTTATTTAAGTATTTTCCAGGTTTACTCACTCACACACACACACACACACACACACACACACACACACACACACACACACACACACACACACACACACACACACACACACACACACACACACACACACACACACTTGCTACTTGTACAAAGTAAAACAGCATCCCAGAAACTGTTTTTCAGTGAAATTTAGCTTTAAACTCTTTAAATGAGCTCCTTAATCAGCAAAATATTAGTTTGTGGGGGCTGAAAGTTTGGTGGTGTGTGTGATACATGCTGAAAGAGAGAGAGAGCTTTACGCTCTGGGCTAATGAACCTTAAACCTAATGCTAGGTAATCCATGTTCGTGCTGCTAAAATAAATAAAATGCTAAAATAAAATTACATACTGAATATTTACTCACTCACTCACTCACTCACTCACTCACTCACTCACTCACTCACTCACTCACTCACACCCATCCACCCATCTATAGTCGGGGATATTGCAAATTCTGTATTTAAACGCTGACCTCTGTATAAATATCTGCAGTAAACTCATAGGGAAAAAAATGATCTATGATTAGATCATTAGAATAGATTTAAAGCATCAAGTGATTTGGTGAGCAGTCAATGGGAGAGGCGGGGTGCACCCTGCACAGGTTCCCAGGCAATCACTAACGACACGCTTATTACAAAGGACAATTTACAGAGACCAGTTAACCTGACAGTCATGTTTCTGGACTGCACAAGGACGGCACTTGGAGAGAGGCCATGGATACGCGAGAAAAAAAAAATTATGTTTGAGGGGCAGGGGTTGGGATTCAAACCCAAGACCTTCTTGCTGCAAGGCAGCAATGCTAACAAGTGTGAAACTGTGTGGCCGGGATAGGTTAATCTGTCTGTTAGTTTAAATAGATTACACCATAGCCACTAATGGCCGACCTGACCAGCATGTCTTTTAGCGGTAGGGGAAACCGGAGCGCCCGGAGGAAACCGGAGCGCCCGGAGGAAACCTACGCAGACACGGGGAGAACATGCAAACTCCACACAGAAAGGCCCCTGCCGAGCCCAGGAGTTGAACCCAGGACCTTCTTGCTGTGAGGGAAGAGCGCAAATTCCACTTATGTGTATGCATACCTGGCAAATTAAGCTGGTTCTGGTAAACCACCAACGATCCCCTGATCGCACAGCTAACTTACGTCACATGATGTAAGCTAAACTTTTTTGGACACCAGAATGTATTGCTTTCTCATCAGCTGTGGTCCCTGAGCATGATAAATGTGTCTACCAAAGACGTTATAATTAAAAGTCGGCTACAGAATTTATATATTTTTTTTGTTCTGATGCTCAAGTAGTACAAACGCCCCGGATTTATTTCCACTTGCAATTGTTATATTCCAGCTTTCACAATAGGCTATTAACAGTAAAAATAGTTTGATAAGAAATGTCAAACACACCCCTGCGCTAAATGTTTCTGAAGCAGTGGTACAGTGACATAGCAGCTGGGTGGAGCAGCAGACTTTTCGTCTGAATTTTAAGCTTCCCCAGGGGGTCCATCAGTGACAGAAGCTGTAGTTTCAATAACTTTTACTGCCGTTGTGCCAAAAAATCTGTTATTTTCTGGCGGTTCATTGTCGGTAGTTATGAGTCAAAACCAGCGCCAGGTGGCTAGCATTTGTGTAGGAAAAGCTTAGTTCAAACTTGGGCCAATGCATTTTTAGATAGAATAATTCATTACTCTCTCATTGGAGAAAGATGCTGCTGCTGGCGCCATAGTTTACTGGGCATAAAAACAATCAAAGAGTTTAATTTTACTTGTATATATTTAGAATTTTAACCCTAGTGGTTCCATGGTCCTTGGGCGTTGGTTTGTGATACTTCTTCTGTTTTTGTTATTTCTATATCTCTTTCCATTGAATTGTAAATAATCCCAAAATAATGTGAAATAAAGTTATTTGAATGCGTTTCAATCGGAGCACTATAGCGAAATCAGTGATGCTCCACTTGTGAAATTAAATCTGTTGGGCTCTCTTTGGCATCAAGACAGCAATTCTGAATGCTACACTGCCAGACAGCACACTTAACAAAACAAAAAAAAAGATTACGCCATAGCTACTTCTAAACATCCCTATCCTTTGTTCTCCAGTTCTTCTGGGAGCCGTTACCGGCCAACCTGGAGGCCCAGGAGAGAGGCCCTGAACATCGACAGCATCTTCACTCGACAAAGAGACGCGTCTCTGGGCTTCACCACTGCACCTGGCCCCTCCCTCCCTCCTGAGCCCCAGGATCCCCTCCCCTTTGTGGGACCTGTCATACAACCAGGACTGGAAGAGGTGGAAGGAAGGGAGACCGGGGAGGCCGGATTTGGGCTGGTTGGACAGCCCCGGTCTTCAAGCGGTGGGCGGACTATGGGTCCTCCTCCTCCTCCACCTCTGAGAGGGGTGGAGCACCAGCCACGTCTTATCCAGAGAATGGAGAGTGGCTACGAAAGCAGCGAGAGGAACAGCAGCAGCCCTGACAGGTACGACACGCACAGATATCAATTACTGTCTCTGGCTCTTAGCGTCTGTTGTCCATCATGTTTCCCTCTCTTGGTTTCTTGTGCTTTTTTTTTTTTTCTGTCCTATTCCAATTTATCAGCATGAAACATAAATGTGACGTTAACAAGAACAAATGACTCAAAAGAAGTGCTCCACAACAAAAAATGAAGCCCCAAACACATTAGTCTGTTGGAGTTGCCTCATTTATCAGCATTTCCCCCTTTTCTGTCTGTATTTCTTGCTGTCTTCACTCTTTGCGCCTCTCTACAGGGAGGTGGGGCAACAAAAACGGGTGCTGATGTCTGGGCCTTCATGGCGTTCGGTGCCCAAGTCGAAAAGCAGCGGCGCCATCATGCAGGAGCTGCCGCACCCCTGCTGGGTTCGCGGCTCTGACACGGGTCTGCCTTCTTATATGCACCTTCTGTAGCTTCTTTTGGTGTGATCGATTATTTATGTAATGTGCAATGTTATTCTGTTTTCAGGCTCTGGGCGCAGTGAGCTAGATGAGCTGCAGGAGGAGGTGGCGAGGAGAGCCCGCCACCAGGAGCAGCAGAAGCGGAAGGAGGCCGAGCGGGAGGCGGCCATGGGATTCAACCCTAGACCCAGTAAATTCATGGACCTGGACCAGCTCCAACACCAGGGTATGGATATAAGAAGGATGAGAGCATGGCTCAACCTGTGCTTGATTTTGAGCTATACAGTGCAGTGTTCAGAGGACTATTTAGGGTAACTGCGGGTACTGAAATATCACTGGATATAATTTTTATTCTCTGCTGCTTAAAATTATCTATGGGGAAAAAGCTATATATATTGAGTATTGTTATTACTGACAACCCCTATTTTTACCTCTGTATGTCTCAAATCCATTTAAATCCATTCACTGAAATTAGAAAACAAAGACTAACTTGAAATTTTACATTATTTATGAAATAAAAAGAAACACTTCCTGCATGACGTAAAATATTTAAAACTGGCTTGAGACCTTTTTTTTATAAAAAACATTTAACAGTATAAAAAAAATATATAAACAGAATAACCATCAACGATTACTTGTAACTTTGACCATCTACTAGTAAGTAAACTAAGATTAACTATAGTGTTTTATTCCGCACCTCCTTGAGAACCCAGCAAGTGCTCCATAAGTTTCATGGGACAACCCTGTAGGTCCTCCCATCTGTTTACTATAAATCTTCTAATATAGATGCTCCGGACGAATTCTGTAAGTACCCCATAGGTGGACGGTAAGTAAGCGTAACAAGTCACCACAAATTACTAAGTTTGATCGGTCATGAAACTCAAAACTCCCATCTTCTCCTAATTAGTAAATGCACCATACAGCACTACCGGGTCGTGTGAAACAACACAGTCCGGTGTGGATGCTGTTACTGAGGGAAGAAGAGTATTTACTATGTTCAGTATCAAACAAGTGTTTGAAAATGAAGTCAGGGTAGGTATAAAAAGCTCATCTAAGAAATTAAATGTCTCTGCAGATACCTTCTAAATAACTGCGTGGCATGTGGACTTCATTCCCAGTAGACTTCCCGTAGGTACACTTTGTGCACCATACGGATCGTTTGTAAGAACCAAGGTGAGGGAGCAGGTTCAGGCAGGCAGAGGGACTGGACAAGGGAGGAAACAGGCAGGTTAGAAATATGTCAAACTTGACTCGAACAGAAGAAATGGCCTGAAAGTGTTACTACTGGGGTTAGACAACAATCTGACGCTGTGCCGGTGGAGGATCCGTCCTTATACGGCAGCAGCTGCTGATCATGGTGATGCGGCTCAGGTGTGATGGTCACAGCACAGCAGCAGGTGTGACAAGACAGCAGTACAACTTATTACAACAGTTGTGTAATTTCCCTTGTGACTCAGGAGGATAAATCAAGTCTAGTGTAATCACTCAACTAACAGCCTCTTTATAAACTCATTTTGGGCTCAGGGACTACAGCGCTGTTGTATAGATGTGGTGGCATCTATTTGGAGGCATTTAAAATTTCAAAATGTTTAGAAATCAATCTTTCTTTTCCAGGGAACTATGTTCGCTAAACTGAAGAAACACAAAATTATTATACATAGTTCTTTAGGATACAGAATTTATTTTAAAAGCAACATTAAATTTGACACACGAAAAAGCAAAAAAAGTTATAAAAGACCTTCATTTCTAAAACTAACCTTTTTCTTAATCAAAGTGAAGAAGGTCTGAGTAAGGCAACTCAGGCTTACTCATAATTGCCTCTCAACAGAACACTGCTTAAAATATACTCCCTATCCATTTGAGTTGATACTTTGTAAAGGATTAAATTAAGACTATATTTTCATATGCGCATACTCTGAATTCAAAAATGATACGCTTTCCACATAGTTTAGGTTTTGGGCTTTTCTTCTTGATAATTCAAGGATAAAAAAAAGGATTTAATTATTTATAGCATACACTGGAGACCACAACAACAACAGTGATGTTATTACTTTATTTTTCCACGTCGACTTAGCTCTGTCTTGATCCTGGGGCCATTAAACCTCACAAGAAATATCCACTGGAAAGGGGAATTGAAAGTAAAAAGTAAGTAATATGAAATAAAAATGAGCTACAATAGGTTTTTCATGCTCAGCGGTGATTCTTGGTTAAATGGTGCTCTGGGTCAGTTGATCCGTGCCTGCCCAAGTTGCCGCTCAAATATTTGTGTGTTTTCACAGATAAAATAAGGACTTCACTGATCTCAAACTATTGTTCAAGGAACCTCTGTGCAGTGTAGAACCATCTGATCCAGGTTTGATCCATCTAAGTATTGTACACATTAGAGATGATTAAATGGATTCCAGAATCCTTAGAAAAAAGGATTTGATCCCAATTCAGCCCTTTTGTTAAGCGCTGAATTGGGATCTGTGACTCAAGTTCAGGGTCCTTGTCCTCTCACCAGATTGTCTTACACTGTTCATAATACAGGGTGCGCTCACTCACTATTGACATGGAAGGAGCAATAGAGATCTCATTAAGGGCTGAACTGTCAGCATTTTTTTCACTTTGATTACTCGGATCTTGCCACCCTGGGTGGTGAGCCATATTGCCCGTATAAAACATTGCCTCCTGTTATTAGTCGCACAGTTTGTAATTTGAATTTGGTGTAGTCTTAAATGGATAAATAACAATAATAATTCAATTCAATTTTATTTACATAGCGCCAATTCATGAAACATGTCATCTCAAGGCACTTTACAAAGTCAAATTCAATCAGATTATACATCCATCCATCCATCCATTTTCCAAACCGCTTAATCCCTCATGGGGTCGCGGGGGGTGCTGGTGCCTATCTCCAGCGTTCACTGGGCGAGAGGCGGGGTACACCCTGGACAGGTCGCCAGTCTGTCGCAGGGCAACACAGAGAGACAAACAAGACAAACAACCAAGATTATACAGATTAGGTCAAATTATACAGATTAGTAAAAAACATTTCCCATCCCAAAAAAAAAAAAAAAAACATTTCCCATCTAAGGAAACCCAGATAATTGCATCAAAGTCCCGACAAGCAGCATTCCCTCCTCAGGAAGCGTAGAGCCACAGGGAGAGTCGTCTGCATTGTCCATGGCTTTGCAGCAATCCCTCATACCGAGAATCATATAAAATGTATGAAAACTAAAGACTGTCTTAGATTTGTGTTTCTCAAAAATGATATTCCTGTTTCTGTGTATTATTATTTAGATTTACCGCATGCATCAAAACTCACAACCCTGTCAGATTTCTTGTACGTCCAGAAACCGGTGTGTTCGTGAGGGATTTTCATAAACTGCAGCTCTACATGCATTTCCCCTTCAGCTCACCACCAATTAAATGAATATCACGGATTATTGAGCAGTGTCCTGTCTGTCCTGCTGTGAGTGCAGCAGTCCTTATGCACCTGATACCCTACACACACACACACACACACACACACACACACACACACACACACACACACACACACACACACACACACACACACACACACACACACACACACACACACACACACACGCACACACAACAGTACAGACAGCCCTAATGAATGGAAAGGACAAGTTGTGAACAACCAGATGGCATTCCTATCAGCGCAATCATGTAACAGAATTTGGGTTCGACACATCCTTATCGATGACTGAGCTGGGCTTTAATCTAATATCATACTTTAAGGGACAGCCGAGCCAACATCAACCCAACATTATTCCAGCCTTAGAAGCAAAGATATTAAAATGCCATAGTCCTGTAGCAGCAATACATCAATAGAAAAACAGCGGCCAGTAAACCACTCAAATCAACAGAGAGGCTTCAGTTTTAATGAGATTTAAATCGCCGTAAGGCTTACATTTTCCACGCAAGTGAACAAATTACAAACAAATTAGATGTTTATTGTTTAAATTTCAAAATCAAGTTTTTTTTTTTTTCTATATGGCTTCACTATGGCAAGTTTACTTTTGTTCACACCTAGCACAAGGTAACTCAAAGCACGTGAGAATAAGAGAATAAAGTAGCAGTAAAAAATGCATAATTGTAAAAACTATATCAAAGAAATTGAAAAAAGAGATTTTTTTTTTACCCTTGTTAGGAAACTGCAGTAAATATGTCACTGATTTGAAGTTGCCAACATTTTCCTCATGTCCCAGGTTTTCAGGGAGATTGCTCCAGAGCTGAGGAGCAAAATAGCTTAATGCTGCCTCTCCTTGTTTGTTCTGGTACCGGGAATACTAGGTGAACAAATCCCTGATCACCTGAGGAATCTAGATGTTTCATAACTGATACGCAACGCTGAGAAGTAATTCAGTCCAAGAGTATTCAGTGACATAGATTTGGACAAGATTATAAAATCAATGCTTTACCAAACCAGGACAGGTTTGTAAAAAGCATAGATAAATCAGTCCTTAAATTTCTGTCCTTTGAGCTAGGAAAGGGATTTAAGGACTGGTGTAATATTATCCATTTCCCTGGTGGTGGTCAGGAGTCTGGCAGCAGCATTTTGGATGAGCTACAGGTGCCTGTTTAGAAAGCATTTTAAAAATCTATCCTACTAAAAATGAAAGCATGCGCAAGTTTTTATGTGTCCTAATTTATCAGAAAGCCTTTATCTTAAGATAGAACATGGCTGATTTAGTAAAAGACTTTATGTAGTTTTCCACAACACACTAGGTTTCACTGAGTCATTTTTTTTTAATCAAAAGCAATTATTTCAGGATATTCTGATCCAGCCACTTATTGATATTATGAATACACTGAATGAATGACTGTAAAGTCTCTTACACTACGTTTCATCAGTGTAAGCATCGTAATAAATACAGGCTTGAGTATACATGCACCCCCGCATGTATACTCAACAGAAGTGATCCAAGAATTAAGCTTTGAGGAGCACCAAATGTTATTTGTTCACATAGATTTACTGCCAAATGATACAAAGTAGTCCCAGTTTGACAGGGAGGATCTACAATACTACTACATAATCCAATCCACTTTCCCAGTCCATCAGTCAGTATGTTACGAGACCCAATAAAACCAAAGCAGAAGTTTTAGATGCATCGCAGGTAAAGTCATGTAAAACCTTTATTCTCAGTGCTGTGGTTTAATCAAAAACCTTACCAAAATTCACCAATTAACCCAACGATCTCCCAGATCACAGCGACACAAACCACTGAATGCCTGCGACATGGTGAACTGCATTTTTCTTGGACATTTTCAACAAAAAAAAAAAAAAAAAATCACAAAAGTTGGTTATACATAGTAATACTTGCATTACATTTGTTACATTTGCAAGCTCAGTGGGCTCAGGCTACAGCGCTTTGGAATCTATTTTGACGGATGTGAAATACAATCTCTGTACTTTAATACTGCTGTGTCATTAGAAAGAAAATCTAGAATACTTTGTAGGGGATAAAAAGTTACAGATGAAATTTCAAAACATCTACATTACAAAATTGCTGAGTTGTGCAATTTATACCATGGCTTATTTTTCACAGACAATGGCGTTAAATTCACGGAGTGCTTCCCTGAGAGTTAGAAAAAAGTGGAGCTTTTGTTTTGCTTTTCTTTCTCGGGATGTTTGTCGCTTTATGAACATAGTCTCAGCTTTCTTTTCCTCTGCTTTCATATTTCCCTTCGGGTTTGACAGCTGAAGTACAAATTTAGTTACTGATGGTTGACCAGAGGTGTGAAGCAAATGGGAAGTGAACGCATTGCCATACTAGAATCTATAGGGGCTCTCCTATGTGCAATAGTGTTTAAGTTTTATTTATTTTATTTTTATTTGGAAAATTCCTATTTTTCTTCTCATAATAATCTTATGCCATACAAATAGCAAAACACTCAGGCTAATGTAACATTATGTTGGAAAAGCTTCATTCATTGTTGACTGCGATTTGTAACCTTGTCAAAAACGTTCATAGCAGCAGCTATGTCATAGCTTGGTATGACCTTGGTGTTCCCTGAAAAGACAATTACAACTTAAAATCATGCTGTCCTGGAAACTGAGGCAAACAGTGTGATCGTTCATATATTTGACTGGATAGGACATCCCCTATTTGCCGCTTAAAAAGTTGACGTGCTGACACAGGTGCCATTGCTATGCATTGATTCCTGTCAATAAAAGCATTCTTTTCTAATGGGGAATGTGCACACATCTGTAATAAAAATAAACAAGAAGTTGTAGCTATCTGGATTCTTATCAAATTTTTATAAACTATGGCACAAATTAACGCTGAGAAAATTGCCAATGTTACGATATATATAATTATGTCATTTTCCTACAGATAAATCCATAGCAGTGCGTGAACTGTGCAGATATAATGTTGACGGGTATTCCTGTTGTGCTATAAATATCACAATACGGTCAATTTATTTTTAACAGCTCAAGCTACATTATTGTATCACAGTTTGTTGGCTTCTGGCCATGAAGCTGAAACTGGCTATAGTAATAAAACAGGGTTTCAGAGGCGGATTGGCCAATTGGGACATTCCCCGGTGTGTCCCAGTGCTCCCAGCCAGGTCATTGGAAGGCTCGGTTTGGGTCCCACTTGATTTAAAATAAAAATAAACAATCCACACAGTCAGTGCAGCTCAGTCGGATCGGTAGACTAAGGCACCCTGGATGTCACAGCAGCACAGAGACACACACAGACAGCCAAAGGGGAAATGAGGAGCAGAGAGAGGGAGAGGATAAAAAATAAATTCACATGTATTCATTATGGAGGAAGTAAGACAAACACTAGTGTAATTAAGTCAAAAACTAAGCATAGCCTATCCTGCACAACTATTTTAAAACATATTTGTTTAATGCTAGAATATCCAGAAATGCAGTTTCCGTGCACCCTTCATAAACTCCACCAGTAAATTACTATAAATGAATATTGACATCCTTGTATTATATCATTTTAATGAACCTTTCTTTGGCCAGGTAAAGTTTCCTGTTTTAGTATTTTAAAAACTACTTTTTTTCAGGTCAATTAGATTTCAATTCAAGTCAAACTGTCAAAGCAAAATGTCAACCTACCTATAAAAGCATATTGTCCTTTAGAAAGAAACAGTCTTTTGTACTTCTGATGCTGTCGCAGTCCTGACTCAATGCATAGCAATAGCGCACGTGTGTCATGTCGTCATGTCATAGTCATGTGATGTCTTGTCCAGTAAAATATATATATATATATATATATATATATATATATATACACACACACACACGCACACATCAGTGAGTGTGGGTGACAGTAGTCATGTTTACATGCACAAAATGTCATGATCGGATTAAAATGTATTGGGATTAAATAACAAAAAATAATCGGATTGTACCATTTGTATGAGCACACTATCAATTAATCCGATCATAATGTGCATTTATCTGGCTTTACCTGGCTTTATCCAGAATAGAACCACTCTGATGTGCAGTTATCAAATTCCCCTAAAGAAAACACAGAAGAAGTAGTACTTCTGTCTTTGCTGAACAACAAGAAATAGCAAACAAATCAGTATTATAAGAGTTTGTTTTTCTTCCGAGTCAGTCAGCATTAACCACCCCTCTCATTCGGATTACAATTTCATTCCAATTGAGTTTAATCCGATCACAGTATTCCGAATGGCTTGTTTACATGACGCTTCTTTATTCTTTATTATCCATGTAAACGTAGCTAGTCTCAGCGCAGGATCGCTCTGGAGAATGGAGAATGTGTTATTCCCCATATTGCCCTATTATTAAATAAATGGCACAATAGATCATCAGAATCGAAAGCTTTAAAAGGCAAATCCCAACTGAAGCAAAGCTAAAATTTTACTTTGGCACAAACTACTGCACTGCTGCTGCTAAAGTAATTAAAAATGAACCAGAATCTGAGCAACTGCTGAATGTTTTATCAGGTCTCTCAGCACATAATAGTGAGTGCTCACTACTATGGCTTCAGAGAGAAGAGATTAAGGCTTAATAAGAGTTTTAGTTGACATGTCTTTGGTCATTGATGGTGAAAACATGCCATGTTAGTTTACATTTCTATTCAAAAAATGCCCAAATAGGTTTACAGTAGGGAAGTGAAGTGCATGATGGCCCCCAGCCCTCAAACTTTCAAGACAAACTTTCCTTCTTCTGGACTTTTTTTCTGTCTCAGTTGGTCTCACTTGTTTTATCATTCTAACCTTCTCCTGTCCTCCTTTCACTAATTTTATGCCCTTTCACATTTTCGCTGCCACTCTGTCGTTATATCTCTCTGTCTTCTCTCCTTTTTTTCCTCCCGCCCTGTTGTTAACATCCTCAGCCGTGCTCAGACCCCTGCATGAGGCTAACGCTCATAGCGGATTGGCTGTAGATGGGTGCATGAGGAGCACTGGGGGGCCAATCAAACGCAGGCAGGAACAGGAAATGGAACGGGACACGGGAAACGGCCACCCACAGGGGCCTCGCAGGTACCACAACTGTCCCTCATCCCCTCACACACACTATGTGTCTGTAACGGTGCCTGTATATAAATCCCCCTGTGTTACAGAAGCTACCCTCAGATCCTCTTCAAAACTTTGTGTATCTCAACTGGGTGTTGGTTGTTCATCAGTTCTGCTGGACCCATGTCCCTGCAGCTGTTTGTCTGCATGTGTGTTCTCAAACACACATTTGTAACTTTACAGAGGGACTTCATCTCTACCTTGTGTTTCTGTTGCAATGCAGTAAAAGCTTTTTCTGCTTTGCTGTGTTTTTCGATTGAGAATAAAACACGAGTGAGTCTGTGTTGCTCTCTGTGTCTCTGTGCTTCACTGCTTCTTCTGCATTGTTGTTCCTGTGTGCTTCCAAGGCTTCCCTCTGCTCTTTAAGTGCTGCTGACCTGTCCTTCTCTGCACTGTATAGCTGCAGTCTGTGACTGTGTTTCTGCTCTGTGTTGCTGCAGTCAAAGATCTTGTGCTGAGGATAGTTTTCTTGCTTTTCGCTACCGAGTGTGTTTCAGTAATTCACTTTGGTCCTTTCCTAATATGTTAGTTTGAGAGGTGAACAAAATGCGGTCAAACTGGATATGCATGGATTTTAGATGATTATGTATTACATTAAATGCATTGGGAGTAATGACTATGTTTACTAAACTCAAATATGGTGGGTGTCCAAGAAAACTGTTGCTAATTTATAGGAAATGGAAAAACAAAACATTTTTATTTTCTGAGTTACCCCTTCTTTCTTGATCATTAGTGTCAAAAGACGTAGATTTACTTTCAACCTCTTAAAGTGTTGCTGATTATTATCTCGGGAGGTCTTTTAAAGTTTTTCTTTAGTCTTTGGCTGCTTTTTTCACTCATTTCTATTCAAAAACTGTACCATTTTCAATTTATTTATATAGCGCCAATTCATGAAACATGTCATCTCAAGGCACTTTACAAAGTTAAGTTCAATCATATTATACAGATTGGGTCAGATTATACAGATTGGTCAAAAATGTTCCTATATAAGAAAACCAGTTGATTGGATCAAAGTCCCGACAAGCAGCATTCACTCCTGGGGAAGCGTAGAGCCACAGGGAGAGTTGTCTGCATTGTACATGGCTTTGCTGCAATCCCTCATACTGAGCAAGCATGAAGCGACAGTGGAAAGAAAAAACACCCGTTAGCGGGAAGGAAAAACCTCCAGCAGAACCGGGCTCAGTATGAACGGTCATCTGCCTCGACCGACTGGGGGTTACAGAAGACAGAGCAGAGACACAACAAGACAGACAAACAAGCACAGAAGCAAACATTGATCTAGTAATCTGTTCTACATTAGATGGTAATAGTCGGTGATCTGTCCTCCCTGGATGATTTCACAGTCAACAGAACGTCAGACCAGGTGTACCTACTGTGAAGAAAAAAGAGAGAGAACAAAAAGTTAAAAGCTGAAATGACAACAGTCATTTCAATGTAATGCAATGCAAATCTGGAGAACAGTAGACTGGAGAACAGTAGAACTCTATAGAGTGAGAAAATTAGATCATGATGTCCTCCAGTAGCCTAAGCCTATAGCAGTAAAACTATAAAGGTAGCTCAGAGTAACATGAGCCACTCTAGTTATAAGCTTTGTCAAAAAGGAAGGTTTTAAGATTAGTCTTAAAAGTAGACAGGGTGTCTGCTTCACGGACCAAAACTGGGAGTTGGTTCCACAGGAGAGGAGCCTGATAGCTAAAGGATCTGCCTCCCATTCTACTTTTAGAGAACCATTTTCAGAGGAATATTATTTTAGTTGTTAAGCCAGAGATTTTCTTAGGTTTTTGTCAAATAGATATAGCTAATAATCTTTTTTTTCCTAGTCTTAATGTTGTGAGCAGTCATTAATTGTTAACTAATAACTAAGGTTGCTACCATCACCAAATTAGCATTTCTGTATTGCTTGTAGAATATAGAGGCTACCTTAATCAAACATGTTCTGTTACAAAGATTGAAAACAATAAAACAAAGCAACTTTACTGCACTCCTTTTAGCCTGTTATCTGCTGAGTCTTGCTCTCCAAATAGACTGCAGACATGTCTTGATATCTGACTTAATTTTAAACCTCTGAATGATCCTGAAAAAAGCAAACAGATTTCTTCACTTATTAATATGTTAATATGCTGTATTAATGTGTTCTTTTCAATGCAACATTGTAGTGTTTAGCATGGTGTATTCACATGGAAAAGGTTTGGTCGGTGGTCGGGAAGAGTCAAGCAGCAAATTCCTGTCATCAGTCAATTTTTCTGTGCATTTCTGATAAAAGAAGCCTAACTTCAGGAGAGGGAATAGCTTTACATGAAATAAATATACTGACATGAAGCTACCGACTAGTACCGAAAAAAGAAAACAATTTTGAATAGTTTAGGACTTTCTCATTCACTGCTTTGTAACACAGGTTTGCTCCCCTTTGCTTAGCTAAATCTACAAAACAAAAAAAAATATAGCATAGTTTTACTCCAAGAAACATTAGTATTTCATCAACAAAAACTTGATTCACTTAGAAATATTGATCAGTTAAAGTATGATGCATCTACTAGGTCTTGTATCAGGTCTTTGGTGGATTCTCTCTTCTATTTATAAAGACATAAGTCATCTGTCATGAAAGGTTTTTTGGGGTTGATACTTAATCCTTTCTTCTCCACTTGTCTGGTTTCTTGATATTTTAAACATAAACTCCACAATACATTGTCATGGTCAGGTAGGGAACCAGGCCAAATGTGTGAAAAAAGCAGCCATCCAATAACTTTAAAGGAACCCTGAAGTATTGATCAAGGCAAATTTAATTAGTTGCAACATACCATACAATAGCTTTTAAGCCAAAATATAAAAAATTAAAAAGTATGCTGCAGCACTGTCCGTGTCAAACGGCGAAAGAAAAACCTCCCTTTGAGCTGAAGCGTTTTTTCAACAAAATATTTTACTGATTTCAATGTGTTGACAGGCATTTTTAATGGGGTTTCATTGGGATTTCTTGGTCAGAAGACTATGTTGCAAAGATTTGCGCGTCCCTTTGAAGAATGAAAAAATTTCAGGCCCTACCATCCCACCAAAATGTGTCAAAAATGTAGCTATTATTTTCTCTTTTAACACAATGAAACTGTTACTATCTATTTCTTACACAGAATCCCTTTCAACATTTTACTGTACTGTATTTTCTGGACAAAAAAGAAAAGACGAGGCTGCCCCACACCCCTGTCATGGCTTCGGGCGCCACTGCACTATTTGCTGCAATAACCATATAAAGCACTCTGGCCTTTTCTGGGTGTCAACCTTGCCAAAATCGTTTGGAAGCAGCCAACAAGTGGCTAGCAGTGTTGTAGATAAACTGCTAGCCACCCTAGTAAATGCTAATTATTGTTACTAGTTAGCTAGTATTAATTCTGTATATGTAATTTGTTTCTAGAAATAAAGCTAGCAAATTAGGTGCTAGCATCTACCAAACCTAGCAAGTGGTTAGAAGTGCTAGCTACCTGTTAGCCTTAAGTAGTTTGCTAGTTTTTGAGTTAATTAAAATTGGAAATCTTTATTAAGAGCGTTGCCTCTGCTTTTTTTCAGTGGTTAGACACTTTGTATGAAGTTAATAGAGCAATGGTGCATGACTCCAAAAGTAGTTTCCCTAAGGGTGGGGGGGTCATAAAAATGTATAAGGCATCTTTCCTTTGCCCCGAGTCAAATTAACTTTCTGTAATCACATCAGTGGAAATAAGGTCTGGATGTGCTAACTTGTTAATATTGATTTTAGTCTGCATTTCATTACAGCTCTGTTTAGAGCATAGCGAAACTTTTGAAAAAAAAAAAAAAAGAATCCATCTGTTACCAGTGGAACTGGAGGAAAAGGAGTAGGTGGAAGTAAAGCTCTCAGCCTCTTTTATTACCTTCCTCCTCTCCTCTATTGATCAACATAAGCCTGTGATTTATAGCTTGCTGCTGCAGAGACTTCTTGGTAATTACAAAGGCTTGAAAAGGACAGAAGAGTTTATGTGGGGATGGCGGGTTGGCACTCATGTAGACACATATGTAACCGTCAACACCTCACAAAAATAGACACATTTACAGACCTGCTTTTTTCACATAACACACTCGATACAATAATAAGAGTGCAAGAAAACCGTCTGCAGACGAGATTCACTAATGTTCAACCTAAAGCACTGTGTGAAAGTTATGACTGGGCAAAAAACTGGGTTAAAACTCAGTTGCTTCTTAACCTATTTAAGCCCAGCAGCTGACCATTTTTTAGAGGAATGTTTTATGTGAGTCATCTAGGCATAAGGAAGCTCTTAAACCTGTTTGTTTATTCTATATGCATTTATTTCACAGATTTGAACAGCAGAGACTGATAAAAATCAACATAAAGCCAAAATTATTGACATATCATGTGCATATAGTACGGTCTACAGAGATTTGCCAAAAACCCTTTAAATACTCAGTTGTTCTCACATTCTTTTTCTCTCGATGGACTGCTCAGGTTGGCTTAACACACGACTTGGAGCTCATCTGGTACCGTATCCTACAATAGGTCACTTTGACATGTCAGCTTTCAAACACTGTATAGTTTGTCTTGAAATTTGACAAATTAATTAATTTCTTAGTAAAATAAGAATTCTCATGGTGCAATAACCCTAAGTACAAATACTACATTTTTTCTGTATCATGGTATTTCTGACAAAATCTTATTTCTTAAATTTCAAACCTGAAATCAAAAAACACGGTCAATTTTTTTATGATTTGCACTAATAGAGAATAAATACCCACTAAATGGGGGAGTAGCTTTGAAAATATTTATTCATATTGTCACTTTTAAGATACGCTTTTATTTTGAAATTTAGGCATGAGACGATAGCGAACAGGTGATCAATTATCATTATTATTTTAAAATTAGAAGAATGCTGTTTTTTATTTCAATGTCTAAAACATCTAACAGCTTAGAAATAAAATGGTGTAATCATATTTTGTTTTTTGTGAGTTGATATCAATGTAAATAATTATAGAAGGCCAGATGATATTGTATCATATTGATCGCATCGATAGAAAATCGTGACAGACCTTGTAATATCAGCAAATATATCGTCATCCAAACAAATCAATATAACATCGTATTGTGATAAAGCTGGTGATTTACACCCCTACCTGACTAGTGATCGTCCAGTCAAATATCCAGTGTTTTTTCCAATCATTTCCCATCATTGGACAAAAAGCATTGAGAGTATAGAGACTGTTGCCAATTCTTTAGTTAAATTTATGATTATAAGCAAAGATTAGACAGTATGACATGGAAAAAAATAGTATTTTAATCCAGATTCAAGGTGACTCTCAAACAGCTATTAATAAACATGTCAATGTTCAACTGAAGTACAATGCATCTCTCAGGTCCGTTTGGATGTTTTCCACTCTTTGAAGACAGGACTTCCAAGTACTTGTGTTTCACTAGAGGGACTTTCCTTTGGCCTGGCACTTCTTCAGTTATTAAAGCTAAAACTATTCGATATACTTTCATGATTAGGTACAAGGGCTTGGCAGGAAATGCATGAGAAAGCAGCCAAAGTCTAAAGAAAAACGTTGAAATACCATCAGAAAACACAGAGAACGATTGATCAAGACCATGCCAAAGGATTACAAGATAGTCTGGCTGCTTAAAAGTAATGTATGAAGAAATTATAGGAGCTTTAAAACGCTGGCAGGGTGCAGAAGATCATATGCTTTAAACATCAATAAAAGCAAATCAATAAACTAATATAGTGTAGTGGTTCAGTGTCACTAAACTTTGGAACATCAGAAGCCTCGTTAATTTTTGCGTTGATATATGTAGATTCCTGCTTTAACATCTTTAATAACATTACATCTTCTGTTGTGAGGTAATTTTCTGAACAGACTGATCTGTCAGCTCTTGCTTCATAAACAGCATGGCTCATTGCAGAAAGCTGCATCATCACTGTGTGTTTGTTCTGTAAGTGTGTGTACGTGCTTGTTTACCCTGCTGTTGTGACCTTCCCTCAGTGCAGTAACTCACCTGACGTCAAAGCTGCTTAGTTTTTCTGTTTTTTTTTTGTTTGTTTTTTTTTTTATCCTCCTGCTCCTGGTTGACTGACCCAACCCCTCCCCTCTTTTGTGTCCTCCAGTGAACAGCCTGGCTCGGTCCAAGTACTGCTGACGCCTAATCGGGAGGAGGAAGAGGACGAGTCAACGACCAGCCATGATGCTCAGGGTCAAAACCCTCCCCCGCCTCCTCCACCCTACCGCCCCTCTCCCCCTCGACCCACACTCACCCTTAGTATCAGTCACCCCTGCAGCCCATCCAGCCAAGGGGAGGAGGAGGAGGGCAGGCGCGCTGGGAAGCGAGGTGAGGAAGCTGAGGATGGGAGTGAGGGGCGGGGTGTGAGGCTATGTGATTTGCTGCAGGCTGGGGGGGTCAGTGTCAGACCCCTGGGGAAGCACTTAGCCATCTCTCTACCCTCACTTCCTCTTCGTCTCTGGGATACACACGCCGCACACATCCCCCCTCCACCATGTTCTCCTCCTCCGTCACCCCCTCCGGAAACTTGCGGGCAAAGGAAACACCTCACGCCACTCTGGCAGCCGCCCCGGCCACATTCCCCCGACGAGGGGTCTCCCCGTTGGCAGCAGCATGCTGTCCTTGCGGACGGGAGCACGCGTCACTGGTCCTCCTGGAGTCTGGACCGCCCGGATGCCGTGGTGACGCCATACGACACGCCCCCGGACCGCTGCTTTCCCATCAGGACACAGAATCCTGGCCAGAGCTGCAGCTACAGTTGTCAGTCTTCTCCAGGGCACTACAGCTCCCAGCATGCCCCAGGGCAGCGCGGTGATCACCACTGTGACCGTGAAGAGGCTGAGCTGTCAGAGCTGGACTCCCTTTACCAGGCCAGTCTGCAGGCTGGAAGAACAGGTATAAACACATCTACATCTTTTGTATTCATACTGTGACTCAAAGTGTACCTGTGCTCCATTTCTATAAGATTATCCATACAGTAAAGCTCATGGTCATTCATACCTATGGCAGGTTTAAAGAGGAAATGGGCAGAGTTCAGGATCTTGTTGGTAGCACCACCCAAAACACACACACATTTTCAAAGCATAAACATGAATAAATCACAATCAGCTTTTCCAAGTCAGTGGACTACTTTTTAAAAACACTTTTCCGATATAGTAAGAGCCTTTAAATTAATGGCTTTTATAGTAAATACGCTCAACATTGGAGTCAATGTCAATTTATTTTAAGCTTTAATTGATGCATTGGAACCATTTTTCTGCAATAATACAGCAAGTATAATGAAGAACTGGATGCAAAACGTTTGCACTTAAATCCCCTTTTCCCCAATTCTACAATGGTTACAATCACTCGTACAGGCTCACATGTGTACGGTACATACACTGCAAATAATATTTAGTTAAATGCCACATAGCAGGCTACACCCCCGTGTGATTTCTTTAGCCATTAACAAACTCCTGATATATTTCTGACAGGATGTTTGACCACTCCTCTTTGCAGAATTGCTATTTAAATTGGTGGGTTTCTTGTCACAGACTAGAACGGACTAGACTTTAAAGCTTAGTCCATACATTTTCAATAGGGTTGATTCCAGGAGCTTTATTTTATCCTGCATTTTCTCTTCCAGAAACCATTTTGATGTGTATCTGCCATCATTGTCCTGTTAGAACACCCAATCTCGTCCAAGTTTGTACTCTCTAGCCTAGCGGTTGATTTGAGGTTGTTGAAGAATGAAATATTTTCATCCTTCATTATTCCAATCACATTGTGCAATTTGCTAATAACAATACAAGTAAAACAACCCCAAAGCAGGATTCTGCCACCACCATGCTGAGAAGTTGGAATTACGTTCTTAGGTTTTAAAGCCCCTCCTTGACTCCTTCACCTAACATGCTTTTATCCTTGAGGCCGACTAGCTCAATCTTCGTCTTTTCTGACTATAAGACCTTTGTCCAAAAGTCTCTTGTCCTCGCCATGTGGGCAGCTGCAAATATTAACCAAGTTCGGAGAGGTTGATTTTGGTGCTTTGGGGTGGGGGTGGGTAGGTGCTCTGTCCTTGTCACCACCCTCTCATCATCTTATCATGGTTAAAATGGGCTAATGTTGAAAACAATAACAAACACTATACATCAATTTTCCCAATCCTCACGATTTCAACTCTTGAGTCTGACTCATGGGGGTGACGGGGAATATGTCTGAGATGCTTTTATACCCAAACAATGGGCTATGGTGATGAAAGCATGTACCGTTTGAACAAATAGGAAAATTCAACTGCAATAGCAGCCATTCAACCCTAAGAAGGCAGCGCTAAGACGGTTTTAAGACAAATATTGCAGAACTAAACAAGTCCACATGAAAATGTATAAAATTGCACAGTAACAGTAAAGTAGCACGCTTAAGGCATAGTTCATGCATCTTATCTACAAAAAAGTAGATTTTGGGGTGAGTTACACTTTAAGAACCCAGTTACTGCTTTAAATTTTACTGAAGTTGTACGTTGGTATCCTTTTTCACCTTGGAAACACTTCAGATGCATCCTTAAAAGCAAAAAATTTATATTACAATGACGGCGAACATGAGGATGTCATGAGGATGTAAATTCTGTCACAAACTTTCAGGTGGCTTTTGCTCGATTTCTTTTCTTTATGCTTTTTTAACAAATGTCTAATCTTTGGATACTGAAATTTAGTGAAGTATCATGGAAAAAATAATGAATTACTTTCTTTAATTGCCATATTAAATGGCATATTTTTTTAACTTCCTAGTTTAAATAGATTGTGCCTCAAAACAGTTTAATTAGATGGGGGGTAATTTTGGTAGTGAGTGGTTTGGGTAAACTGAGGCTCTTTGACAAACCTCTACAAATGTATGCGGAAAGAAAAGTGGAGACTGTTCCTCTGAAGGGCGTGATCAGTTCCTTCAGTTCAGTCATGCACAGCAAACTCATCTGTGTACACATTTCTGTTGAGTGGAACTATTAAAAAAAAATGATTCCCCTCACTTAAGACATTACTGTGAAAAGTTAAGACTCAAGTCGTGCCTTATGCCGAGGTTTTACGTTAACCTCCTGGAAATCTGTTCCAGCCACAGTAGAGACATGCTGAGGAATAGAGTCTTTTTTCTGAAACATTCAGGCATCGTACCCTTTCTAACTTGTTTCTCTGACCTTTTGTTGGTGTTAGCAAATACCAGTAGAACACTTGTCTTTAAGTTTGCATGAGTGAATTTGAATGATTCTGTCTGCTGATGTTTTGATTACATAAAACTTGGATTTATTATCATTTTAGAGTTTAATCCTGGGGTTTTGGCCTCATTAAAGTCACAGCTCCAATTTTCTTTTTGTTTTTTGTTTTTTGATTGAAGGAACAGGGATTATGTATCAATGAGAGTAACTTTAGTGAGTAATTTACCCTGTTGAAATACAATATATTTCAGTGCGGAGAACAGATGGCATAATACACGTACTTTATATGATTAATAAAGCATAGATTAACCTACCAATCTTTAACTATACCCATGAAATATATTAGTCTTTTCCCAATTTTGCCAGACTTTGAAGGAACCTTAAATCCACGTATAATTTAAAAATAGAGCAAACAGTATCCATCCATCCATCCATCCATCCATTATAGATAGACTGTAGAAATAGCTGCCACAAATTTTTACAAGATGCTTTATGAACATGAACATGTTCCTGCTGACACTTTGAAAGGGGGGGGGGGGGATCCGTTCGAATCTTGAGGCTGAACATTTACAGCAACTATCCTGATATTCTTGTTATAAAGCAAAATTCCACTGAGCATCAGGCTGCAAATGATATTGGGATTTAAAAGAAAACAGCGCCGAATGTATCTAGGTTTGGCACGTCTGTTCTGTGCTGGCCTGGCCTTCACATGTTTGCTTAATGCGTGACTCACGTTGGGCAGTGACTCATATTCAGCATTGACAGATGGAGTTCAATTTCAAACATAATTAGGTTTAAAAATTGATGGATTGCATGCTAAATTCTTTATCTTGGACTGAATTGTTCAATTAATCCAAAGTTACAGTTTCTCCTCATGACGATTTAAAATTTTTTAATGACTTTCTCTCAATTAAGTGGCTTCATATTTTGTGCTGCATCTGAAGTGAAAATGAGTATCCATTGCTCAATTTTAATATTAGGACCACCCGTCTGCTCTAACTTTTCTTGCCAAATGAGAGGGTTAATGCTTTTACATGCAGCAGAAAAAGGTGTCAAAAATATCAGCAATGTGAATGCCAGACTGGAGCTTTTCCCATCAGAGAAAGCTGAGAAGTGTTTCTTACTTTAAATCACAGGGTTAACGATATAACGGCTGGTCCTCTATAAATACTTCGTAACCTTTATACTTTTTTGCATTTGTAACATTAAAACTTCTATCACGTGATAGAAAAACAGGATAATTGTCCCTAATTGTGAGGCTGAAGCAAACGCATGATTTTCTTTTTGGTTTTACATTTTTTTAAATTTGAAACACTTTAATAAACTCCAGTCCACCAAATTGCCTTCAGAATCACCAAATTACTAAATGGCGTACTTGTGTGTAATTTAAATATAATATAAATAAACTAAGCTGGTATGTGAAGGACACGAGAGGTTTGTTAGAGATCATCAGTGAACAAACAGCATTATGAAGACCAAGGAATACAGCAGACTTGTCAGGGATGAAGTTGAGGAGACCTTTAAAACAGGGTTAGGTTTAAAAACAACATCCTAACCTCTGAACAACTTGTGGAGCACTTCAGTTGAGTTACTGCACAACTGCAAGCTGTCTAAAGTGATGCAAACTGAAGCAGCCAACAGGTCAATGGTAACTCTTGGGGAGCTGCAGAGATTCCTTGCTCTGGTGGGAGAGTCTCTTTATAGGTCAGCTATTAGTCGTGCATTCCCCATATCTGCCCTTTATGGAATAGTGGCAAGAAGAAAGCTATTGTTGAAAGAAAGCCATAAGGAGTTTGGTTGAAATGTTGCCAAAAAAAAAAAAAAACATGTGGGGGGGGGGGGGGGGCACAGCAAACATGAGGAAGAAGGTCCTCTGGTCAGATGAGACAAGGATTCTTCCTGGGTTGGAAAACTAACACTACAATGCCTAGCGTGAAACACGGTGGTGGCAGCTTCCTGCTGTAGTGGGTATGTTTTGAAAGTTGGCCCAGGGAAATCGCTCTGAAGAAGACACGGAGGGAGTTAAATACAGGTCAATCTTGGAAAAGGAAAGTCTGTTACAAGTTGCAAAAGACTTGCACTACTTGTTGTTGGTCTATTGCTTAAAATGCTATTCAAATTCATTAAAGATTATGGCTAACCGACATAATAGGCTTAGGTTCTTGTGGTAGGCCAGGCACTATATATTGTAATAAAATAATAATAATAATAATTTTAATTTATAATGCACTTTACATTTCAAATAAAATCTCAAAGTGCTACAATAGCAGGGGGTTAAAAACAGTTCCCAAAGTATAATAAAAACAAAAATATAATAAAACACCATAAAAGCTAAATTGAAATCATAAGTATTAAAAGGCCGTTTGAAATAGGAATGTCTTTAGGTTCTTTTTGAACACCTCCACAGTTTGTGGGGCCCTCTGGGTCTCTGGGAGGGCATTCCATAGACGTGGGGCGACTGCCTGGAAGGCCCCGTCTCCCATAGTGGAGAGTTTAGTCCTAGGTTGGTGCAGGCAGTAGGTAGAGGTGGAGGAGTGGAGGTTTGGTGAGGCCGTGTGCGGGTGGAGGAGATCATTGAGGTAGCAGGGGCAGTTCCGTGTATGCACTGATGGGTGAGGAGACAGATTTTGTAGTGGATTCTGTGCTGAATTGGCAGCCAGTGGAGTGATTTCAGGACCGGAGTGATATGATCGTATTTGGATATTGTGCATTGTTGTGTGTTTCATGGGGACTTGCATTAGTACTACCCGTTTGTTTCATTGCTCTGCTACACGTCACAGATCGTGTCGAAGGTCAGGTTCAGCTTGTGAAATGCTTCAGAGGCGTTCCACATTTCCCCCCCTTTCTTTAACCATCTGCATGTTTACAGGCTGCAGCCCATCTGAGAGGCTCATATCCAGGATGGGAGGGCAGACACGCTCCAAGACCCCCAACGCAGACATGGAGAGGAGTGTGTATGGGGCGGACAGCACCAGCTCCCCCACCTACCTCAACAAGGCAACACCTGCTTAATGACCTTTGCAGAACGTTGTCACGTTTTCGCGGGTCATCAGTCAGAGACGATAAAGGACGTTTTCGCTTTCTCTCCGTCTTTGCAGCCAGTGATGTTGCGGGACCCACATCTGGGGGCGGAGCCTGGTGATGGGGAGAACCAGAGGCGAATCGGACGCAGCCTGAGCGGCACGATGGTGACCTCCCGCCGCAGCCGCCTCACTGCAACCCGCAGCTTTGTGAGTAGGCTTCACAGCGCTCTGCTGCCGCCTCCTGGCCTTGTTCTGAACTGCATCTCCCTGATGTCCCGTGGTCACGTTTCACGCATTGCTTGTCCCTGTGCTTTTCTCCCTCCTCACGGTTTGTCTCATTTCTTTCTGTTCTCCTGTTTCCAATCTGTCCCCCTCGCTCTCTGCGTCTCCTCGTTTTTTTCTCTCCTCTGTCTCTCTCTAAGGTGAAGCAGGCTGATGTCAGTGCCTCTCCTTGCTTACTTCCTCTCTTCTGAGTCCCTGTTGCTATTCCACCACCATCACTTCCTCCATCCTCATAACCAACACCTCTTCATCACCACTTCCCTTCACTGCTTCACAGGTAAACACCTCTGCTTTGCAGCAAACTACTGTCCGTGTGCGTCCGCAGTTAGCTCAGTGGACTTTTGGCCGTGCTACTTTGTGCGCCAGATAAACTGGAAGTAAGAGGCACCAAATCATGTGAGAGGAACCAAAAGGGAGCCACTTGTTAAATCTCAGATTGAATTGGTTTTGTGGCTTTGGGCATACTAGACTAATCTGGCACTAATCTGTGCAGATTAAAAGAAAAGTTTTAATCTGTGCATCGCTTTATCATGGGACTATCCTCCAATTGCCCTTAAATGATAGGGGCTAAAGACTGTATTTGGCTTTTGGAGAATATGAGGTGTCCATTTTTTTTTGCATCAAAAATATGTTTCTTTCCTGCTAAAAAAGGATGACAAAATATATAAACACACCATTTTGTGCATCTATATAAATTAGAAAATTGTTAATTAATTTCAGTTATTCAACTCAATAAGTGAAATCCTTATATTGTATAACTTTATTACGCACTCAGGGACAGATTAGAAGTGTTTATTTGTGGTAGTTTTGATGCTTTTTACAGCTTTCAGCTGAGAACCCGAAATATTATAGAGTAAGACCAAAGGAAAAAAGCATTTTTAAGACAAAAATATTGGTTTATGCTCCACACAATCATGGGGAAGACTGCTGATTGGACAGTCACTGACACCCTCTACAATCAGGGTAAATCACAATAAGCCATTGCTAAAGTAGCTGGCTGTTCACAGAGTGCTTTGCCCAAACTTATTGTTGAAAAAAATTAAGTGGAAAGAAAAACTGTGGTGGAATAAATTGCTTAAGCAACAGGAATAACTGCAACCTTGCGAGGATTGTAAGTGTTAGGGAGAGATTCAAAAGGTATGGACTGTCTGGAGTGGTTGATTTAAGAGCCACCATACACAGATGTATCTAAGACATGGGATACAACTGTTGCATTTATTGTTTTAAGCCACTCTTGAACCAGAGAAAACGTTACCTGATCTATAGAGTAAAAAGGACCAGCCTGTCAGTCAGTGGTCCAAAGTCCCCTTTAAAAACTAATATAAATGCTCTGCTTCATTTGGAAATCAAGTTTTCAGAGTCTGGGGAATGTGTTGGCATTGGTCCTCAATGTCCTAACGAATCCGGGAAATTTTATAGCACTTCATGATTCCCTTTGTTGACAAGCTTTATGGGGATGCTGATTTCATTCTCCAGTGAGACTTGGCACCTTCCCACTCTGGCTGAGGAACCGATATCTGCTTTAATGGACAAGGTATCCCTGTGTTTGACTGGCCAAGAAAGTGGTGTGACCTGCAACCCAATGAGAATTTATGGAGTAAGATGAGAGAGACCAGGGCCAACAATACTGACAGACGCTATTAAGGTGACCTTCATAGGTGGCCTCTGTGAAAGAAATTCACCTTTGGTGCATAAAAGCTCACGTTTGGCAAGGGTTTACTGGATCAAACGGATGTTTTTATACAGAGTGATCAATGAGTATTACGTTGGTTTCATTTTCCAAGGCATTTCAACATGGAGTCTAGAAATACATAACCGCCACATGAAAAAAAAAAACACCTACGTTGTTAGGAGAACAGCATTTCCCTGCTTTAAATGCAGTTATATCCCTGATGGTCTTACTTGTGGTTATTCCTCTCCCTTCCTTTCCAGGAGCTGTCGGGTAGTGCTGGAAGTTTCTGGCTGTGTCTGACGGGGGTCAAGCTGTCCACGGACCAGAGCCCCTCTCTGCTTCACTGATATCCCACCCCCGCCTTCCTCTGTTACCCTCCCACGGGTCAGCGGTGCTGTGGTCCCGGGCGGGGTCACTTCAAATGACAAAGGTTCGGCTCAGGACCATCTTCTCAACAGCCGTCCTGCTCCAGCACCTTCTCTTTGAAAACGTTACACACAAACACATGCACGCACACATCGAGCCTCCCTCTGCGCCTGAAGCAACCCGCTTTAGCCCCTACTTGCCTTCCCTCCCTACTTATTCTACCTATGCAGTCACTCTGACCCCTTAAACTATAACCCCCCTTTCTTTCCCGGGACTGTTTCTCGTCTCCCTGTGGGTTTTTTAGGAGGATCACCTTTGCAGGCGGCCTGCTCCAACTGGGACCGCAGCTTTCTGCAAGCTTGTCCTCCACCCCAACAGGACCTTCAGCTCAATGGGAGACTCTAAACAAGTAGCCACTTCCTCTTTCTTCATGGGCATTTTCCCCTTTGGACGCACATGTAGCTGAACTGACAGCCATATTTTTGCTCTCTTTTTCTTGCCAGGTTTCCTTGATGTTTTTGTTTCCGTTTTCCTTTTCCGAGACTGAACTCTGACAACTAAACATGTACAGAAAAACACATGTATGAAACCTGTATGTTAATTAATAAGACCTTATGGAATGTTGATAATTAACAAATATTGATTAACTAAAAGTTGTACTTCCTCATGTCTGCATTTCAAATAGCAGTGGAGTGCACTTCACAAGTGTCTAGCTGGAGTTTCCGTTGCAAAAACCCCAACCCGCTCCCCCCAAAAAACTGCTTGCTGACTTAATGACAGCTCTCCCGCTTCTACTGGGAGATTTAACGAGAAAAGCACTTCCTTTTACTTTAGTCTTTTCTGTCTTTTTCCTTCTTTTTTTGTTTTGCTTTTCTTTGTTCTGAAAGGGAAGCAGTAGCACCACAACCGGGCCGGCAGGAGGAGGAGAGTCCAGAAAGCAAGAGGAGAGAGAGAGGAATGTAGGTTAGGAAACCCGCCTCTTACAGGCTTTTTAATCAGTGAACTCGGGTTACTCAAGTGCACTTTGCAGGGAAGAAGTGCACTTTTTATCGAAGGCTGTCGGAGTGAGAGAAGTCCTTTTGGTTTTGTTTTACATCAAGGCCTCAGGTGAACTTCAGTGGCACTTAGAAATTCCCACTATTATGATTTCCGACGCTGGTTTCGAGACCCAGATGGGAGCAAAAACGGCACATCTTCAGCCTGATACAGTAACGTGTCTAATATAAATATGCTTTATATGATAAATATGTATTAGAGGTATATTTTCAGCCAGTGAGCTATCTTCAGAGATGTCAACCATTACTCTGTGGTATGAACATATAAATCATTCCCCTAACAAATGAGTAGCATTATGACATGTGTAGAGTCAACATATTTATATATATATTTATATATATTTATATATATATATATATATATATATATATATATATATATATATATATATATATATATATATATATATATATATATATATATATATATATAATGAAAAAGTCCTTATAAATTGACTGAGTTTTGCAAGAAATCACTGATATTGACTGATTGTTGTAACAAAAACCAAAGGTTGGCTCCTAGCTTGTTATTTTTATTGTTCATTTAGATTGTTGTTGTTGTTAGTTTTATCTTTTTTGGTTGTGAATGTGGGAGAATGTAGCCAATTGTAGCGCATGAGTCCGCTATGCAAATCAACCTTCCCTCACGGTCCTGTGTCAGAGACAGTCAAGAGGCAGACACACCCACCCAGCCACCCACAGTGGGCGCTCACGTGGACGAGGACGATGAGGAGGAGAACTTGTGTTTTAATGCTGCTGGTGATCCTTGTTGTTCTGCGTCTACTTGCTACGTTTCAGCTAATGGATTGCAAAAAAAATTAAACAAAAAATGAAGCTATACGAGAAGGCAGAGGAGACGAGAACGAATGAATGTAAAGTGAAAGGTGTGTTTATGAATGACGGGTAGGAGACGGAGGAGGGTGGACAGCTGCTGGAGATGGCTTTTTAAGTGGGTGCGTGTAGACTGAGCGTGTGTCAGTTTTGGGGCTAGTGTTGCTCGGGGAAAGAGGGATCCTGTATTTTTGCAATAAAGTTATTACCAATACACTCCCGCAGGGGGTGTAACCACCGCAATGTGTCATTATTTTTAGAAATTGTGGGGAATGCTGGTGCAGCTTAATAAATAATATCAATAAAGAAGGAATTTTTATTGATATTCTAGAAAGAAAACAAACAGGTAGTTCTGATGTAGGTCCCCATGAAACACAAGTGACACTATGCACAATATACAGTGCCTGGCCTACCTCTAGAACCTAAGCACATTATGTCATATTTCAGTTAATCAAACAAACAGGTGAGACAGTGACGCTCAAAGCTTTAAAACTGAGATCATGAAAAATCATTTCAAGGTGGATTTTATAACTAAAAAAAAAAACTCTCTGAAGACCATCTTTGTCAATTCACCTTTAAACTGGAGTATGTTTTTTCCTAGTTCATCCATTTTCCACACACCAAAAGTCACATGGAAATCATTTTGCCGCCATCTTGTAGTCGGTGTTATGCCGTATTATACTTAATTTAAAAATTCCCATACAAAATACAAAAAAAATTTGTATGTGCTCTATTAAAATTAACAATCTGGACTTTTGTTGCATTCGAGTTGCTTCAAATGTTCTCCCACATCTTAGTTTTCAATGACTTCATTGTGCCATGGTATATGAATACATTTCGCTGATTGCTACCTTTGTACAATGCTCTGATCCATTGTAGCATTCTGAAAGGCTTTAAGAAATGGTGAGTTGTCGGGGAAAAAGGTAGAGATGGACTGTATTCCAGGTTAATTAGATTCAATAATAGTATAAATTAATGGTGTCAACTCAGGAAGACTGAATGATAAAAATGTATCAGACGGTTCTTTGAAAAGTATGTATTTAAGGGTTTGTACACTTAAGCAACCATGTTATTGCACATTTTTATTACAAAGTTTTTCCTCCAAAAAATTTGAAACAATCAATATTTTATGCAATTTTTTTTAAAGTTCTGATATCAGAAAATATCAGTTAGGTTTTGTACTAATCAATTACTTTTTTATTATTCGAAGATAGTGATTTGCATCAAAATCAATATAAAATTACCCATTTGCCCAAATTGTCAGACATTCAGCTTCCCTGCTAACATGTTAAGTACAGTCAGAAAAACATATACAATCCTCTTTATCGACAGGACAAACACAAAACTATGATTTGGGGTAACTTTCTCTAAACAGTCCCACATGCTAAGCTATTGCTACTAGCTAACACTACACCATGATGTGTGAGAGCAATGTAAAAAGGTTAGCTACTCTACCTCCAACAATGAAGTAGTAAACCTCTGAGATGACATAAACTAACGCAATCTGTTTAAATATTAGCTTCACAGACGTAGACCGCCTAATGTCGGGGCCGGGGTCTCACCATAATTTCATTATGGCTTCATAATTACAATTTAATCTTAAGAGTATTTATTCTTGACAGGGTTCTGTCGGTCTGAGCCCCTTTATTTGAGATGAGCTTCTAGTATGAATCAATGCAAAAAACTGTTAACCAGCTCATGGCTCGGTTGGCTAATAAATAGTGAAACAACAAAACAAAGTTCTGAATACCGTTTCTGCTCATTCACCAATTAGATGTTTTCAGATGCAGCCCAATTGTTATCTTGTCTACTGGTTTGCATACAAGGAAGTGACACTTAAAGGTATAGTGAACAATCTTTTTCGGTCTTTGAGTTCCGGGGGGATCATCTTATCTATTGGTTGTCCCACATGCCAATGATTGTGATGTGCTCACCTGACGGCAATGTACGTGCTTGTCCCTTTCTAGTTTCTTGCTGTGCATGCGCATGTCTTGTGCTTATGTATACAGTGAGCTTCGGTTTCAGCCATTCATTGTAGCTCCACTGCTCTCAGAGTATATTTTGAAAATGGCAGAGTCGCAAGAAGAAAACCCTCTTACACTTATTGCATACTCCATGAGAACCAAAAGTTTTTATCTTGTAGTCGGGGTGGGAAGAACACGAAAAAAGATCGTTTTGGCTCTTTCAATTCATACTGCACAAGATGCTCAGCTGCAGAAGTCAGCCCAACGTCACTGAAGATCGGGGGGAGAGGCCATGGAGAGCTGAAAGTTGAGTTGCAGACATACAATAGCTCACGGTGTACTCTGGCACTATTTGGAAAAACGAACACCAGGGACGTGCGGTGCTATGGGGACACGACTGCCCCATTAGGATGATTTATAGAGTAAATGCTGAATTGGCATGTTCGACCACTTAAACTACCAGAGTTGACATTTCCGCCTCTCCAACTTAAACACGGCCATCTAAATGCTATCTAATCACAGAGCAGTAGTCAGACACCCCTTGAGAAAAAAGTTCTGCTCAGACGTGGTTGAGACAAAGCAGGGAGACCCTCCAAGACAAGGCTGAGAGATCAAAATCACGTAATTCGCTGCGGGAGCGAGAAAAAATCTCTCTGTTTTCTTGGAGTATGTAGTGGCCTTTACAAGTTTATGAGAAGCAGAGGAAGACCTCAAAAGAAAGAAATAAGACCAAAGTGTATTTGGGAGAGTATTTCACACAATCCCCCTGAGAAGTGGAAGAGCAGGTAAGATGGTATTTCATGTGCGTGATTATTAAAAAAGTGACCTAGGTATTTCTTACCCACATTTCTGAAAAAAAAAAATGTCCACTATACCTTTCAATTACATATTTATCTTAACCAGGGATGAATTTATTCATAGCTATTGGTTGTCCCCTAAAAATAAGTTAAATTTAAGCTTGCCCTGCTGTCACTTATTTTATTTCCACTTAACCAGAAATAATGTGCCGTCAAAAATGTTGCCGCAGTGTCGAAGATGGTAGAGTATTTTTCGTAGTATCAGAGTTCTGAAATTTTAGCACTGGAAGACAAATTCAAATAGGTTTATCCAACATTTTATTTTTAGACATTACAAAAAAATTAAATCCAATAAAGTTTTTTGCATATTTCAAGCGGAGCTCTATACCGAAATCAGTAAAGCTTCACTTGTGAAAATAAATCTGCTGGGCTTTGGTATTAAAAAAGTAATTCTTTGTGCTACACAGCCAGACAGGACACGTTAAAAAAAAAGAGAAGAAAAAAAGGTTTGTGCAGCTTCATTATATTGTTGGAGAGTCAACAGAAAACCTTCAAAACAGGCCACTCAGGTATAAGGAAACCATGGCAACTCCACACAGAAAGAAGATTTTAACTAGAGAAATCTTTGCTGCAATGTGACAGAGCAGAACTTGATCCCGTTATGTCTTACCCTATGCTGTGACAAGTGATGGCACCTGCTAACCAATCAGTGACCGACAGTCCGAGGTCACATTTTCAGGGCAACTCGGAACGGTTGGATCTGCAGGCAAGCAGGTACTAAAGATAGTTTTAATGGAAAAGTGACCTGACCTGAGTTGGTACTAGTGGAAAAAGGGTACTTATCTGGGAACTTACCTGTTACTTTTCAAATAGCTGGTGGTCTTTTCCTGAAACTACTTCCAGGGTACGTGCTGGGTACTTTTTTGTTACTTTGAGTGAATTTCTTAATTCTCAAAAACTCACACAAGATAGTTTCCAGGGACTTACGGTGTACACTTTGGTATTTTCTAATGAACTATAATTACTGTACTTGCAGAGGAAGGCTGTATTTTCAGGTTAACTGTAATTTGCTTTGAAAAGGATAATAAGTCATAAGCGAAATGATCCTAAGTACCTTTTACATTTTAGGGAAGTACCAGAAATGACTGTATAAGTTTTAGAAAGTAGTCCATAAGTTGTAGAAAAGTAGCAGTACAAGCTCTGGGAACATATGAGCTGTATTTTGTTGATATATTGTATGAATGACAATAGTTTGAAGTTGCAAAAATTACAGTTTTTAAAGCCTAAAGATTGATACACTCTCACATTACTTAAACCTAAAGGTATTTAATATCAGAAGGATTGAGACAATCACATCAGTAATTCTTTAAGACTTATGTTTAAACAGCTCAGATCAAATGGCAGAAGAATGTTGGTTTGAATTTATTAAAAAAATTCTATTATTTAAAGTCGGCGCTCTTGTCTTCCTCTCTTCAATTGAATGTGTGAAAATGTCCCAATAAAATAACAAATACATGTATAAGGAACATTTGGAGTTAAGTGCTTTTACTAACTGTACCCCACACTTGAAGGGATGGACCCATGACATTAAGGGTCTAGCTGGGATTACTCAGAGCTGTTGAATCTTTTCCCCATTCTTTATTTGTTTCGATTTTTCTTCTCAGTGATCAGTTTTTTAGACAACAGGTAAAAACCTTACAAAAATTAATATTACAGTTAGTACTTGTCCAATGTTTCCAACACACATAAATTCCTTAACAGCATAAACAACAATTAAGCCAATCTAATTCCCATGTCCATTAGCAGAGCTTTACTAAAATTACTTGCACTTTTATGCACCAATTAATCAAAAATCCCACTTGCCCATTCACCATCATACTATGTACTATGCCCAAATATATAACCATAACATAAACACACACATCCCAAAGCGTATTATTTACATGAATGTTGAACTGTAGCCACCTTCAAAGACGAGGTGCACAAACCAAAGTACATAAAGCAGGACTCCTCACACGGCAACCATCCCACATTAAGCTCTGCAGCAGCAGCGGGAATCTTAAACAACAGTCCCATTTCTTACCGGCTGCCTCTTCAGAGTTTGTCTGTGGGTCCTCAATTCTCTGCAGTTAGTTTGCAACGCGAGTCACACATACTCACAAATAACCGCAGCTGCTCTACTAGGTGTCATTTATGCCCTAATCGTTGTCTGTCAGGCAAAGTGCTGGCAGGTCAGCGCAACATTTGGTTCACAGATAAAATTGTTTGACGATTTGGATTTTTATTTTTTAAATTTCCCATGCCAGAAAAAAATGCAGTGTCTTTTTTATACAATTGTAGATTGGTATAATCTCTGATTAGCAGACATATAAATAAATACGATAAATAAAAAGATTTAAAGTTAGTTCAAAAATGTTGCAATTCGCAACATTTCTTATTTACCACTAGATGTCAGTGGTGACATGCTGGCATGTGCATGCAGCTGCAGTAAATCTTCCCCTGCTTTCCAAACAGCCATGAAACACACAGTCTGTTCTGAAAGGTATGCAAAGAGACACACAGAGACACTTTCCACAAGCCCAGACAGCCTTTTGTTGTCACAGTTTGTCATCTAAGTTGAAGAGACAATCAAAAGTTTGTAGAGCTTTTGTTAAGGAAGCAGAAGACAGACATCCCTGCAGAGCAGAGCAAAGAAATGGTGATGGATCAATAGCCATTAACTTTCACACACACACACACACACACACACACACACACACACACTTCTCTCTCTGGAGCACGAAGAGTGCATTTGATGCTTGTTTTATATGTGTGTAGGTGTGAGTGTGAGTGTTTCTTCAGTCCAGGTAGCCTGAGATAGCTGTTCTGATGCTCAGTTCACTCCTTCATTGCTCATAGTGGAGCAGCTGCAATAACATGGCTGTTCTTTTTAAAATGCATGGGGTACACTGTCTTGTGCGTGCTTGCGACAGTGACATCACTTCAGCAGATTGCAGGAGATTCCTGCAGACCGACTGAGAGTCTTCAAGAGGAGGGCAATAGAAAAAGATCATGGAGATTGACAGTGTGGGCGCAACATTCACTCCACTGATTGATGAACATAGTGTTTTAGAAGTGAAGGGAGCAGAAGATGGAAACACTACAAGTGTGAACATGATCATGTGTCTAAATAAAATCGCAAGAATAAGAATTGTTTCTGATCTTATTAAATGGTAGTTGCTAGGAGAAATGGGTCTTTTCTGAAAAACGTCCTTGGGCCACATAGAGCCATTTAAATTACCCTTTGTAGGACTTTTATCTGGGCTCAATAGAACGGTACCGACTTCCCAAGTACAATCACCTAATCGTCAACAGTACTTTTAGACAAAAGCATTTTTCTAAAGAAAGAGCAAATTTTAGATGAAAAACCAGCTGTGATCTGCTTTTAAGCAAACCACGCACAAAAACTAAATGCTTTGACCTTTGCCCACAATCAGAATTCTAACTGTGCAAATGGACCCGAATACAGAAAATTGGTGTAATGAAAAGAATTTGTGAAATAAAAATTATTCCACCCTAACCCATAAGCCTAACCCTGAACATTAGCACAAATTATATGTGACAATAAAACTTGTAAACTGCATATAGATATTGCATAGAGTGACATATCTCAAAAAATATTTCTGTTAATTTTAGTACTATTTAATGTTATGACCTGTCTTCCATTGTGCATTATGTTATACTGTTTTCCTGTTAATCCTGTTTCTGAGATTTTCATTTAGGACTTTGTGTGGTATTGAGTCATTCCCATGTTGTATTGTCTTCTGTTTCTGTACTTTTCAGTTTTCTGTGTTAGTTCTGTTCCCTCTCCAGAACCCAGTCATTTAACTCCCGCCTGTGTCTTGTCTAAGTAAGACACAGGCGGGTTATATCCTCCCATGATCTGTTGTCTGTGACCAATTTTGTCTCGGTGTGTTTATGTCTTCTATTGGGTTACAAATTTTTTGTAAGTTTGGAGTTTGGTAAATTATTTGTTTTACTTGTTTATTTGCATTTGGATCTTCTAAAAATACTGAATTTTGACAATCAAGCAAAGTGATACCTCAGTCATTAAAGCAGATGTCATGCTGTCAGTGAGACTCTCGAGCAGAAAACAATAACAGACCAAGGAGATTTTCTTCCCAGATTTATTGAAATTAGACTTTTATTGCACAGTCTAATTGTTCTTCTCCATGTTTTGACAGGGTTCCAGAAAGGCACTAGGATGAGAGATAAGTTGTTATTGATGATAAAAGTTTCAATATATTTGTAGAATGTATAGGAGGAAAGGTTATTGGTCAGGGAGAGGAGGAGAGTATTTCCACAAAAGCGGAGATCTGAGCTTGGTGAATGGTGGCGGTGATTCCTTCACTGAACCTTTTCCCAGGTGGTGGTGAAGATGAAGATGTTGGAGGGTGAACAGGCAGGGGAGTAATATGGATAAATGGTGTAGAAATCTGAGCAGTGAGTTGCAGGAGGGCTGCGAAAGAAGCTTGAAGAGATTCAAGAAAGACCTCTTCTGAGGATTTTTTCAGAAACACTTCAATGTAAAAGAAGCAATGGATTCCAGGAACTGAGCATCTTCATGGAAAAAGCTTCTGCCATGGAGAAAATAACATGAAGTAAGTCTAGGAACTCAGAAAAAGCAAAGCACAGAGATAAAAAGTCTGATCTGGCCAATCTGGCATTTTTCTCAGGGAAAATACTCCCCTTGAAGCTCCAGCTGTGGTGACTTCACCTCCCGCTCAGACCCTCAAAGGATAAAAGAAGTCAGAGACGCCAAGCAACCTGTACACAGCTCTGTTGAAATGACTTGTATTGGTACCATGGGCAGCATGGGTGGGTGCCAAGTCCTGCTAGAAAATGAAATTAACATCTTGATAAAGCTTGTCAGCAGAGAGAAGCATGAAGTGCTCTTAAAGTCCCTGGTAGACATCTGCTCTGACTTTGGACTTGATAAAACACAATGGACCAACACTGGCAGGTCACCTGGCTCTGTGGAAACTTTACAATGAACCTCAAGCGTTATGTTTGAAGTAACATTAATATTGTATACCCATTCTGTGCTATGTTATTTGAAATAACTGGTACAAATAGGGATAACAAAAACATTATTTGGAATGGAGTGTAAAACAAATGTTTAAGATAATACTACAAAACAATGAGATTTTAGCATCTATGTGACCATTTATTTCCAAAATTGATGAAGTTCCAGGGTGCTACTTATGTGTTGGTTTTTTTGTTTTTTGGAGGGGGAAGTGGTGTTCCTTTTTGTTTCTTTATTCTAAAAAGAAATCTTGCGTTTATTCTTTTGACAAAACCAAAAGAGAGAAGATAACAAACAAACAAAAAAGAGTTTAAAGAGTTTGATTATACTTTTTTCCAGTTTTTAACATTTTCTTCCTCTGAATTGAGGACTCAGATCTGAAAAAGTTTAAAAACCACTGAATTAACCCAACATGTATGTTATTGGACTGAGGGAGGAAACTGCAGGACCTGGTGAAAAGTTATGTATGCGTGTGAAGAACATCCAAACTGAACCTACAACCTTTATATTATGAGGCATGAGTCTCACACAATGAAGCACACAAGGCTGCAAAAACTTTCTGTCTGTATTTAATATTTTCTATGGGAAAAAGAAAGTTGTTAATGTCTTACAATGGCGGCATTGAATGGAAGTGGGACAAAGATAGCTGCTCTGATGATTCACTTTCAGGGCACAAAGTTTTTTTTTTTAAGATTCAGTTCCTTGGAGAGAAAACAACCTAAATTCAAAGAAATTTCAATGTCAAATACTCTCCTTCACTTGCAAACACTGTATCCAGAGGAACTGAATGAAGGGATCTGAACAGAACTGATATTATTATGACTAATGACCCACTCCACACTAAAATGAAAACACAGAAACAAAAGCTAACAGAAAAAAATGTGTCTTATTTCAACAATGGATGAAATTACATTTAACTTTTGTAGGACATAGCTTGACTTCTCACATTGTTTCTACATAGTATCACATTATTTCATAATGGAAGAACTCAAATCCAGTTTGGGGAAAGGCCAGCATGAATATGCTTGAACATAAACCAAGAACTATTCAGACGAGCAATCTAAGGACAGTCAAATCTTGAGTGCAAAAATCACCTAAAACGTCAGCAGGAGAGGTTGCAGTGGGGTTAAAGGAAGCTTCAGTTAAGCAAGTCTCTGAATCAACAAGCATATTTCCTTTAGCTTATCAGTTATAACAACTTTGTGTTTCAACATCAGCTGTCAAAATATTTCCCCAAGACCGAAAACTATTCACTGCTTCCGCCTTAAGTCAGAGGAGCACCAAAGTCAAACTTGTCAACAAATCGGATATTTCATAGCAGTCCATCTAGAAATATTCCAAACTAGACACAAGCAATCAGAACCAACTCTTGTGTCTAAGGCCAAGCTGCTTGGTGCTTATACGCTGGTAGAACTGCGCAGGTTGTGCCACAAACCACCGTCTTTCCTGCAGTCAGTTTAAATTTGCTGTTAAATGTCTTGTTTCTCATGTTTAGGAGACGTGACCCAACTCCTAATGAAAGATTATTTTTTTCTCTTGGAGTTGTAATGATGGAAAAACAAAATACAGTTTGAACTCCTCTAAAAGTTAAAAGAACAACTGCTTTATCCCAGATCAGTCCAGTAACGTCATTCCAAACAAAATAAAAACTCCCTTCAGAAAAAGCATGATCCTCCAGAATCTACTGATAACAGTGAAAATCTTAATCAAAGCAGGTTTGTAATACAGGAAAAACTGCAAACCACATCATGTGTGGTCCACTGACACCCTAAAGATAGGAAAACAATGTTTGTTTTCATAGCTGCTTTACAGTTCGATGCCTTTTTAACAGACACGACCTGCACCATGTAATTGACTACATGCTATGAGAATCTGAGCAACTTCAAATACAGCTTTGCACACCACTCTGCAGCTCCTCCAGATATACCATGGAAGGCCATGATGCAGGATGGATATTGTTTCATGACCTAAATCTGCTCTATGTTTGACCATGATCACCTAATACACTGCTCAAAAAAATAAAGGAGCTCTTTGAATGCACATCAGATCTCAACGGGGAGAACAATTCCTGTTGGATATCCATACTGATATCAAATGGGTTATGTGTTAGGACTAAAAGGATGCCACATCATTTGATGGAAATTAAAATGATTACGACACAAAGGGCTTCACCCAAGTTACAGAGAAAGTAAAACAGAAAAACTGATTTGGCAGGCTAGTGCAATTTTTTGAAATGTCATTGCAGCGACTCAAAATGGTCCTCAGAAGTCTGTATGGCCCCCTCATGCTCGTATGTCTGACAATGCCAACGCATGCTCCTTATGAGATGACGCATGGTGTCCAGGAGTATCACCTCCCAGATCCTTACCAAGGCATCACTGAGCTTCTGGCTGGCCCTATACATGATGTCCCAGAGATGTTCTTTTGGTTTGGGTCAGGGCAGCAAGGAGGACAATCATCCATCCATCCATTTTCTTACTCGCTTTATCCCTCATGGGGTCTCGAGGGGTGCTGGTGCCTATCTCCAGGAGTCCAATGGGCGAGAGGCGTGGTACACCCTGGACAGGTCGCCAGTCTGTCGCAGCGAGGACAGTCAATGGCATCAATTCCTTCATTCTCCAGGAACTCCCTAAATACTCTTGTTCTACTCTATTCAGGCTGGTTTGGGCATTATCATGCAGTAGGAGGAACCCAGGACACACTGCACCCGGGAAGGGTCTAACAATGGTTCAAAGGATTTCATCCAGAGTTTCCTTTTTTCACCTCCGGAATATCGCCAAAATTAGAAACATTCTGTCCAGGAGTGATGCTGAAAAACTAGTCCATGCATTTGTTACTTCAAGGCTGGACTATTGTAATTCTTTACTATCAGGAAGTCCACAAAATGCAGTTCAAAGTCTTCACCTGATCCAAAATGCTGCAGCAAGAGTTCTGATGAAAATCAACAAGCGGGATCATATTTCTCCAATTTTAGCTTCCCTTCATTGGCTTCCTGTTATATCAAGAATAGAATTTAAAATTCTTCTTCTAACGTATAAAGCCCTTAATAATCAAGCTCCATCATATATCAGAGCTCTGATTACCCCGTATGTTCCTAACAGAGCACTTCGCTCTCAGACTGCAGGTCTGCTGGTGGTTCCTAGAGTCTCTAAAAGTAGAATGGGAGGCAGATCCTTTAGCTATCAGGCTCCTCTCCTGTGGAACCAACTCCCAGTTTTGGTCCGTGAGGCAGACACCCTGTCTACTTTTAATACTAAGCTTAAAACCTTCCTTTTTGACAAATCTTATAACTAGAGTGGCTCATGTTACTCTGAGCTACCTTTATAGCTTTACTGCTATAGGCTTAGGCTACTGGAGGACATCAGGATCTAATTTTCTCACTCTATAGAGTTCTACTGTTCTTCAATTATGCAATACGTGTTGTCATTTCTGCTTTAACTTTCTGTTCTCTCTCTTTATCTTCATAGTAGGTACACCTGGTCTGGCGTTCTGTTAACTGTGACATCATCCAAAGAAGACGGCTCACCCGTTACTACCATCTAATGTAGAACAGATTACTGGATCAATGTGTGCTTCTGTGCTTTTTTGTCTCTCTTGTTGTGTCTCTGCTCTGTCTTCTGTAACCCCCAGTCGGTCGAGGCAGATGACCGTTCATACTGAGCCCGGTTCTGCCGGAGGTTTTCCTTCCCGTTAATGGGGAGTTTTTCTTCCCACTGTCGCTTCATGCTTGCTCAGTATGAGGGATTGCAGCAAAGCCATGTACAATGCAGACGACTCTCCCTGTGGCTCTACGCTTCTCCAGGAGTGAATGCTGCTTGTCGGGACTTTGATGCAATCAACTGGTTTCCTTATATAGGAAATTTTTGACCAATCTGTATAATCTGACCCAATCTGTATAATATGATTGAACTTAACTTTGTAAAGTGCCTTGAGATGACATGTTTCATGAATTGGCGATATATAAATAAAATGAAATTGAATTGAATTGAATCAGCAAATACGGAGCCATTTGGCCTTGATCAGGCTGCCGGCTGCATATGACGTGCTCACTATGCTGTGAACGGACAGATCTGGAAGGTGGAGGAGAAGAGCCGAAGGCTGGCTGTGCTGGAACGCAGACTGGCTTTGGTGGTTGAACTCAAGGGTGTGATGGGATAAAATCTGGAAGTGAAGCGCGGACAAGCCCAACAATTCGGATAAATTGGATTTACTGTGTGAAGCCAGCAAAATGACTTAAAGCTGACAGGAAAGGCAGTGCAGCTTGTCTCATAACAAATAACATATTTGGACTATGCCCTCCCTATCTCTACTCCTGGATTGTTATGGTGGAGAGTGCTCAGAAAAGTTCCCGGCTACCCCCGCCCCCCCCCTCCCCGCGGACACCTGTGGATGCTTTCTGAACTGTTGGCCGGCTGATAACATCAAGGACAATGGCCTCTGGAGAGTGTTCACGGAGATACAAATACTTTCACCCAAACACACACACATAACTGATACTCATAAAACTGACGAACTTACACGCGATGGGTCTCAATGTTTACCTTCCACATAGATGTTGTCTTGTGTTATTTGTGCTTTTTTGTGCTATGAGGGTTTTTTTTGTCGGTTATTTGACTCTTTATTAGTGAGAGCATAAATAGTCAAACTTCTGCCTCTTTTTTCTCCCTCCTTTTTCCCCCCCATGTGTTGCAATCTTCCTTCTACAGATAAAGGGCAGCGCCTGTTGGACAGAATTTGTCCTTGGCAGCAAGGCCCCAGTAAACCGTCTCCCCCCTGAAATGTTTGTGATGTTTATGTAATGTTGATGGTACTGAAACAACAATTTCTCTCTGGGATTATTAAAGTATGTCTGATTCTGATTCTGAAGGAACAGGGCAGTGATGTGCTGGATGCTCTGATGCTGAAAGATAGGTAAAGATTCAGCCCTAACTGCAGCATGTAGCATTATCTGAATCTACCCAATAAAGTTGTGTCATTCATGTTATATTATAAAAGACTAAAGACTTGAAACTTGAAAGGAATACTTGCAATAGTTAATGTATACAGTATGTTATAACAGTGTAGAGTACTTTTTGTAGCAAGATCTACTGTTTACTGTATGTTTATTTGACCCCCAATTGGCTCAATGAGCTCAGCAGATAGGAAATAACATTAAAATAACAAAGCTTGTGTACAAATCAGAAGTCTCACTATAACAAACTCTAGGTTTTTGTCTCTCTGGTGCATTTTTGGTTAAAATAAGTCTGTACTTTATTCATGAAGTCCCTCAGTAGGTAGAGTAGCCAGAAATTTTATTCAAGCAAGAGTAGCGATACTTGAGTAATCTTATGACTCAAGAAAAAGTAAAAAAGTACAGTGCAGTAAAACTACTCCTAAAAGTAAATTTTATTCAAAACGTTACTCAAGTAAATGTAATTGAGTAAAATTAACTAGTTAGTACACACCTCTGTTAGTATGTAAAGTCTAAGTAGGATTATAAAATGCATCAGACTGCAGGCGGCAAAGGGATCCTCTGACGGGTCTCCACAGTGCTCTTTTGATCGGAAGAGATTGTGCAGACGGATGACTTCCCTTATATTTTAAAATCCCTCTTTGGTAAATGTATTACGTCATCATGTCAATACCAGTCTGTGCTCAATATCAGATGAATTTGAGGCTCAAAGCAGAACCTAATTAAATTACTTAGAAAAATAATCCCCAATGGTGCATTGGTCTTTCTTCTTACAAGTTATTTAAATGTGATTTGTTAAACTTGAAAATAAAAATAAAAAGTAAGAGTTTATCTCACCCTAACAAGAAAAGGAAAAGTAAGTCATGGAAGGCAACTGCTAAAGAAGCTGACTGTGTAGTGTGTATCAAAATATATTAACGGAAAGTTTAGTGGAAGGAGAAAATGTGCACAGACAAGAACATTAACCACAGTCTTTAGAGGCTTGTCTGGATAGACTGGGGAGACTCACGTGACATGGGCTGCGATTGGAGTCAGTACTTTCAAGATCTACCACACAGGGACATATCAAGAACTGGAGCAACAACTTTCACATTCCTGGTACCAAGCGACCGCTGACATGAAAACTCTTACTTGGGCTGAGGCTAAATAGGACTTCATAGTTTCTTAGATTCCTCTTTTCAGTTTAAGTAAATTTGCATTTTCCTTGGTTCACCTGATTATAGTTTCATGTTATTGTACAACTGCTTGATCCAACTTCTTTGTTTTAGATGTGATTGATAAATAAAGCATTTAAATTATTCAGCATTATTCAAACATTATTCAAAATTACAGAATTGAGCTGATAACGGAATAGTTTCCTTGCTGTGTCACCAAATGTATTTACTTTTTCAGCCATCTTGGCTGAGTCGGGTTAGATGCCACAGATTAGATTTGTCTGGACTTGGATTGGTATGTTTAGCATCATCATTCGGTTGGGAGGTTACCCACTCCCTCAGCGATCTTTACTGTATTCAATTTGCTGTATTTTAGGATATCCTGTAATCAGCTCTATTTATCGCCTCATCCTTTGTGACCAGCTTTCCTGTTGCTTTTAAAGAAATGCGTCCCCACATCATTATGCTGTCTTCATCAAATGTCATAGTGGAGGCGTTAAAGGTGATTATAATTCTCAGTTGATTTAAAGTTCAATTAATTTTGGTCTTTTCTGAAGGAGCCCCTTCTCCAACATGATTACTGTGATCTCTGAATGGCTTTTGAGGAACTTTAAATGTGTATTCTTTTGTATCTTTTTTTAAATTATGGCTGTCTTCTTCCCAATCCTCCATAAAGGTCAGACTAACAGTTTTCTGTTAACAGACTCGCATACCCGAGTTGTGAAGCTCTGCAGCTCCTCCAGAGTTTGAGCCTTTCACCTGCTTCTCTGAAAAATGTTCTCCTTGCTATTTCTGTCAGTCCCTTGATTTGTAACTGTTCCAGATTCTTGGTAAACTGGAGAGCCACATTCAGCAGAACTTTCTGAGCTGATAGGCAAAGCGCCACCTAATGGCCGCCCACCAAAGGTTGGTTCTAGCCAATCACGGTACCAAATGAAAATGTTGGTACCATGAGCCACTGCTTACAAGAAAAATTTTGTAAGCAGTGCATTCTGACAAAACAGATGTGATAACAGCATACGCATGCGTATATTTTGGTTCGACTGAGGGCTCAGCAGCTCATGCTTTCATCACAGCTGTATGTTCCGCCTTAAACCACAATACTGCAACATGATTTATCCGAAGCGTTTTTGGTTTGGTGCTGAACGGTTGAGGTGGGAGTGGGAAAAGATGGATTCTTGTGTGCTTGTGAATGCACATGTACCACAGGAATTCAGCTTGCAGGCAGCATTAGATTCTTGGCATTTTCAGATGAATTGAAAAGTGGTCATTGTCTTCTGTTTGCCCCTTAATGTTCTTTCACAATTTACCTCTAAAGCCTTTACAGAACAGCTGAATTTGTACTGAGGATAAAATATACATGGTTGGACTATTTACTAATGAGGTGACATTTGAAGACAGTTGGCTGCACTAAAACATAAAAATGTCTAATTTTAAATGTTTCCCCTTGCGTTTCCTCTTCTCCATCCCCATGTCTCCTATTCCCTCTCTCTCTTCCTCATCTTTCCCCGGAGTTGCCTGCTGCGTGTTTGAGGTGCGAGATCCTTATGCCTTGTTGTGGGGGGTCGGACCTGCACGTGCTGTGGACTCACGTGCATTGCGGCTGCAGACGGACGATCACGCTCTGTCAGAGACTCGTCGTGGGCTAAAAATAGCATCCAGGCGGGGGAGGGACACGACGACAGAGGAGAGAAATAGAAACTTTGGGGTTATTTTTAACCACCTACTCTGTGTGCCGCATCCCCGTACTGCGTGACTCCATCCCTTCGCTCCCTGTAGAACCCCTCTGCAGCTTCTCGTTTCTATTTTCGTCACGGCTACTCCTCGGTGGCTTTTCAAACTTTATTTAGCGGAGTTAAACCTCGAACTACATCGACGAATCCCACCGTTTCTAAACATGTGACTGCATCCGGTAAGACGTGGGCTCACCTCGCCTGAAATCACGCAGAAACTGTAGTTGTGAATGAGTGTCATCCAGGAGCACGTGGCTGTGGTACGCACCTGACAGCACTGTTGCCATACCAACCGTGACTTACCAACAAGCTGCACGTGCACATGCTCATTCAGTTTCTTTCTAGTTCATTCATCCATTTCAGTCTTCTTTCCCTCGTGCCCTTTTTGTTAAATTAATTTTGTTGACATAATGTTCATTGCATCTCAAACCACGGGGCAATAAAAACAGAAATTCATCACATAAATCAATCTTTAGTGTATAACCACCTCAGCTTTTTAACTATTTTGTTATTTTACAACCTGTAATTTAATTTTTTTTTTAAATGTATTTCATGTGACGGATCTGGACAAAATAGTCTAAGATGGTGAGGTGAAATGAGGAAAAAAAATATTAAAAGAAGAATTAAAAAAAGTAAAATACCAAACCCTGAAAATGTGCGTGTGTATGGATCCAGCCTCTTTGCTATGAAGCCCCTCAAAGGTTCTGCTGCAACCAGTTACCTTCAAAAGCCACATAGTTAGTGAAATGAAGTCCACCTTTGTGTAACCTTAGTGTCACTTGATCTGTCCAGATAAATACACCTTTTCTGAAAAGCTCCAGAGGCAGCAACACCACTAAGCAAGAGGTATCACACCATGACAACAAAGGAGCTTTCCAATCAAGTCAGGGACAAAGTTGTTGAGAATGGAAAAACAAATTATTGATGTTCCCGAGTGACATCAAATCAATGGTACCACAACAAACCTGCCAAGAGAGGGCAGTCAACCAAAACTCATAGACCGGGCAAGGTGGGCATGAAGCAGAAAGGCAGCAAAGAGACCAAAGGTAACCCTGAAGGAGTTGCAGAGTTCAGCAGCAGAGACTGGAATATATGTCTGTATTACCACAATAAGCCGTACACTCCATGGAGTTGGGCTTTATGGAACAGACCAGATATTCTTAGAAGGAACATTTTGAGTTCAGCAAAAGCCATATGGGGGACTAGCCAAATATATGGAGAAAGGTGCTCTGGTTAGATGAGACTAAAATGTAACTTTTAGGCCACCAAGGAATTGCCATGTCTGACACCAACCCAACCATTCCATCACCCCGAGAACAACATCCCCACAGTAAACATGGTGGTGGCAGCGTCATGATGTGGGGATGTTTTCAGCATCAGGGACTGGGGAAACTGGTCAGAGTCACAGGGAAGAGGGATGGTGCCAGATATGGGGATATTCTTAAACAAAATCTGTATTTGCCTGTGATTAGACTGGGAAAGAGGTTCACTTTCCAGCAGGACAATGACCGGAAGCACACTGCTAAATCAACACCTGAGTGTTTTAAAGGGAAACATTTAAAGGTGTTGGAATGGCCTAGTCAAGTCCAGACCTCAATCCAATTGGGAATCTGTGGTTAGACTTGAAGATTGCTGTTCACAAGCAAAAAACATCCAACATGAAGGAGATTTATCTTGTGGAATGGGCAAAAATCCCACTAATAAGATGTGGCAAGCTCACAAGTAATTTAAAACGATTGTCCACTCACATCAGTTACATGCGGTTGCGGGTCGGGTTACCGAGGCTGTGCAGCGCTGCAAAAAACTCTGCAAGAAGGAAGTTTGACCGGACGCCGCAGCAGTCCCCAGATCAAGCTCCTGAATTTCAGGAGCCAAACAGGAAACGTCAGGCAGGATAAAGTTCCGGAGAATAAAATCACCGCACCAACTTATGCTAGCTTGACTAGTGTAAACAAAACGGCAACACCAGGAAACAGAGGGGGTTTTGAAGGATGAAATATGATATTTAAGCGCATGGATAACGAGTTGTGCCCTAAAAAATGAAAACAATGGATGTTTTTTAATGATTTATGAGGGATAGCAACAGAATAGACCACATGAACTTCTGTTCTTGCCAGTGCCGTTTCCACACCCAGACCAGCAGCAATATATCGATCCACATAGATATATTGATTAAATGATGAACCAATTACATCGATGCAAAATTATAATATCGATCCATATTGTCATTTTTTCAGATAAACCTTTATTTTCAAATTTAGGTATGAGACTATAGTGAACAATGCTGTTTTTGATTTAAATGCCTGATACCTGTAAGAGCTTAGAAATAAAATGGTCAAATTGTTGAGTTGATATCAATGTAAATGTGTTAGATGGGCAGATGACATCGCCTCATATCGATCACATTGATCGGAAATCATAAAAGACAAATATTGTACTGGCTTCCAAACAAATCAATATAACATTTTATCGTGCTAAAACCGGTGATTTGCACCCCTAGTTGTCAATGGAAATATTAGAAACATGCTTACTGAGAAAAACTATGTATTCAGTGTGTCTGAAACAGAAAAGACAGGTAGAGAAACAAGTGAAAACTCAAAGTAACATCAACAAAAATGAAAACAGGTATGCTAAAGGATCTGACAACCAACAGAGCAAAACCATGTATGTGATTGATTGCCAGAAGAAACTCAGTGAAACAAATGGCAGGGAATGGCTGAATCGAATAACATTTTACAGAGACAATGTTAAAAATAAACAGCTTGTGGCGCAGCGAGTAGCACCACCCATGTACGGAGGCCTTAGCCCTCGATGTGGTTGACCCAGGTTCAACTCCGACCTGTGGTCCTTTGCCGCATGTTTCACCCCCCCTCCTGTCAGCCTACTATGTTAAAAAGCAAGCCACTAGAGCTGTGAAAAATCTCAAAAACTAAATAAATAAACAACTCATAAATGAGTGGTTCCTGGTCCTGAGGTACCAGTGTTCTGCATTCCACACGGAAATGGGATTAGGCGTAAAAGGTATTTTAACATTTAGGCTGCGCATCCATGGATCTCGCATTTTGGGAGACCATAAACGCCAATTTTTGACACTGGGTTACAAAGTGGATAATTTTCAAAACACTGGCTTCATGTTTCTGTCTACATGCAAGCAGCGTCTTTTCTGAAATGAAATGATGACGTAGATTCGCCTCTCTTCGTGACCTGCATGCGGCTCATTCAGAATTAACAACAATGAGCCCTCTCTACACAGCATATCCCCTGCCAACCCACATAAAGATCGCATTCAACATGCATAGATGTTTGTGTCTGGTCCCCCACCATGTTGCTGTTTTTTTCTTCTTTTTTTGTTTTTTGCATGTTTCTGTGGCAGTGTCAAATCGCCACCAATGGGTCCAGCATACCTATTACAGCGTCTTCAGTGGTGCTGTGTCCTCTCATGTGGATGCACATTTTTTCTTAATCGTTTATGAAAATTTGCCCTATTAGTCGTTGTGTGGATAGGGACTAAGTTTTTTCCCTACTGCCACACACCTGACATAAATGAACAGGTGATGGACAAGCCTCTGCAGCACTTTCATGGCGTGCTGAGTAGGTAATACGAGGGTTGTAAAAACACATACAGTTTAACTGCACTGAAAGAGAGATTGATTCTTCTTTTTAACAATGCTTTCTTTTCCTCAATAACACCAAAGATTGAAGATCTTCATAGTCAGATAGTCAACAGAGAGCTTGTTACAACACCATCTGACAGTTGTAGACGTTGTTTTGGCAGCAATTACCATCATCATCTTAGACAAACCTGGTTTCAGGCATATTCAGATAAAATAAGGGATGATTTCAAAAGAAATCCTCACAGAGAGTTAGAGACATGAAACGATCTGCATCAAAAACAACTTTAAGAGGTATGATGAGCCCAGCAGACAGTCTGTGTTTTGCTGTTATGAAAATGGTGGAATACAGCACCTTGCATTTAAAAGGTTGCAAAAGAAAATCCATATTGGAAACTACGAAATGAAATTGTGGTATTTAGAATAAAAGTCTGAGAAAATAATGATTTTGAATGTCAGGAGAGACTTTTTTTACCTACCACAAATGCAATATGTTTCTTCCATGATTTGTCATTTTATTAGGTTTTTTCAGAAGTTATTAAAATAAACCTCTCAGTTTTCTAATAAAATGGCTTTTAGCAAAAAAGTTTTACTGTAGAGTTCTCTTTGGTAAAACAGAGCTCACAGTTTTAATAAACAAAGAAAACAGGTATTTTGTTGTTGTTGTAACCTGGCAAAGCATTAAGAATTGTTGTCTTAATGCCAAAGAGAGCCCAACAGATTTTATTTTCACAAGGGGAGCCGTACTGCTTTCACCATAGTGCTTCGCTTGATTTATATATGCAAAAAGCTTTATGAGATTTTATGCTGGGACTATTTCATGTTCAATGGACACAGAAAAGGGAAGTTAGAAGAAGGAAAAAGGAGAGAAACAGATTAGACAAAATGCTAAAAGGGAGAAAAGGTTAAAGAGAAGAGGAGAGGAAAGGGAGAGAGAAATATAAGATCCTCTGAGTCTGCTTCTACACCTGTAAAGAGATATAAAAAGGACAGCAAAAACCAACCGATAAAGTATTACAGGTACTGTATTTTTCAGACCACAAGGCGCACTGTGAATTAACGTGTCTCTGTGTGTCTTTGTCCGCACATAAACTGCACTGGATTATAAAGTGCATTGAATATTCTTCCTAAGTGTGTAATATCAGTCCCCCCTTCAGGTACACAGCTTTCTTCTTTCATTCAAAAGGTTCATGAAACCAGACAGATGATGATTTTTGACCCTAAAAAAAGGGACAAAGTCTTTGGTGAAGCAAAGCATACAACCTGCTTTTATACCATCACTGGTGTTTATAATGCTGCGGCTTTTGTTTTTCTGGTCAGAGGCTGGCGTAGGTGAAGCAAGAGCATTATCTCTCCATTTCTGGAAATGTCTTCGCAGAAGTTGATGCTGGCAATTTTCATTATACAGCTCCTTAATTCACTATAAGCCTGAAAACTAATTCAAGCAAGTTTTAACATGTCTTCAATTATGAAAGAATAACTGGTGAGATATGAACACTTTCCAAATCCTTGCTCACTGTCAAAGCAGCTCACATGAAGACCTTGTTCTTATGAAGTACTAGTCAAACTTCTCATCAATATTTTTTATTGCATTTTTCAGCAGCCCTTCTGGTATGTCTAGTCCTTGGCTCTACATGTTGATAAAGATATTGGTGAAAAGTATTTAATGCAAGTTATACACAAGATGGTAAGACAGGAGTGAAATATGGAAGTAGAAATGCTTTTAAATACATCCTGTACTGAAGACACTTATTGAATTGATGCTTTAAATTTTGGTCCGTGAGAGCAAACTCGTTACTTCCTCTCTTTGAGTGTAAGATAAGTGTTCAAACATCTATTGTATGTTAATTGTTACAGTTGTTTATCATGTTTGCATGATTGACCTTCCTACACAAATCAGAGAACTCCTGTTTCAATGGGGGCTGCTACTTGTCAACCATCCAGTGTTTGGTGTTCATGGACAGGATCTCACGGTTGTTGAGAGGAAGCCGGCTGTTCCTAGAATCTCAGGGTCTTATCTTTTTGCAAATGATGTGTTTATGTTGAAACCAATAAATCTGTTGTGTAATGAACAGCAAGACAGTTTGCTCCTCTAAGAAATCTATGTGTGTTGCCATACAGTCATCATGTGTGTTGCTAAATCCTGTGTTTATTTCTTTTGTTTATCTCTCAGGGTGGATTTTAAAGGTATACTATGCAACCGGGGTTGATTTTCGAGCGAGGCTCCCCCCAGAGGGCGAAAGTAAAAGTGCACTGTCGTAAAGATGCTCAGCTGTTCTCCTGGTTTCTCCGTCAAGCCAGGCGCGGTTGTTTTGAGCTTAGCAGACAGGCGAACGCAACGAAAAGTCGAAAAAACGGCAGTACAAACAATGACTAACACAGTGAAAGTATGAACATGCACACAGAGAGAGAGAAACCATTCCAATGTTACTTACAATCCCATCAGCAGAAACGCGAGGTCCGCGTCAGCCTTGCAGCCTTCTTTTTCTTTTAGCTCTCGCCATTCGGAAAAAGCTTGCCCGATGTTCACCCGTGTACGACTCCTCTCTCTGTCCATAGCCCTTTTCCTCTTTCTTGCCTGCTCCGACATGGGCTTTCGCTGTTTTCTCACTGGTTCCGCCATGATAACTGCACAAATATCGCCACTGCGCTAGCACCGAGCATGCGTTTCACTGGGGGCGTGTAGCAGTTCTCGCCGTAAAGCAAGACCGACTCTCGCGATGCACGAGACTTCTGAGTCTGTGGGCGCGGGCCAAGGGCTCCTGCAATCGCAAGTACGGTATTTCCCCTACAGACCACCAGGGCGGCCGAGAAAACCTTTGTTCAACCTGAAATGACTCATTTAATCATCCAAAACGGTATGGAACACATTAATTAACTGAAAAATGTTGCATAGTATGCCTTTAATGCCAAGTGTAAACAACAAGGTTTCTACAAAGTCTGGAAAAGTCCTGACTTTGATATAAAAAGTTTCCTGGGTAAACATACAGAAAGAAAATAGTGCATAGAAAATTGTTGCCATTACAGATCTTAAAGGACCAATATGCGAAATTTCATTATTTTAGATAGAAAGAACTAAAAAATAGTGATGTGAAGAACTAATAGTAATATTTCAGATAGACTTTGGTATGACATCACAACACATCTCTGTATGTTGTTCTCCAGTCTCTTGTTTACATAGCCAGGCCGGCTGCTTGTATGTGCGTGTACATGCATGTGAACAGCTGCCACTCAGGGCTTAGCCCCTCCCTGCCCTAAAATACCACCATCAGAGCAGCGCAGCGTTGGAGCAACATGGTGGAGAGCACCCCAGCAGATCATAATGTTCTCCTGTCCAATAGCATTATCCAGTTATGAGTCACTTACTTCTTCACTAGAAATGTTCCTCCAAAAGGTGATGCTGTGTTGCTGTGTTTTTATCCTTTACAAATATGTACATATGAGGCGACGCAAGAAGGGAAAGGAGGGGCCAGGTTGCAGCTATAGTGGAGGTAAAGAGAGGTGTGGCTTCACACATCTTGTTTTGGTCTACAGATAGTGCTCAAGCACCATCTAGAGGTGAAATTTAGATTATTGCTCCTTTAAACCCTTTGTCATTATTTAAATTGACTTCCATTAGTCCACACACTCATCTTGCTATCTATCTATCCATCCAAAAAATAACAAAACGACAAAACATGAAAACGATGTCAAAAAATTATCATCAACCCCAGAGTAGATCCTTTTCACCTTTGCAGAATATGATTGCCAACCTGGTCTTTAAGTATTTCAGGAGCAACCATGGAGCGCCTATTCCTTATACAGGTACACCAACTGAGTGCACATACATGAAAACAATAGAAAAGTTGTTCAGGGATCAAAAGGTTGATAAATAAGTTAGATGTTTTTATGAGTTTGCTTTTCCCAACACTCCTTCCAATGACGCTCTGGGTAATTTCCCATACAGCCCATTTTTAAAACCTTCTACTGGAGAGTAAGGCACCAGATGACATCCTGAAGGTGCTTATAAAGGACATCCTGTCTTAACCTGGCAAGCCAGATTGATAATGTGTAGCACTCTACGCTCTGCACATTATCAATCTGTTTGGGTAAAGGAGGTTTGGGTAAAGGAGGGACATTTGCAGAACTCTCCAAGCTGATTGTGCGAAGCGAAATCTTGGTTGGTTTTGCCATTCATGGCAACAAATTAAAACGTAAACAGCAGGTGTCATGATAAACCACAAGAAGGCACTTCTTGCTGTTCTTCTTTCAAAGAAGAAATCATAGATTCTGACAAAACAGATGTGATAGTAGCAGCTACGCGTGCTTCCTCCTGCGCTGCCTATGTCCGGCCTTAAACCACAATACTGCAATATGATTGCCCCAAATCGTTTTTGGTTCGGTCACAAACGGTTGAAGCCGGAGCGGTACAGGATGGATTCTCTGTTTGTGAACACACAAATACTGCATGAATTCATCTTGCAGGCAAGGTTAATCCTGTCACTGTATAATGCTCTTTTCTCTGCCTCTTATTGTGGTCTTTTTCCATAGAATAAATACAAAAATCTAAAATCCTTTTATGACTGACTAATGTATTGATACATTGGGGATCACAAAGCTATTTTAGGTCAAATTTCCATAACATGACCATGAGCAATAACATGAGATCCTGGATATGAGTGAGTAAAATTTATTTCCACTGTAGTCTGGCTGCTATCTGACTAAGAATTAAGGGAAAGGACCTCCATCATGTGGGGGTAGCTTAAAAAAAGAGAATACTTCTCTTCGAATCAGAAGAAGGCACTTCTTCTGAACAGTTGAAGAAGAAGAACGCTGAGGTAGTCTAGACATTGATTTTGATATCCTGTACTGTAGGTTCCACCCTATTTGGAGGTTTTCCCAAGCATAGACAGACCCACAACTTACTGAAGCAGTTATTTATCCCTCCTGGCCTGGGCATACATTGAATTCCCCACTAAAGAGCATGTTGATAGGGAGAAGAATTTCCCTCTTCTGACCTTTTACTTTGGCCGTCTGGCCGTTTGTTAAGTGAAAGACAGTCAATTGATGGATGGATGGGTGTTTCTCTGACTTTTATTTCTCTTTTTACATTTTCCTGTCGATGACCACTATTGCTGTATCATGTCTCACATTCATATCTTTTGACTTTTATCATCCTCCCCCTCACTCTTTTGGAATTACATTTGATGGAAAACGTGAAAGAAAACAGATTATGGTGGCTGTTAATCAATAAAGCCAATGTAGGGCTTTGACATGCTTAATTCCACCAATATTTATCTCACATTCTCTGTTCACCTTTCATTTGTTCCTTTTTTTTCTCTCCCTTCAATTGTCTTACAGTGTGTTTGGCTCTTTTCTGTCATTTTTCAGTCCTACACTTGTCTCCTTGACTAAACTCATGTTCGCTTCCCTTTCAAACATCCACTTTGTCTTGTTCCCCTCTAACGTCTCATATCTCTTATCTTTATCCTCAGGGATCAGGCGGCTTAACTGTTCCCTGTCATTTGTGTAGCAGCCTCAGCCAGCGGATACATTATTATTATTTTACTGAAGCCACGGCCAGAAATCTTATCAAAAAGGACTATCAATGGTATTTTAATGCCAGACAATATGAGTAGACATGTCAGGCGGTACCATAAAGTCAGTCTGTTGATTAAAGACTAAAATTCAGCACCATGAGTTGAATTAGAAAACCTACAATTTGACAGACTCTTGTGCTTTATTGTACTTTATCAATAATTCTCTTTTAATTTTGTGTCTTCCATTCCCTTATGTTTTAGCCTATATAGATCAGAATTCAGAATGCATAGAGGAATGAGTAAGTTTTATAAGGTTAATCTGACAAGAGGCTCAGATTCTTTGGTGTGATCCTCCATCTAATTAAACGTTCTCAAAAGATTAGCATATTGAAAAGTTTAAATAGTGAAACCCATATATTAGATCCATTACCGACTAATATATATATCGATTATTTATTTCTGTTGATTTGGATGACCATGAGTTACAGTTAATGAAAACTAAAGTTTTAGTTTCTCTGTGAATGGGAACATTGTAGTGTACCACTGTGGTAACCACGGCCATTTTGAAATTCGGACCAGATGACACAATGGTTGTGAGACACGACACAAGAAAAAACGTTCTGCCCAGAGGATGTGTCGAGAACAAACTGCAAGAACAAAATGTCTTCTTTTTTTTCTTGTGCAACCCTTGTTGAGAAAAGACATTTCTGTACTGAGGTGGAGTATATGAAGGGCTTTAAGGAAGCCATGGCTACTTTAATGTTATCCGTCAGCTCATCTCCATTAGCCCCATTTACACTACCCTTGTTAAACTGATCCATGCCGAGCTCAGAACGAGCTTGGATGAGTTAACCATGCCGGGCCTCGTTCTGACGACTGTTTACACATCACGCTATCTCGGTTCCTCGCCTCCTAGTGATGATCTACGGTACTACAGCTCTCTAGGATTGAAGGAGGGACTCAAGCAAATCAAAATGGCGGCACCCGTAACATTCAGGAAATTATGCTTGGTTATAATTGTAATACTTCGTTGTTTGCGGAGAGTCAGGCGAAGAAGGCAACATTTGGTGAATTTACTTGACGGAGTCGGCTTTTGGGAAGTAGATAAGACAAACGAACGTCTAATCAGGGCTTCTAGACGCAGGAAACAATGACAGACGTCGAGGTTCATCACACTGCTAAGCAGAATCATCACTGGAAATCGTGTGGCACGGTAAGGAAGCTAGTATTTTTATGAATGTCTGAAACCGCAAAATTAGTCAGCTGACTGCAAGGAGAAAATCGCACCCTACTGGTCAGGAGTGATAAAAGAAATCAATACTAAAATGGACTTAAATTTTACTACGGTTTTCAGGGTAGTTTACCCCAAGAGCTGAGGAAGTCCGATAGATATGTCCTACTAATATTAATAGCAGGTGCAAAGAAAGCTATAACTCGCAGGTGGCTTGATGCGGAACCACCATCATGTTCGGACTGGAAGGACATAATTGGGGAAATTCACACAATGCATGACTTTTTCATTAAGACTTGCCACTTATAAATACAATAAATACTGGTAAAAATGGAACATTCATCGGAACTTGACACCAACTGTATAAGTAATGTAATTACTTTTTTCCTTTTATTATTATTATTATTCAACTGCTCCTGTCAAACTAGTTGCTCTGTAATTTTTGTTGGAGGGGGGTCCAATTGTTCAATTGGTCATCTCCTGCTGCTGTGGGCTGCCCGCTGTCAGCACTACCTGTCTTTTGCTCACCCTGGGCTCTTTCCTGCCAATACCACATTTTTGTGTATTTATTTCATTTTTCAATAAATCGTTTAAGCGCATCACCGTATCTGGCTGAATTATCAGGTTCTCTGTCTGGCTCTGCAGTCCCACCTCGTTCATCACAAGTCCGAGTCAAGTCTCAAATGACTGAAATAAACCTTCTTCTTGCCAAATCCACGACATCTAGAGCACTTCTAACCCTGCAGTGCTGTGAGAGAGGATTTCAAACCTCTACTGTTTGTCCTTTGGACTAAATTAACACAAACATTCTATAGTTGTCTTTACTTTAATAACATTTATTGTGTAATTGTTTAACATTTAATTCGCCAAAAAGAAAACACCAAAAGAACCTCCTAAATAACTATTTATATTACTTTAAAAAATAATCAAAAGTATTAGAAACCAAAATAAGGGTTTTTGCTCTAAGAAAAAAATAGAAATAAAATCAAACCCTACATTGAATTTATGAATGAATCAAACAAAGTGAACAGCTGTTAATCCCTGTCTTCTTATTGTATGCCCCTGCATTATATATTGCACTAAATAGGGTTTGGAGGGTTTTATTCTCTTCACTCTAAGCAAGAAGTTCAGTTGTACGGTATGAACTACAACACAAGAAACGAGACAAAATCTACATGATAAATAAGGGGGTATAAAACTAATAAATTATAGGAACAGGAAGTGCTTTTATTTTGATATTTTCAGCTGGAAGTGTCCTCGTAATCAGAATCAGATTTATTTGCCAGATATACACGTACGAGGAATTTGATTCTGGACTGTACAATGCTCACGGTGTGCTTACTTATACAATGATACAATAATGCAATAACACAATAATTCCTCCTGGACCTGGAACCTCTGCAGACAGCTCTTAGGTAATTGGAAGACAACAAACTGATGGTGAAACAGCTTTGGACCGTCTAATGCAGCAGGTTTTTTTTTTTTTTTTTTTTTTTTTTACATGAGTAGAATTTTCTTCCCTTTCAGCTTGAATTATTTTAACTTGACCCATTTCTGCCTTCTTGTCCCATGTATGGTTTATAAACTCTTTTGGAAGAATTCTTTTTATTTCCTTAAGTTTCGACACTCAGGTTGTCCAAGTAAGTCTCATTTCCACAGATATCCAAACAGCATATTTTTCTTTTTTTTACATTTTCAGCAGCTTTTCTCTCAGATCAATTAAGAAGCGACAGTGAGTTATAGATTGGGACCCTACAGGCGGTTATTGTGCTCTGTGAAAGCATTATCTTTATCTCACTCACTAGCACTCTCGGTTACCATTTCCTATTAGAAGAGGAGGATTCATCTATCTTTTTTTGTCTTTCCATCTCTCCCTCCATCTTTGCTGACCAGCTGAAGTCACCTCATCTCAAAGTATTAATTGAATGAATAGTGGGCACCATAGGGACTGAGCACAAGTGCCTGAGCAGCTTTCAAACCACACATAAAAACAAGATTTACTGTTTCCCAAGCTATTACAAAATTTTTTTAAGATGAGGCCTCTTGTGAACTAGATTTAAAAGGCTCTGTGTGACATCTCTTAAATCACAGACTGACAGTCACTAGTCTTCCCTTTCTTGCTTTCCAACATGTTATCTAAATCCCATGTTATCTTTCATGAGTTATGGCATGACTTTTTACACAGCATATTTCCCTTTAGTAGTCAGATTTGCCCACAGGGATTCTGGGATTCAGAAAGCCTTCACCCACACAATCTCGGTCTCACATAATGATGTACGAGAACCCTTCACTGTCACTTCTTGTAGGCCATTGAACAATCCTTAACGTCATTCCAGCACCCGAGGTTCTGATCTCCTTTCACACCTCACCAGATGAGAAGTTTAGGTTTATTTAAAACCTGGGTTTGGTGAATGTATTTGGGGCGGAGGTTAAAGTCAGATCAGCTCTAACTTCGGCTCAGAGTAAAAAAGAAGAAACTTTTGGATTTTCACAGTTTCTTTTTTTTTTCTAGTTGTTGTTCTGGCACTGCTTGGTCAATTTTAAACAATAAAAGAACATAACAAAACCAAAAGGGGTTGTATAGCGTAAGGGAAAGACCCAGGCCCCCACATTGCCTTGCAAAAGAATGAACACCCTCTTGGACCTTTTCCCATTTTTTTCGCATTGGACACACATCAAAATCTGCTCAAGCTCATCTTTGAACTTTAGTTTTCAAGTCTTTTCACCAATTCTCTATTGAACTCAGGTCTGTACTTTGACTAGGCCATTCTAGCACTTGGATTCTCAGATTTTGTAGCTCTGGATATGTTTAGGGTTGCTGTCATGCTGGAAGGTGAACCTCTGACCCAACTCTGAAATCGTTTGCAGCCTCAAATAAGATTAGTTGATTTTTTCCATCTTTCCATTAATTCTAACCAGTTTTCTTGCTACCACTGAAGAGAATCATCGCCCCAGGAAGATGCATCCACTGCCATGTATCACCCTGGGAACAGTATTTTCATGCAAGTTACATTATGGTTTCATCTGACTATAGAGGCACCTACTTTCACATTTTTGCTTTGCCTCCTACATGTTTTGTGGCAAGCTTTAAACATTACTTCTTGCAGTTGTCCTTGTGCCATGACTTTCTTTTTGTCATTCTTCCATAAAAGTCAGGTTTGGAGAGAAGAGGCTGAATACAAATCCATGGCGTGCTTTTTGTTTAGCCCTCCTTTGTGTTGACCTATCACATTAATACTAAATAATATACACTGGAATGTGTTTTAAAACTGTCAAATGTGGAATAGTTCAAAGGGCAATTATAAGCAGGGTTTGATTGCTGTAATATAAGTAAATATGTTTCCATGAATTATTATTCAGTAGAGTAAAAATAACTTCCAACATGCTATTTTTTAATAGGATTTAAAGAAAAACACTTTCATTTTTCAAAATTGGTATTGCTTTTACATTTTTTTATCATTTCTGAGATGTTTGTCTGTCCTACTTGTAACAAATGTCTGTTGAATGAAATTAATTTAAAATTTAATCTGCCAGGGGTATGAGAAATTTTGGGGATTAACTCTACCTTCATGCTCAAAATCATGGCCATTTTCTGGAGAAACCTCCTTGCATTGATTAAAAGATTCATACAAGTGTATGAAAGTAACATGTGTAGAAATATTCATAATGAAATTAGGAGATCTTCTCATGACACTTTGGTTCTAAAGAAAAATTAAGACTTTTAGACAGCTTTTGAGTTACATCTGAAAAAGTCACTTTTATCATTAGACTGCCATCTGTTTACTTTTACCAGAATGTTTGTGGCAATTAGCTAATCACTCTTTTCTCTCCTCTCAGGTATTAATAGTGAAAAGTGCTTATAAGTAAATAATTTCCACGGAAAGACGGTCACAAATATACACCAAGCAAACAAATGTTAAAAGGGTTCATCTGCCGCCCTGTTTTCTTGGCCAACTATTTGCCTTGTCAAAGGCTTTGTTTGGCACATGGCTCTGCATTGTCATGTGGCAGACTGTCATTGAAATCCTGGGAAGAGGAAAAAAGCTCATTCATTCAAAGTTTTCACCACATGCTGTTTTCTGCATATATAGTTCTCAATAAGAGAGTTTTTATTCAACCAATTATGAAATATCTCTGGAAATCATTTGGTAAAAAACAAATTTACCATAGTAGCGGAACTAGATAATGTTTAACTCCTTGATAAATAATTGGTTGCTGCAGGAAATGTATATTTAAAGTCTTTACTTGTTTCCTGTGTTTCTCTGTAGTGTTCATGTGGTTCATTCATTCAGTTTTTCCAAATTTGCCTCAGATTCCAGGGAAGTAGAGGGAGGGCACTGCCACACCTGTGTAGGGCTTTGTAAAAATATAAAAAATATCCATCGGTGCTCCTTTAACATATATTTAATGCTGTATTCTTACTTAACGTGTGATGTTATCATTACAATCAAATCACAGCTACTGTAAATTTTCTGCTCTAACAGATGGAAGAAAATGGCGGCAAGGAAGTCAGAGAGGAACTGAGCCTCACCTCATAGTGACATGATTATCTGGATTATCAGTCCAGATAATCATGTCAGTCATGTTTCTGATACGAAAGGGAAAAATGTTTACTGATATATATATATATATATATATATATATATATATATATATATATATATATATATATATATATATATATATATATATATATATATATATATACAGTGAAGGTCATGTTCTTTGATGTCTCCAGTGCTTTCAACACCATCCAACCCGAATTTTGAAGGACTAGCTGGAGCAGTCAGGAGTGGACTACTACCCGTTGCATTGGATTTTGGATTACTTCACCAGTGGATCACAGTATGTGAGGACACAGGGCTGTGTCTCTGACAGGTTGGACTGCAGTATGGGAACATCACAGGGAACTGTGCTGGCAGTGTTTCTGTTCATCTTCACTGCAGATGTCTCAATCAGCTCCTCAGTTTGTCGCCTTCAGAAGTTCTCTGAGAACTCTGCCATAGTCGGTCCTATCACAGATGTGGTAGATGCAGAGTGTTGACAGGAGGAAGAGAGCTTTGTAGGCTGGTGCCAGCAGAACCATCTCAGCTAGAATGTAGGGAAAACAAAGGAGCTGGTGGTGGACTTTCATAGGTGCAGCCCCATCCCATTGACAACGGTTAACATCTAGGGAACTGATGTTGAGATACTAGACTCATAAGTCACCTTTACAATAAACTGGACTGGGGCCATGAGGAGACCCCAGGATCACAGAACTTGCTGGAGTGACTATATATACCGTCTAGCCTGGGGACGTCTGCGGATCCTTCAGAATGAGCTGGAGGATGTTGCTGGAGAGAGGGATGTGTAGTTTCCTCTCATGGACCTTTTCTTCCCAGCAACCTAGTCTTGGGTAACCGGAAGAAAATGGATGGGTGGATGAATGGATCAGTAACTTGTGCTTTTGCTGGTCTAAATAAATCGATAAAGTAACACCTTATTTCATCTAAAGTGATTAAGGGCTAGGGTTTTTGTGAGCCAGATCTCAAAGAAAACCCAGACATGTACAGTTCAAAGTCTTCAGCTGATCCAAAATGCTGCAGCAAGAGTTCTGATGGAAATCAACAAGAGGGATCATATTTCTCCAGTTTTGGCTTCCCTTCATTGGCTTCCTGTTAAATGAAGAATAGAATTTAAAATTCTTCTTCTAAGGTATAAAGCCCTTAATAATCAAGCTCCATCATATATCAGAGCTCTGATTACCCCGTATGTTCCTAACAGAGCACTTCGCTCTCAGACTGCAGGTCTGCTGGTGGTTCCTAGAGTCTCTAAAAGTAGAATGGGAGGCAGATCCTTTAGTTATCAGGCTCCTCTCCTGTGGAACCAACTCCCAGTTTTGGTCCGTGAAGACTAATCTTAAAACTTTCCTTTTTGACAAAGCTTATAACTAGAGTGGCTTATGTTACCCTGAGCTACCTCTATAGTTATGCTTCTATAGGTTTAGGCTACTGGAGGACACCAGGGCCTATTTTTCTCACTCTATTGAGTTCTACTGTTCTTCAATTAAGCATTGCTTGTCATCATTTCAGCTTATAACTTTTTGTTCTCTCTCTTTTTTCTTCATAGTAGGTACACCTGGTCTGACGTTATGTTAACTGTGACATCATCCAGAGAAGACAGATCACCGTCTATTACCATCTAATGTAGAACAGATTACTAGATCAATGTTTGCTTCTGTGCTTGTTTGTCTGTCTTGTTGTGTCTCTGCTCTGTCTTCTGTAACCCCCAGTCGGTCGAGGCAGATGACTGTTCATACTGAGCCTGGTTCTGCTAGAGGTTTTTCCTTCCCGCTAACGGGTGTTTTTTCTTTCCACTGTCGCTTCATGCTTGCTCAGTATGAGGGATTGCAGCAAAGCCATGTACAATGCAGACGACTCTCCCTGTGGCTCTATGCTTCTCCAGGAGTGAATGCTGCTTGTCGGGACTTTGAAGCAATCAACTGGTTTTCTTATATAGGAACATTTTAGACCAATCTGTATAATCTGACCCAATCTGTATAATATGATTGAATTTGACTTTGTAAAGTGCCTTGAGATGACATGTTTCATGAATTGGCGCTATATAAATAAATAAATTGAAATTGAATGTTGAGATGTTTCATAGTATAGAGCCCTGGTTTAGCAAATTGTAAATGAAAGTAACAAAGTGGCTCAATGTTAGGATTAACTGAATAACTACTTGCAATAATGAAATTGTTCCAAGCTGATTTTAATGTCTCAAAATAAAGCAGGTCAAAAGGCATGGCTGAAAGCTGAGATCATTTCTGTGCATTAACCTCCTCTGAGCCAGTTATATTTTCTGTTTGCTCAATTTCTGTTGATTATAATAATAACTCACACTGTAGGCTTTAATTAAAGTTGTTTAAGTAGAGTTGTTTCACTTTCAGGATAATATATCATAAACCGTTTTACTTGCAACAGAAAATGACTGTTAAAACACAAAAGATGTCAAAAAATGTCAGTCTTTATGACTCTACCTGCTGCCCTTCTCTGTGTCTACTTGCATTTCTCATTTCTGCACAACCTCCTCCGCACAGCGGGATTTTGTACCAGGATGCTGTGAGTTTTGTAATGGCTGACTTCTGTGTCCCTGGCATCAATCACTTCAAACAGCTCCTGACCTTCATTTTGTTGTCTGTGCCATCATCACAAAAACTAGAATGCCTGTTATTTCAAGGTGTCTGAGAGAAGCCTTTGTGAACTCTCGATTACTCTCACACCCCATCAACCAAAGAAAGAAAAACAGATGCTGTTGCAGCCATGCCTACTGCATATTTGAATGGCATAGCAGCATAATTGCAGACATGGGGGGAGCGTTTGTAGGATACAAACGCTACATTTTTTCACAGCCTCAGCCATTACTCATGCCTGAGCATTTACACCCGATAACGGAGGACACTCATCTGTGATGGGAAAGGTTTGCTGTGGCTGGAGATAATAAAAGTGTGACACTCCACCATGGTGTCAATCAAACAGCTGCAGTCAGAAGCCGGAGGACAGTCGGTGGAGAGCGAGGCTCCGTGTGAGGGTGGTTTAATGGCCCAGTGAGATCTAATATAGATGCTTCACATTTATACTGAAGTACACAATTGCCACTTTATCAGGCATACTTTCAGGAGTACTTTTACGGTGTGGTGAAATACATTTTTCACACGATGCATGTGTTAAGATGGGGTTTTACCGGCTTGCTGTTACATGTCTATTACAAACCCATCTTTCCCAGTTCCGGATTTGGCTATAAATGGGGAAGCATTGATCAGAGGTGAAACGGTTTAAATACATATTTAATTCATAGAAATTAAATATGGAGACAGAGTACATACCATTTACAAGATGTTGTTCTCACCGCGGTGGATAAGTCTGTCTGTCTGTCTGAAGTAGGTTTTACCAAGACAATCCTTTTATCAACGTCTAAACTCCTCCTGCATGGCTCAGTGGGAGGATGACTGACCCCCTCTCCTGCTGACCACCCCCTCAGGACAATAAAACTCCATGTTTATCTTACGCTGAAGCAGGAAGCACAGACCCAACTCTGCTTTCCTCAGTAACCCCAACTAAGATATATTTTTAATTCTCAACACATGTGCAGCAAATCTGCAGCAGCTGCATGACACTGCCATGTCAGTGCGAACCAAAATCTTTGAAGAATGCTTCCTCAATGAATATGCCAAAACAAATTAAGGCAGCTCTTACTGCAAAAGGGGTCAACCTGTTACTAACAAGGTAATCAAATAAAGTGGTTGGTGAACATTCAGAGGCAATTAATTTAAAATGTGCCACCAGCTAGTTTTACGCATCATAGCTCGTCTGCCACACGGTTCAGTGACATACAAAGATGCAAAGTGGCATTCATAGTATTCAGCTAAACCAGGCTGAAAGTATTTTTGCACCAGTTCCAGTTTCCAGGGCAGAAGCATCACAATTTAAAGATGGCAGATATAGTACAAATTTAAACAACTGCTATGAATTTATGCAAGTTGTTGCTTATGCTTTACAGCAATGATCTAATAATATTACTCAGTGGCATATTGTGCAAATGCTCAGTCTGCGCTGATGAAGATTCACTCACCTCAGCATGCCATATGCTTAAAATGGTTCAAGGAGGGCAGTAAAATAACAAAGTAAAATAACAAATAAATAAATACTGCGCTGAATTAGCATTAATTGCCATCATTTTAAATGTCCTATATTTGTCAACCTCTAACATAGTGTATAGCTGAAGGAACTTTTATCATCACAATTATTAATCCCTAGTATTAAATAAATGTCTTCGACATAGCCAAACGCTGTCAGGGATCTGGGTGTGCTGTGTCTGGGTGGTTTCCTCTCCCTCTCTTGGAGCTACAGGTGTTCTCAGAGAGTGAAGCTGAGCAGTGCGGTGCAGAAAACCTGCTTCCTTTCTAGTTCATCAGCTGGAGCGTAAGAGAGGCTGGTTACCAATCATTTGACCCTTGAATGCCAATCTATATGGTACCTCTATGTCTCGTAAGATTCTTTTTGTGGCTTTCCATATCCCCGAGTTTTGCCAGCTCTGAGCTTCTTGAGCTCCTTCCTGGATTCCCTGCCTTTAATGCCACCTGGATTCACAGCTCACAGCACCTCATGCAAATAGTCTCATGTTTCAACCCCAAGGGTTTACTTCCCTCTGATCTCCAGCGTCACCTTTCTGCCCTCCAACGCTCCCCCACCTGTCAGTTCTTCCCCACGTGGACCCCTACCCTTGACTCTGAAAACCCTCTCTGACTTCAGCTCAATCTCCATGAGCAGTAAGATAAACCCATACAGATAATAATTTGAAATCCATTCAAGTATTTGCTCCATTCACAGATTCTACCACTGCAGTGATCATTCCTGCAATAGTAGCTTGACAACAAACAGCAAAACAAATGAAGTGTCTGTTCCAGAAATTATGTATGTATTTTTTTTTTGTCCTAGAATGATGCAAAATAACTAAATACTGTATATCCCTTACTACTTAATACAAAGAGAGAAAACTTCTATTAATATCTCTTCTTGTGAAACGATTATCATTTCTGTTTTGGAATAAAGTTGCCTTTAGGTTACTTTATTCATCAGCTACCACTCCTGCTCTAAAGAATGCAGGTAGTTTTTGTTTGTTTGTTTTGTTTTTTACTTACCACTGCAGTTGTCAGCTGGGTACGGAGCCCTAGAGGGGTCATCGCAAAATGTTTTGCATGTTGAGAGAATGTGCGCTCGTTTTACTAAATTGTGCTCTCGTTTAACTAAATTGTGCTCTCGTTTAACTATATTGTGCACTCGTTTTACTAAATCGTATGCTCGTTTTACTAAATTGTGTGCACAATTTACTATATTGTGCTCTAGTTTTACTATAGTGTGAGCTCATTTTACTAAATTGAGCTCTCATTTTAAGCATAGTAAAACGAGGGCACAATTTATTAAACGAGTGCACTATTTACTCAAACGAGCGCAGGATTTACTAAAACGAGGGCATAATTTATTAAAACGAGAGCACAATTTAGTGAACATCGCTATAGAACATTGTTTGCACGATCTACTTAAACGTGGCCACAATATGTAAAACGTGCACTCAATATTGTCTTGACACATGTAAACTAATTCGAGGACTCAATTAAAAGAAAACGTGCTCACGTTTTATTAATTCAGGGCTCAATTAAAGGAAACATGCTCACAAATTATCACGACCTGAAAAAAAATATCACTTAAAGTGAGCTCTCCCGGGCTCCGTAGCTGGGAAAAAAATGGCAGAAACTTATGATATTATTCAGAAGAAAGTATGAGTATTACCTCATGTCTTTTATTTTTTTTTTCTTCCAAAAGGTCAAATTACATGTAAAGCTTCTAACACGCTAATTTCCTTCATCACTGATTTTGGAGAACTTTTCTGCTTCTTAATGAATTGCTCTCTTAAGGCATGACTCTGAGCAAATAAATGGGATCTGTGCCAAATGTGTGTGTTGTATTTGTCTGTAAGTCACACCTGTTAGTGATGTTTTCTTATACTTTTTACAATCAACTATATCTCCCAAAAGTGAATATAATACCGAAACCGCAGTACATTTATAGCAGTACATTTATATATCTGTAGTTCAAACAAAAGGTCTATTTTTAACATGACAGGAAAATATGTGATGAAAAGATGTCTTGAAACTAGGCAAACTAAAAAAATGCACAAGAAGCTTGATCAAAATAGTCCCTCTGTGAGATACAGAAGTGGTTTCTCCCTTTGTTTTCCACCACAAGCGTTAAATATTTTATTGACAGTGAGGATAAAAGAAGGAAACATCCAGGATTCATGACCCTATGGGTCTGAAGACACTGGGCACCCAAAGAAGCACAGCTGCCTTAGGAACAGAAAGACCAACCTGCAAATAGCATACCTAATATATCACATCATCAAAACAATCACCAATTCTTTTGTGAAAAGCCTTTCGATGAGCAAATTGGAACCGTACCTTGTAAAGGTGTTCATACTCATTGAACTAGTTCATATTTAGTCACATTGCAGCCACAGACTTCTATGTATTTTGTTGGGATTTAATGTGCAACACCAACACAAAGCAGTGCATGACTGTGGAAGAGATATGATACATCAGTTAAACTATGTTCTTATTGGAGTATTTCTCTTCCAACTTTGCAGATCTAAAAATTGAAAGTTTTTTATTAGCAAAACAGCTCGAGATCAGTCAGGTTGAACTGAGAGCAACGGTGAAATTAGAGTTTCAAGTCTTGCCACATAATCTCCATTGGATTTAGGTTTGGACTTTGAATGGACCAAGCTGACACATGAATACACCACGATCTAAACCCAGTGTCTTGCATGCCGTAGCTTTGTCCTTCACCTAAAACACCTGAACTAAATTACCTTGGAATCAAATAACTTTGGAAACCACTGATCTAAATCCTCCTATGGTTGGTTTGCAATCAGGCCATACTCTGTTTATTTTCAATGGACTGAAAAGTGTTCTGTGTTCAAAGCTTTGGAGATTTCTTAAACTAACCCAACTTTTGAATGATCCAAAACGTTTTCCCTGACGTCTCTGCTGTGTTCTTTGGTCTTCATGACGCTGTTTGTTTACTAATGTTCTCTAAAAAAAAAAAAACTCTGAGGCCTTCAAAGAACAGCAGGGATGTGATTTATTTTTTCAATTGAACAATTAATAGTACATTTATCTATTTCATTTTACATTTCATTTTTTCATGACACTTATATTTATTTCATGTGATGTTTACATTTAATTCATGATATATTTATTTTATATTGTCCCCCTTAACTCTCCATATGAATAGTGCTGAATAGAAATGACTGCAAACTTTTTAGGCTTTTATTAGTAGAACAAGTTTAAAACCACACATCCTTTCATCTTCCATTTCACAATAATGTTCCTTTATGTTGGTCTATATTTAAATCGACAACAAAACACATCAATGTTAGTGGATGCAAAGTGACATTAACTCAAAAACTTCCAAGGAGTATGAATACTTTTGAAAGGTAATATAGGACAATGTCTTCACAACATCCATGCAGCACTTAAACGTGACTGTAGGACTGAAATGGAGATCATGTCATCATTTATGGAATGGATGGGATGAATCTGTTGGCTGTCGTGTCCCAGATACTGGGACATTATCAGCAATCTGTTGTTAAACTGGTTATTCTGGAGCGAGTCCAGGTCCCAGAGCAGCTTTTTGGTGTCAGCCTCCACCAACTGCCTCTGCCAGATCTTTTACATAACCAGAGTAATCACAAGAAACCCAGCAGCAGCAACCTGCCACAGATTGCTCTCACTGTTAATGCTCCCAATCAACAGTGTATGACTTAACTGGATATTTAAAATGTAGAACAAGAGGACTGTGCATCACTGTTACAGAGGACTTCTCTTCTGAAGCTTGAACGCTGAAGTTTATGATGGTGCACTTTTTTTTAACTCAGTCCAAGGACGGCATTCAAGAAAATGTAGTTTAACTTTTTTTGCGGCCTATAATAAGAGCATTATCCCCAAAGCCCCAAATAACTCTACCAATCCATCACGCTAAGAACAAACACTGCTTTGCATCTAATTAATCTACAGTCGTTGCATGAAAATCTGTCCTAATTCGGAGTAATAAATCAGCATAACTTTCTTTGCACAATACTTTCTCTGATTTAATAGCAAACCTGTGAATATTCAGTTTTAGCATTAAAATTATGTTTTAAAGTAAATATAAGGTTTAAGCTTTAAAAACAGTGTCAAATAAAATGAAAATGACTAAAAAGGCACTAAGGCACAAACTGAAGTGCCTTTATCTACGTTTTCCTACTTTTAATCAGATGTGGAAAAGCCTTTCATGGACTGTCTTTGCCCGGGGTTCATTCCCCCTACCGTGTCGTGTTTCAGTGTCCTCTGGAGAGACGAAGAGATTGTCGAGTGAACTCGGAAAGAACAAAGAAAACCATGCAGGATATGTAGTAAGGACCCAAATGAGAGTGAATTGGGACCAGCAATTAGCAATCGGGGAGCAGAGCAGTCTTTTACATGTTTACATGTTCTTGCTTGAGCGATAGTGAAAAATGGCTCCGGCTCCACAGCTCAAGAATTTGTTTTCCTTCTTTTGTATTAAAATTTGTCTTCTCTGCAGTCCCTACAAAACCATTGAAATACTTTTAACTTCTTAATACATGGTGATAATGTTGATTGCAACAACATCATATTTTAAAAGATCACCATGGGCATGTCCAAAGCAGTGCTTGGCTAAATAAGCCGTGTTTCCGTCCAATTCTAATTGGAATTTTTAGCAAAATTTTAAAATGTAGCAAAAAATAAAATGCAAATCGGACGTGTTTCCATCAACTGGTTTGTGACGAATTAACCCCGCGACACAAAGCGTAATGTTATCATACGTTGATGTTATGCTGTAATAAATAGGGAATAGAGGTTTCAAACTAGCACAGACTGCAGATGGAGCGAGGTTTTAATGAATGTGTTGCTATTTTTTTTCACGGTTGAAACTAAGAAATGCTCGAGTCTCTTTGTAGGTCCACACATACCTGTTGTTGCTTCCAGCCCTGTTTTCAGGTGTTATGGTAATATGCCGGGAGACGGTGGCAGCAGAAACAGCTGATCAGTCATTTGAGGTAAATTTTTGTTACATCAGAACTTATTCCACAAATGTGTGTCCTTCTCCTCTTTAGCGCATTTACTCTTTTTAAGTCAAAAACCACCTCACATGTGCGTAACATGTTTTTTTTGTGAAATTTGGTGGTAATTTGAATTTTGCAGTTTCCATCAACCTTTCTAATGAGATATTTCAAAATGTGCATTTGAAGAAGTTGATGGAAGCACAATTATGTACTCATCAAGTCTAGCTGTTTTCTTTTAAATCATTCAATCCTGTTAAAAACAAATCCTGATATATTGATGCATGACAATTTGGTTTTGTTTCGTTTAACTCTTAGCATATGCTTAGTGTTATTGATATAAGCACCTCATGGTTAGATTGCATTCATTTTTAATAAGCCAATCTGACTTGAAACACAACAAAGAAATAAATAAAAACAAAGATGCGTGTATTTGTACTTTCAAAAGTTTGTTACAAATACATTTTAAATACTCCCTTCCCTGTAGCTAAAGAGGCCCACTATTAAGCACATCTAATGTTTCAGTATTTCATATAGATGCTGTGCACTTTCCTTCTGGCACGTTAAAAATATTTTTGCTGGCCTTCTCTTTCCACATCCAGCTCCAGGGGATCAAGGGAAGTCCCAGGCACAGAGCCATCCTTTTCTATGTCAGTTTCTTCAAGTGACTGAATGTGAAGCTTCTTCCCCAAAGGATGGCAGGGAATATAAAGTAAACTTCGTAACTTTTTGTCTCTATCTGAATACTAATAAAAGACAATCTACTTTATTGCATGATCATACATGTCACCTGTATTATAATAATCATAATCATCATCTTAATGTGTCATTGCAACATATTTTCCAAGAACTTTTTCCATTTAACCCATCCCTATGTGGGAACAGTGTTCTGCTACTGTATGGCTACGGTCACACTGCAGCCTGAAGTGACCCAATTCCGATTTTTTTGCCCATATGCGACCTGTATCTGATCTTTTCATGACAGTGTGGACGACACAGATCGGATTTTTTCAAATGCGACCCAGGCCACTTGGATATGTGGTCCTGAATCCGATACGTATCTGATCTTTTCAAATGCGACCTGTGTCTGTACGGCCAGGTCGCATTCATCCGACCTACATGTCATTGATACTTGACAAACGTCACGGCAACGCATTTACTCGCTGCTATGGCCGCTGAAGATGTGTGTTTTTACGTGAGAGCGCTAAAGAGATCCTTTCAGACGCACATAAAGGTTGCCTTTGTCATTAGAAAATTATGAATGAAGTCCGTATCAGTAAAGCCGCTCACATCACTAAATTTTGTCTCTCTTCCCTTTCGATCTTCTTAAAAAGATTGCGTTGGTAATGTGCTGGCTCCAGTTGGAGAATAACGTAAAGAACGCAAGATACGCTGCAGCATTACGATCCGCGTTTACTTCCGCAAACAATGAGCACGCTTGCTACGTATGACGTCATCGCGTCCTCTACTGCGCATGCGGGACACTTAGGCGTATGAATGCAGTTCACGCAAAAAAATCTGATTTCACAAAAAAATCAGAATTGAGCATCAAGGCCTGCAGTGTGAACATAGCCTATGGCTCCTGGGGAGCATTCTCAGGCTAAGTGTCCTGGTTTGAGATCCAGAAGGACAGTCTGTTGGATTAAACTGAGCAGCTTCTTCCGCTTCCAAAATGCAAGCGTCCTGCTCTAATAAATCAGCCAATTCTCCCCATAGAAATTACAGTAGACCGTGAGCGCATTCCCCCACGACCATAAACTAGACACATGATGTTCTCACATGTTGAAAATTCCCAGGGATCAGATGGAGAGAGTTCAGTGACTGAGCCTCACTCTGAGAAATCACCTTCACGGTCCGCTTTCTGCACCAATCCTGCAAATAGAACATCCTGGTATTATAAGGAAGTGTTAGAATAAACTTAAAATCCCTTGTATTGACAGATAATGACTCATGTCTGGGCTGTTCTGGTGATTGGGTGGGAGCTCTCTTTGTATTCATCATGGATCTTTTTTTTTTCTTTTCTTTTATTTTGTGCGTCTTACATTTGGTTCACATAGACCAAATATAACAAAAAACCAAGATACCCCCCCCCCTTAAACACAGCCTATGGTAAAAGCTGTGAACCTGTTTAACTGAGATGAGAATATTATATGAATGCAACACAGCTGTATGTTAGCCATGCTTATGTTTGACCATGATAAGTGATTTCAAAAGTTCTCCCACATTTAATGCAAATGTTCAATAAAAAGGGGAGTTAGGGGACAGAAATAAGGAAATGTAAAAACTAAACACACTGCAATTATTTGGTTGGATAATGGTGCTTACCCATAAACTAGTACTTATGGATTAAATATACACACTGTTGTTTATATATCTATACATTGTGTCTTTACGCTGCGAACACCAAAATCAAATTCCTTGATTGTGCACACAATCATGGCCAATAAAGCTTATTCCAATTATTTTGCTGAAGCACTTTCTGAATTACTGTTCAATAACTTCAGAATTTAAGAGTCTTTGGCTGAAGTCTGTCAGCATCACACATCTTGACCTTTGCCTACTCTACCTTCCCAATGCCAAGAGATATTTCACTGCCATCCTCAAGTAAACTTAGTTTTTCTGGCAGAACTTTGAAGGTTTTAGGTCAAAACTGACTTAAAGTGACTATGGGGGTTTTCAAGGCATGTCACACTGGGAGGAGACCCTGGGGTTGACCCAAAATCCACCGGAGGGATTGTATACATGGGAATGCCTTGAGATCCCACAGAATGAGCTGGAGGATGTTGTGGGGGTGTGGTGATGGGTATGGGGGGAGGGGGGTGGGTATGGGTGGGGGAGGGGGTCGTAGACTTGTTTTCCCTCTTGAGCCTGTTGGCTGGATGGATGGATGGATGATGGAGGACATGTAAGTTGAACTGTTCATGAACATGATGCTGCCACTGTGGATGAAATCAATAAAAGTGTTTCTGTTTTTTTCTCTATTATTTTAAGTGTATAAAGTATATATATATATATATAAAACTAAAGCCAATGTAGTTATACACTGTTAAAAACATCATGAGAATGAAAGTTTTATTCTGCTGTCATTATCTTTAAGACTTTGGTTCTTTGTTTTGTTTTTTATTTGGAGATTTGTCACTCTTTGTTATACATGTTCATTTAACTCCTTTGTTTAAAGATTCCTCCTGGTTTTGCTCTGGACTTTAGTTTAACACTTATTCTCCTGTTGCTGCCAACAAGCCTGCCCCCCTCATGTTCCTGCAGTGATTCATTGTTTTGGATTTTCCCCGGACTCTAGGTTTTGTACGTGTTTGATTTCCTTGTTTTTAGCAATAGCTGTTTATTTTTCATTTGTCTGCCTCCTGTTTTCCTCTTGGGTCTTCCACTTCACAATTCATGGCATTGTGTCACAAGGCATGAATCAAACTCGGCTTGTAGATCTTTCGTTTTCTGCCAACATTTTCGAATTAACTCTGATTTCTTGAAACGTTTACCTGTGAGATGTCACCCTACCCTCTGTCAATCTTAATCATTGTCATTATCTCTGCACATGTGGGAGTCCTTGAAACCTTCATCTTTTATTAAACACAAGGTTAATTTGTCTGCTCACACCCAGGTTTGTTTGCTTAAACTTGTTTTTCTTTACTTCACCACGCTGCCTTTGAGTCTCGAGATGGAAATTAATCAATGTGCTTCTGTCGTCCACAGCGACACAAGTACAGGGACTGCCATAAATATTTGAAACGCAAGATCATGTGGATTAATGTAGATACAGAGCATTGTGTAGGGGTAAAGAAAATTAAGACACATATGGTTGATTAAAATGATCCACAAGGTTCCTAACTTGCAACTTATTTCGAGACTCTAGACAACTGGCTTTAATCTTGAGTCAATGATTTTTGCAGAACCACACTGCTAAAAAAAACTAAAGGAACACTTTTTAACCAGAATATCAAATCAGTTAAACATCTGGATTATTTTCTTTTAAGTTGTAGAGGGGTTGTTAGTAAATGTTGGCTGTTTTAAAGTTTTAATTAACAACGGGGGCACTACAGTGGCAACAATGAGAAAACACCCCAAAACAGGAATGGGTTTGCAGATGAAGCTCAAGGACATTTTCCCTCCTCATTTCATTCAGTTTTTCAGTCATTTTGCATTTGACCAGGGTCAGTGTCACTACTGGTACCACGAGACGATACCTGGACCGTACACAGCTTGGACAAGCAGTCCGACTCCACCCTGATGGTTCATCAACACGTGCCATTGACAGAAGGTTTGCTGTGTCTTCCAACAAAGTCTCAAGAGCATGGAGGAGATTCAAGGAGTCTTGCAATAACTTTAGGAGAGCAGAACAGGGCAGTTAGAGGTCCTTAACTCATCAGCAAGACCGGTATCTGGTCCTCTGTACAAAGGAGGAATGGGATTAGTACTGCCATAGCCCTACAAAGTGACCTCCAGTCTCTGAACAAACCATTAGAAACAGAACTCATGAGGGTGGCTTAAGGGCCCAACGTCCTCCAGTAGGCCCTGGGCTCATTGTCCAGCATTGTGGAGCACAATGGTATTTATCAGAAAACATAGGAATGCGGTACCGCGCACGTGACGTCACGGCCTTAAGAGTAACGCCCCTTTTGCCGCACCGGTAGGGCAAACAGTCGTAGAACGCACATACAAACCAGCCATTACAAGCGCAACAGAACCAGCGATATGACCGACTTTGCAGCCATTAAACTTACCCAAGACGATGTCCCAGGCGCACGGTTTACTGGTCGCACTGTGGAAGAGCACACCAACCTTCAGCTGAAACGGTGGCTTGAGTGTCGAGGGCTCAAAAAAACCGGAAGACGGGCCGAGTTGATTCAACGGTAAGCTTTGTTTTTTTCCCTGCTCGGCGTTCATGCCTTTGTTATGATTTCCACCGTGCTCCGTTCACGTTGGCCTTTTTTGTTTGTTTGCAATCAACGTCCAGGAATCTGTATATCTTGCCAATAGGTAGCTACAAAACGATTGTTCACATCTCAGAATCTTTCGCTTAAGAGATTCAGGGCGTTTGTTTTTGAGTAAGCTATCCCGGTAGCAGGGTACCATGTTAGCGCCTGCTAACATGCTAGCCTATATGCTATCATCACCCTTTCCACCGACAAAATGCTTGCTACATATGTAGGTGAATTTGGTAACTTTTTCCGGGTTGAAATGTTGTGTAGGCCGCCCGCACAAGTGTACCCAACGCACACACTTCTCCTTGGCACTCTTGAGTTTCGGGAAATTAATGAAGAAAACATCCTTCATATGCGGCCGATCAGCGTACCTCGAGTCGCTGTTGCACGTCCCATAGCAACAATGTTTATAAACCATGGTCTTAGATGTTGGAAAAAGCAGTCGTTTACCGAGTAAAACCTAGGCTAACGCACGTCTCTTCCACACCAAAACAGCGGCGCGTTTGGGAGTTTGCCCTACTGCGTACCACGTGATGTGACGTCATCGTGACGTTGTGTTTCTAAAAATAGCTCGCGCGCGGTACCGCATTGAAAGGATTGGCTCTGTTCTTTTCACAGACGAGGTTCACGCTGAGCTCATGTGACAGAGGTGAAAGAGTTGTTCAACATTATGGGTTTGGTGGTGGGTCAGTGTTGGTCTGGGGCGGCATCTCCAAGGAGGTAATGGCGCTGCAAGGATCTCTTGAGGCCCCAAGCAAAAAATTCCAAGGGGACCCTCATACAAGGTTTCATCACACAAAATTAAAGCCAACACTGACAAAAATGTCAAATGTAATCTTTTGATTTTAATTATTACAAAATGCACATCCGAATAAAAAATAAAATTATGTAATTTAAAGGTATAGTGAAGTTTGTTGCTTCTTGCTGGCACATCCACAGCCAGCCAGAGGAACCTAGTAAGGAACGTGCATGCACATTGTCGTTAGGTGAGCACGTCACAATGATTGGCATGTGGGACAACCAATAGATAAGATGACCCCCCAGAACTTCAAGCCGAAAAAAGATTGTCCACATACCTTTAATACTATAAAACCACTACACCAACTATAACAACAAACATCTACATACAGTAATTTAGTTTGCTGAGTTAAAACTACATGTCGAGACACTGGTGTGAGCTACATAAGCAACTTATTTAGCTCAAAGCATTATTATGAGCCACAAGCCAAACAACTCACCACTGTTGCTTTAAATTTCTTTTCTTTTTTCCACTTCTAAAAGGATAACTTCTTTTCATTTTGACGCAGTTGATGATGCTCCTGCTCATGTTTGTTTACTTAAGAACTGTGAGAGAGGGCAAGGAGGGCTCCACCAGGGACTTCTAGAACCGCCCTGTCAATGCAACATTTCTGCTGCTGTGGTTCAAAGTTTGTCAGCCATCTGAGGGCTCCTGGCGGCCCCAAGCTATTGCCTGCCCTGCCTACTGGCACCCAGCACCCCTTCAAGGACTACCGTTAGTATCAGGGTGAAATCCTTAGACCCATTGTTGGATCCTTCGCTGGTGAAGTGGGTCCTGGGTTCCTCCTGGTGCATGATAATGCCCGGCCTCATGTGGCGACAGCATGCAGGCAGTTCCTGGAGAATGAAGGAATTGATACCACTGACTGGTCTCCACGCCCAACTGACCTGAATCCAATAGAAAATCTCTGGGACATCATGTTTAGATCCATTCGATGCCACCAGGTTGCTATTCAGACTGTCCTGGTCAGCATCTGGGAGGAGATACTCCAGGACACCATCTGTCATCTCATTAGGGGCCTTCAAGCCTATATACAAGCATATGGCGCCCATGGAAAATACTAAGGACCGTTTTTAATGGAAAAAATAATGGATGGATGGATGTAGCATCCTTTTGTTCCTAAGCCATTTCACATTTGCACTTAATGACTTCTATGGTAAACAAGAAGAAAGGATCCACGTCTTCCAGGTCCTATCTTTGACCTATATCTGCTGATACGCTTTTTGTGGGCTTTTGTACAGTACGAACACACTTATAAAGGAGGTGATTTAGCTTTGTGACTGGGTCACCGTTTACTATTGCCTTCTCAATTTCCTGGATCTTGTCATTCAACATACAACATACAGTCCTGGCAGAAAGTACAACCTATCTCACTTCTAGGTTTTTACTTATCAGAACATAAGATCATCTGGTCTTCAACGGGTTCCAAAACTGATTTCACCTCAACTCAAGTGTGCAGAAACACAAAGGAGACTATACTGTCATATTTAGTATAAAAAGCCCAAACAGAGGAACCACGTGTGATAAAATACACCCTTGTTACTTTAGTAATATTCAAAAGGGAAAGCCGCTGCTCGTCATATATCTAATCAACTAAACAGGTGTACAGGGGACAGATAACATGATTCTAGGAAGAAAAGATATCAGCAAAGGCCTTGGAGAAGCAATTGTTGCTATCGGTCAATCTGGAAACAGTTGTCAGGTTGTTTCCAAAGACTTTTAAATCAAAGTCAAAGTATCATTATTAGTCTCCCTTAAGAGAAATTCACCTTGGATACAAGGATCAGCTGCATTGCGCTACATATTGAATCACTAATAAAAGAAGTCTTAGTAAGATAATAAATATGAAACAGTAACAAGGGTTCATAAATCACAGTTCGACTAAAACGATCATTAAAACATGCAAATCCACCTTTAAAATAGAATAATTTCAAAAACCACTGCCCTCCCAGTTTGCTGCTGTAGAACATAAGAGACCACAGACGTGGCTGCCTGCGTGTCCTAGCACCTCCGCTTTTAATCTTCTCATCCCACACCATGTGCTCATTAACAAATTTTATGGACAATGGGATGAACAAATGTTTAAATCTGTTATGCTTGCATAAGGGCGTCCTGTACCTTCTTCTGGGGCTCAGTAGCACAAATTCAAATTCAGAGTGGAGCACATGAGAGGAGTCGGAAAGGTCTTATCACCCTGTCTGAGGATGGACTGCTCAAAAAGTTCCTGTGGAGACTGAGGGGGAGCCATTCCCTTTATTTTACTTGCTGTCTTTACTAAATTTAAGAACTGGGTTTTTGTTTTTATTGTCAAATTACCAAACCAGCTGCTGATTCCATATCTTGGTAGAGACTCTATGGTAGCTCTGTAGGAAATTACATTCATGTTGGTACAAACACCAAAGACTCTTAAGCAACGAAGATCAAAAGAGAAAAGTTACTCACATTTGGAAAACATTTAAGAATTTTGCCAAATGGAGATCCCTGCAAATTCACTCCAAGGGCAGTCAGTGCAATGCTCTCAGAAGTTGTAAAAACCCTAAGAGCTTCATCTCTGCACGGTAATTGTTGAAGATTTTGAAAATACAACTAGAAAAACAGTGAGCACACATGGCTTGTTTACAGCTTCTGAGATACTGGGCGAAATCCGAAACAGAACAAAATACTACATGAATACTAAGATTTCCCTTAATATACCCTTATTTCAAGCTGACTGAACATGGTGAGTAAAAAGCTTGTTAACATCTTTCTAAGAAGCTAAACATGATTTACAATGAGTTAAAATACCCCCCTCCATAAACATGAATTTGTCAGCTCTGGATGTTTGATATTTGTAATTCTCTCTCTCTCTCTCTCTCTCTCTCTCTCTCTCTCTCTCTCTCTCTCTCTCTCTCTCTCTCTCTCTCTCTCTCTCTCTCTCTCTCTCTCTCTCTCTCTCTCTCTCTCTCTCTCTCTCTCTCTCTCTCTCTCTCTCTATATATATATATATATATATATATATATATATATGTGTGTGTGTCCTTTTCCCAATAATGATGATTTAAAAATAATAGAATAATTAAAAAATTTCTATGCTTGCTCTTGTGATTTGAATATTTACTGATGTGTATTTATAATAATTTGGATTATCATTAATAATAATATGAAGCTTGTGTCCAAAACAAGCCAGCCTGTTCCAGTTATTGGGATTACCAAAATGAATCATGTTTGCTAAATGCCAAAATAATGAGAAAGATTTTTTTATATATATTTTCCTCAAACTCAGAGCTTAAATTAACTTAAATTTACCTTTAAACAATTTTGAACAGTCCAAATGATGATGTGATGACTTTGTAAGAAACAAGTCAAACACACTGCTTCCTTGTGTGATGCCATGGAGGAAGCTAAAGGAAGCCGACAAAATAAAAGGAAATACACATCATTGAGTGTAAGATCCAGATACCTGAAGGGGCCATGATCATCTGTTCCAAGTATGAACAGCATGAACAGGCCCAACCATCGCACCTTTCTAGGTGCGAATTGTGCATATCAACGCTAGAATAAAACACCTTTTAAAGATGTTGGTTGAAGCTGGTAGGAGAGTGTCATTATCAATGATGAAACAAGGACTGTACCAACATATCTGAAAGGCCACTCAGAGAGGAAGAAGCCATTACACCAAAAGCAGCATGAAAGCCAGATTATGGTTCACAATTGCATTCAAGGACAAATGCATTAATATCTGGAGGCATGACCTGTGTTCTGATAAAACTAAAACTGCATACTGAGATCAATCCCAGCTGTGAAGTATGGAGGTAGCAGCATCATACTCTGGGGGTATTTCCCTGCCGGAGGGACTGTGCACTTCACAAAATAGATGGCAGCATTAGGAAAGGACATTATGTTGAACTATTAAAACAGCAGTTTAAGACTATAACCAGAAGTCTTGTGATGTTAAAGCTTGGGTAAGGAGTAAAGGAGGCACACCCGACTCCCTCCAGGTCGTGAAGTGCTCAACACCCCCCATCAGCCATTTTTGTGGTATGCTAGAGAAGGTGCAATGAAATGTGTGGGTTAATAGACCCAAAAACCAAACATTTTCACTTGTCCCCTGGTAGCTTCAGCATCCTTAAGCTTGGACTATAAAATTGCAGCAAAAAAACACAAAAATGACGGACTCACGAATCTGGTAAGCCACATCTCCATGACCTTGTTTAGCAGCTCGACAGCAAATACTACGACATAGCTGTTTACAAAACATAATAGAGAACAGAGAAAACTTAACAGCTAGAAAAATCTGTCCCAAACAGAACATAAATATATATATATATATGCAGCACATGGAGAGAGTAAATTCAAATTTTCTGCACTCCTAGAGACTCCAAGTAAATGAAAAAATGTATTTAAGGGCTAAAAAAGTGGATTTTGCATGATATGTATCCTTTAATAAACAATCATAATGTGAGCTGAATGGTCTTACCCAGTATTTACAGATTCTAGAACCTGGTAAAGACCAGACAAGTTTCATTATATCATTCTCCATAAAGCTCTATGATTGAGAGAGAGCATCTGGTGTTTTTACAATGTAGGTTTGTGTTCATTTTGAAAACCTTATTTGTTTTGCTGTTCAAATCCTCTCATGTCCCTAATGTTTTGTTTTTCTCTGAAGGAGACAAAGATATGCATTGCAAAAGAAAATACTGAATAAGTTTTATTTACACTTGGCACAGTTAAAGTTAGACTCCTCACAGTCGGCAAAGTGTTTCTTTGATGCAGAGATTTTTAGGACATTTGCCCACATCATTAATGTAGCTTCCCATTTCTCTCAGCTGTCTAGATAAAGATGGGAATCGCTTATAACTGACTCACAGCCAGCCAGGCATCGGAAAAACAAAACCAAACAAAACAATATTATAGTCAGCAATCAGTACAACGTCATTGTGGATTCAGACAGTTTACGAGGACGTCAGATGTGCCAAACGGATATCTGTAATTTCACAGACAAAATATGCATTGTGTTTTAGGAAAACAGCCTCCAGAAAATGAAATATCTTTTATTTTAGAAATCTGTACGTTTACGAAGAACAATCAGAAGCACTGAACTTGTTTGCTGCCTCTACAGTGACACATTTATTTATAAAACAGTGGCTTTGTAAGGCACAACAACAAAGCAACATAAATCATCAAGTTTGACTTTGTTAATAAATGACATATTCAAAAGACCAGAAATAGAATGGTGCTTTATCTAAATAACAGGTCAACTACATGGACCTAAACCTTAATCTAGGTGCAACAGCAGCGTAGTGTCACAATAAGGGAAAATGGGCAATATACCCTAAAATATTAGATGTGTGCAAAGACAGTTTTTTTTTTTTATTATTATTACTTTTTCTTTGTATTTTGTTTAATTTACAACTAAATGTAGATCCACTTGGTTTCTTCCACAAATTACCCCAGCAGATAGAACTGAGTCATTGACATTTAACCCCTCCTGAAAGAGCAGGCAGAGACAGTGGACAATCGCTTGCATTGTGTCGATGACTTTATGTCAATCCCTCATACCGACAATGCATGTAGCGACAGTGGAGAGAAAAACTTCCCTTTATCATGAGGAAATCTCCAGGAGAACCCAGATCAGCATCTTGGTCTTGGTCGGGGTTTGAAAATAAAAACACCAACCAAACAAAACCAGCAGAGTTAAACAAAACACAAAAACCAACAGATCTTTACACACAGGAAAACTATTTTAAAAACTGGGATTTCATTTTATAAAAACTAGAAGAAAAAAATCTGAATAATGGGTGAGTAAGAAACGAGAAGTATATGAACAAAACAAACAAAATCAACTGGCCTGACTAAAAAAACAAACAAAGAACCTTCGCCTGTGCAACACAAACACTGTGCAACAATTATGTTTATTTCAAATATTGAAGTAACTCAGTGCTGCAGTGCAATCCAGTGTTTTTATAAAGTGTCAATTTTACACAATTGAAATTATAGCATCAATGCATTGCTGTTAGTTGTTTACTTGATCCCAAATCATTATGCATGTTATTTATTTTTTCTCAATTGATGCATTATTCTTTTCAGATATTTTTTAATTAAGCATCAAAATGAGAAGAGAAATGTCAAGTGGCTTGCTAATTATACACCATGTCATATCGAATTAAAAACGCTGGCATTGCCCTCACAGCTGTTAACTCTTGCTGCAATAAAGGACACAAAACGGCATGAAGGCCTTTCAAATGGACAGAAAAAAATTATTACAGTTACTGTGATGATTCTGGCACTGGAGCTGACCTCTACCATCACACCTGCTCATTCTCCACCTTTGTGCAATCAACCTTCACTGGCTCCACCTGTCTCCAGCTGCATAAAAGGCCCGTCCTTATCAGTCTCCAGTGCCAGATCGTCTCGTGCCAACCACCGAGTACTTTCCAGCGCCTATCCAGAGAACCTGTCTGTCTGTCTGCTCGTTACCGACCTGATCCGCCTTCTGACTCCCGAGTTTGCCGAAGCCCCGTCTGACCCAGCCTGATTGTACCCTTTTCCCCTGGACTGTTTCCTCGTGCACCAAACCTGGACCAAACCGGAACCTGATCTTGGACACCCCTGTTAGTACCGCCGCTGGATTCTGGATTCCCTGTGAACGGACCTGGACTGCCCCTGGATTCACGCTCCCCTGGATTACCCCATTCAGACTCTGCCTGCCAGCCGCAGTTCGCCCCGGAGCCGTCTCTCAGCCAGCGCCCGTTCAGAGGGCTGCCAGACGGTTAGCGCATGCTACGCGCCCCTGAAGCCGCACTCTTCCTCCCTCTAAATAAACACGTTTCAAAACGCCACTGACCTGTTTCGGGTTATCATTGGGGTCCGATTCCCGTTCGTAACAGTTATTGGATTTTTCCAGCACGATCCAGCATAGTTGTCAGAAAGTGTCAATTTTTTAGCATTTTGCAGCTGCAGATGCTGTCTTAAAGAGGACATACCATGCTTTTAATGCCTTCCGACCTTTTCACATTTAAATTATTCAGTTGTGGTCTATATAATGTGGAGCTGCAGTGCATTGGTCTAAATTCATTGTTATTGTTGCTTCACAGCTCAACTTTTGCCCCTGTTCTGAGGTTCGTCTGAGAGCAACTCTTTTTAGTGCTGTCTCTTTAAATGCAAATGAGGCAGTTCACAATCTGCCCTCTTCCAGGTCATGCTCCACCCCGTTCAGCCATTTTCGGAGTATACTAGGGTACAATGAATTGTATGGGTTAATACACCCAACAACCAAATTTTTGGTTATACACTTGAAGCTTTGACATCCTTAAGCTTGGAGTACAAAACCATGCCAAAAAAATAAATTAATTAATTAAGAATGGTGGATATGGTGGATTTTCAAAACTGGTAAGCCGAAACTCCGTGACCTGGTTTAGCAGCTCGGCAGCAAATACTGTGATGTAATGTAAAAAAAACCCTAACAGAACAGAAAAAACCTGAAAAGCTTTAAAAATATGATCCAAACAGAATTTAAAGAAATCTATACAACCCAGGACATACATTCATGTTTTCTGCTCTCCTAGAGACACCAGGTACAAAACAAAATGTATATAAGGGCTAAAATAGGGGGGTTTACATGATATGTTCCTTTTGAAGAGCTCATAGTTTTCTCAACGTGGCCCAAATGATTGTTTTATATGTAGCAACCAGAGTATCTGAATCCAGAACAGGAGGAACTTCTCTATTTTATCCGGAAGAACCAGCTCACTCTGTTGTAAGGGAGCCAGACACCCTGGCTCCTTTAAAGAGAAGGCTTAGCCATAGGCCAAGGCTTACTCTGTCTTCACTCTCACTTTCCATTATTTCCACTCTTTGCTACCAGTACATTTGCATTTTTTTTATCCATATACAGTTACATCTGAAAAAAAAGATAATATCGTGAAAAAGTTCAATGTTTTTTGTGCCTCATTTTTGAAAGTAGAACTTATATACACCATATAGATTCATTACACAGTGAAATACGTCAAGCCTGCATTTCTTGTAATTTTGATGATTATGGCTTGCAGATAATGAAAACCTAAAAGTCAAGAACATTAGGATATTGCATAAGATCAACAAAACAGTGTTGTTCTTTGAGGCAATCTTCTGACCCACATGTTAGAAAACTGAAATATAGTTGACATCAAATTGAAATACATAAGTAATGTAGATGTCTGGTAAAGGAAGATCCTTTATAATGGGAAGGCGGTTTAGCTACTGTGGGGAAAAGGGTGAAAGACGACCATATCAGATAATGGGTGAACGTTGAGAGGTAAAAATCAGAGAGTGGATCTCACTGCTCTTTACTAGATTGCTCGGCACCAGGGAAGTGTGAGCAGAGTCCAGGGGTGTTGGTCTGTGTGATGAGCAGCGTTCGACATGGAGTAGATGGTGGAGCGCTGGAGGGCGGAGAGGTTAGGCAGGAGCTTCCAATAGAGAGAGAAGAGCTATGATTTTGCCAGTCATGTAGGACGTTTTCTGTGAGGTAATGGCACAAGGAGGTTTGAACCGAGACTCACTGGGAGGCTGATCCAGTGAGGAAGTCAGGAGATGACCTTGGGAGCAGGCAGAAAGACTGTTGAGTGACTGATCGGCTATTCTTTCTGAAACGAAGCCCAGGTACTCTGCACTGTTGGGTCTGGTGTCTTTCATCTTCCTCTTGACAATACTCCATGAATTCCATATGGCTTCAGGTTAGGCCAGTTTGCTGATCAATCAATCACAGAAACACCATGGTCATTGAAGCATTTGGTACCTTTGGCAGTGTGGGCAGGTGCCAAGTCCTGCTGGAAAATGCAATTAAGAATTATAATTGCATATTGTTTGTCAGGTGAAAGAAGCGTGAAGTGCTCTAAAATTTCCTGGTAGATGATGTTGATATTGACCATGGAGTTCAGAAAACACGCTGGACCAACAGCAGCAGATGATATGATACCCCATACCATTCCAAAAAAAGTAAAAAACAAAGCAACTGGAGTTGTTTTTCGTAGTTTGAAGACGTTTCGCTTCCTATCCAGAAAGCTTTCTCAATTCAAAAAGTCTGGAGTAATGTAGAACATCAAGCTTTATACTACTGCCCAACAAAGGCCTTGTAATGGCTTAGACAACATGCAAATTCAACAGAAACAGGTTCACCCCCTTAGTAATGGGTGGTCATTAAAGCCATTAAGCCAGCAGATTGAACCGAAACTGGTTTACTCCTCTGTAACGGGGAGTCGTTAGGGTCATTAGGCCCATACCATCACTGACTGTAGAAATGTCACTCTGGAGTACAACCAACGTGGATCTTGATTTCTAAATGCAATCCAAACTACTTTGGAGGACTTTTCGACCACCTCTCTCTGGTCCAGGAGTGGCTTGACACAAGGAATTTGACAGTTGTAACCCATGTGTAGGATTTGTCTGTACGTAATGGCTCTTGATGTACTGACTCCTTCAGTGCACTTCTTGTAAAGCTCCCCCAAATTCTTGAATTGATTTAGCTTGACAATCCTCGCAAGGCTGTTGCACCTTGTTGCTGGTGCACCTTTTTCCTTTCCTGCATTTCTTTCTTTACGTCTCCAGACAGCACGTAACATTGACAATACTAGTTGACATGAGATAACAATTACAACTTGCCTAATAGCAACACATTTCTAAAAGCATATCTGCTTTTTTAGACATGTAGTCCATGCTAGTTTGCAAACTCTACATCTTGTTTTATTACAGCCATGCATAACAGCTATTCCTGATTAAATTACACTTTGCATTGCCTGGTTAATTTGCTCCAAACCAGTAGATAGAAGCTCACCTAATTCGGATTTTCATTCTTTGTTTTTTGTGACATATTAAAAATTTGTTCAAAATTCACATTACTGTAATGATTTAAGGAGGATGTGAACCCGGTTTTCAGCCAGACACTTCAGGTAAGCTTAAACAGGATTTATTGGAGATGATGATGATGATGATGATGGTGGATACGGCAAGCAGAACATAAACAGTCCAGGCAGAGTAAAAAAGCAGACATCGAGCACAGAACCAAAAAACCAACAGGAACTGGGTAGACTCAAAAAATAAGGCAAACAGGTCAGACTTGGTAATTGGACAGACAGGTAGAAAACAGGATGCTGGAGAGCTCTTACCGGAATAAACGAGGTATGAGACAAAAAGCATGGGGACGTGAAACATGTGCGAAGTCCCGGCAACAAACAGAAAACTGAGGGAGGTTTAAATAGGTGGCCAGCCAGGTGAGCAGGGTGGGACTAATTAACCAAACCCAGGTGGAAGTGATTAAGGGAGTAGACAGGACACTAGAAAATAAACCTTAGACCTAAGATAAAACAGAACAAACAAAGCACAGAACTAAAATCAGATCTAATACAGGGACCAGATAACTAACACAATAAAGAGGCTAAACTAGAATCCAAAACAGAAATAAACCCAGAGGCAGGAAAGAGCTACTTAACCAAATAACAAACATAAACCTGAACAGAACATTACAATTACAACTGGATGTAAACATAGCAATAAGGTGTCATCAGGGGCTTGTTCTTCGTACGTTGCTTTAAAACATCCAAGATCAAATGAGACATCCAAGATGATTTCATCCGGCTAATCATGATCCGGCTAATTGGGTTCTTCGAACACACCTGTTGTTTATGATTAGTATGGCTGGATTGAGTTATCTGAGATAACTGCGTGTTCATGCGTCGCTTTGAAAAGGGGGAAATGTGTCGATAGTAACATAGAAATAGATAGAAACAATGATCAGCAACGCTGCTATTGGCTGTTCAGCATGGCCAAAGGACGCCCACAGTTTTTCTCCCAAGCAGAACAAGAGCTTTTAATGGAAGGTTATGCCGAATTTGAGTCATTAATTAAAACGACAGGTAACACCTCAAAGTCTGCTAAAGCCAGGAGAGAGGGCTGGCAAAAAGCAGCAGACAAATTAATGCATAAATACTGTCCATGTTAGATGTTTCTATCACTTTCTACAGTATGTATTTTTGCATTTTAATAATTTCATATTTACTTTGTTCTTTTATGTCAGAGCCTCCACGGGACCCACTAGAACATGGGGAAAAAAGTGAAGTACAAGAATATTCTACAAAATGGTAGCCTTTAATTATTATACTATATTTTAAAAAGCCACTTGTTATGGCAACAGATCCAATATTGGTGTCATTCCTTAGACACTGGAAGTAAAGGACGCGTGCAAAACGTAAATTTTAACTAAACATTCTTTATCTATAAAAAAATTAAGTTTTTCCTTTTCCAAGTCATCCACAGAGTACACGGTAAAACTGTATTGCTCCGTGGCTAGATAATCCATCCATAGTTTTTTATAATACAATATACGGCTCGACAGGAAGCAAGCCTTTCAAAGTAAAACTAAACTTCACAATAAAATGGCCTGAACAAATCTTCTTACTGAATATGATAAAAATAAAAAGCAAACTATAATATAAATAACTTAAATATTTTCTATTTATGGCTCTAACACCACTTTTTCCTCTTTTTAAAAACCACTGTTAAATGATGTATTTGTCTGTTCATAACAGCCACAAAGAAAAATCTCTCTACAATTACACTGTCACGCTGCACTAAAGGATCCTGTCTATTGCGCAATACGCGATTAATTCAAAAAGCTCTGAAATTATTCTTGCACCTTCTGCAACAGGTTGCTGTCGTAAAAATGGACAAGACAAGACAGACTTCCCTATCTCCTCCGCTTATAAAGCCGCAATCTAATCCTGTTTACATGAAATAAGCCTGCTCGCGAGCAGGATTAAGCTTGCGCACATGTTGCTATGACAGCAAGTCCAGGATGAGTTTCGAAGAACCAAACAATCCAAGATCATGCCAAATCGTCAACAATCAAATCCAGCTAACTGAGTTAGCGACGTACGAAGAACGGACCCCTGGACATCTGTCAAGTTAGCAGTCTTCCCCCTGATTGTGTCGCCTCCTAACAGACTGACAAACCATCTTGAGGCTCAGGAAACCTTTGCAGGTGTTTTGAGTTAATTAGCTGATTAGATTGTGATAGTTTACATTTTCACAGTATTCAAATTTTTTATTTTCCGGTCAAAATCGATAAAAACAAAGGCTTGAAATATTTTACTCTATGTGTGATGGCTCTATATAATAAACAAGTTTCATTTTCTGAAATGAATGACAAAATGTTTTCAGGATATTGTTATGTTTTGAGCTGAACCTGTGGTCAAGACAAAATGCTTGACTTTATCATTCAGTTGTTAGTCTGATTTCAAATGATATTGAAAAACATGCTATATAAGGTAAATACCATCCATCCATTTTCCGTCACGCTTATCCCTGTTGGGGTCACGAGGGGTGCTGGTGCCTATCTCCAGCATTCAATGGGCAAGACAAGGTAAATACTATTAATTCATTAATGATATTTAATCCTATTTATATTACCTCCTGACTGTTTATGCAACCTTTAGAGACTGAGCCCACAATTTTGCAAAATGAGGAGAAGGGGAGGGGTGAAATGTCCCCCTTGCAGGTATGAATTGATCCCTCTGTGGTTCATGAAGAATACAGTAATAATAATATTTAGGACCTGGATAAAGTTGGGCATGAAACCAGCTAAACTGCAAAGGTATAAAGTTGCAAAGGGGTGAAAAGATCACCAGTGGCGTTTCATTTATATTTATGGTTTTGGGTTCTACAACCTAATTTTTCACAAACCTATCTATTTTAGCAAAATCTTTATTTTCAAACCTGAAAGATGATGACCTTTCTTTTTACCATGGCTAAAAGTACTACCTATCAATCATTCTTAAGTCGATCTTATCGATCCCAAATAGTGTTCAAGAGGATTCTCTGTCTTCATTGAACGATGTTAACAATTTACACTATTTAAGAGGTTCCATTCAGCTGAGTCGTAGCTCAAGGCTTGGGTTTGTCCAGCTACAAATATTTGTTTCGAACATGTTTATGTTTGATTTCATTTTGTTAACACAATTCCTCTAAGGAATGTTTTTCAACCAGCTTTGTAGGCCATTCCAGTGGATAAGTTGTTTATTGACATGGGTAACAACAGGCAAACAGTGAAACATCCTGTACAAAACGAACAGCCCAGCCTGAAAGAGCTTTGGCTTAGAGCCTCTGCCTGGGTGACGCGAGGAACCCACGAGGGAAAACCTGGACAACCTGAACCGGCAGTCGAGCACGACGAGTTAAAGGACACGACGGATCATGCCATACAGAGTGCCATTGTTTTCCCTCGTTGTATTAGCAGGGATGTTTGTATAATGCTTGTGTAAGTCCAGACCCAGATTGTGATCCTCTTAATATCAAGCAGAACTCTGCATCATGAGACCAGTTATGCTACGGGTCTCACGGCTCCTAGAAGGCCGCTCACATAAAATCAAATTATACAACAAACATTTAGGAAGGGTGTGTTTATTGGTTAGGGTGTTGATTACAGAGGAAGGAGGACAGAAATGAGGTGTAACTGTATGTTTTTATATGTGTGCATGACTCAGGATTGTTGTTGCGACACGAGCGAGATCTTCTCTTTCAAATCCCACTTTAAAACAGAGCAAAAACACTGATTTCCCACTGGGTTAAATTCAATCCGCTGTCTTTCAGAACATTTAGCTTTCCGGACCCTGAGTTTCCCGGCTGAATTTAAAGCAGCAACAGAGCCGTATCCACATTGCCTTGCAAAAGTATTCACACCCCCTGAACCTTTTCTCATTTTTGTTACATTCCAACCAGAAACCAGAGTATTTTGGGGGAGTCTTTTTTTTGTGTCTAAAACAAAGTAATGCATCATTTCAAAGTGGAAGGGGAATTACACATAAAATTCTGATGTGCGTTTGCATATACCCTCTGCGTACTGATAGGCCTCAAACCAGAAAAACCATTAGCCTTTTAAAGTCACCTAATTAGTAAATAGAGTACAGGTGTGCTTAATCTAATCTCATTATGAATCCAGCTGTTCTGTGAAGGCCTCAGAGTTTCATTGGAGAACATCAGAGAACAAAGAGCATCAGGTCAGCAGACCAGTCAGGGAGAAACGTTTAAAGCAGGGTTATGGTATGACACTACCACTGAAAATGGAAAGTGTATGGTAAAACTGCAACCCTACCAAGACATGACCGTCCATCTATGCTGGCTGCATCATGATGTGGGAATGTTTTTCTTTAGCAGGGACTAGAAACCATGTCAGAGTTGATGAGAAGATAGATGGAACCGAATACAGGGCAGTCCTTTCACCTTTCACCTTTACAACAATCATAAACATACAGAGAAAGCAATGTTGGGTTGTTTTATTTCAAGAGTGTGTATCTCCTAGTCCTTAATATGTCTTATATGTGCCCTTGCTCCAACAAACATGAATTAATGACCTTTTAATTAATTACCTCCGTAGTATGTCATACAAATGCACACCACACATTTCAGATCTTTTTTAAAAGTCATGTATTTATCTCTTTCTCTGTTGGTCTACTCCACAAAACCCTGATATGAGACATTATAGTTTGTGGTAGTAGTGATGCATGTCAATACCTTTGCAAAACCTTGCATGCTTTAACATAGAGTTATAAACATGATGGTGAGAAGATCAGCAAGGTTGCATTTTGAATGGGTAACTGAGGCAGGAGTTAATGTGTCACAATGTGCAAAAAAACAGGGAAAAAAAGAAACAAATAAAAGTAGGCCATTAGTTCATGCCTTTGAACAACATCCAGCAGGATGGTCATGCTTACATTCCTTAACATCCTTCTGCTGCTGCTCACAATCAGCCATTATAGTCGAGCTCCAAGCGTCTCGAGTCTCTGCTCTATTCACATGCAGGGCAGAGCGCTTTCAGCTAAATGTCATCTTAGATCTGTCGAGGTGAAACAAGCAGCTGATTGTCCACCCGGGAGCAGTTGTGACCACTACGTATTCCTGGATAGTTTGCTCGCTGTATGTCATAACCAGTGGCAACTTTTGATATACAATGTATTTATTTATTTTTGGTGGGAAGGGGGCTAGAGGTCAGAGATTACAATACAACAATTAACTCTACTTAACCAGAAGTCCATCCACGGTCACTTGGTTTGTTTTCCTGCAGCAAAAACCTTGTAAAATTGTTATTTTGTAAATCAATGACCACATTTTTGTTCGAGGCACCATTCTCTCCTGTCTTGTCGTTTTTGTTTTCTGACTCTACTGTTTGTATCCGTATGTTTGTGAGACATTCACGGCTGCGTGGCAAAGCTCAGGGGTGTGACTATCGTGAATTATTCCGACAGGATGATTGGCCACAAACGTATAGAGTTAGGCCCCAAGGAAAATCTTTGAGTTTCAAAATGGGGCTTGAAAGGGTGACGAAACAATCGCACTGCAATGTGGGATACCCGGGCACCTGGAAACAGGCTTCTGTTTGTTTACAGTCTTCATCCATGACGCTCTCTTTGTTTTCTGTTATTTTGTTTTTAAAACGTAAAAAACATGGTGCAAACATGCTGTGTCATTAAATACCACACTTGTTTACTTGGGGAAAAGGTCACTACAGTCAGTCACCACTACATTGTAGCCACAGCTGCCCTGGGGCAGACTGACAGAAGCGGGGCTGCCATACTTCGGCACACTCTGACCACTGCGGGTAGGCAACGTGGGTGAAGTGTTTTGCCCAAGGACACAATGACTGAGATGACCAAAGCAGAGATTCAAACCAGCAACCTTCTGTTTAACAGGATGAACTCCTTAGCTCCTTGCTCCACTGTCACCCATTAGTAGAAGGAGACCCTCTATTTCCTCCCAGGATAGGAGATTAAGTTAGACTTTACATCATAAATTATCCTCTCTCCTTGGAAGTTATCTGTGATATTTCATTATAACTAAAGTAAGTTTTATTAGTAATACTGGGCATGTATGTTTCTCAAAGCTTGTCAAGCTGTTTTACATGGAGCTTTCAGCTAGCCTAGCCAGCTGAGTGTAGCAAAGAAAGCAAAACTAAAGGACACCCTTTGTGAAACTTCCCTGCTTCATAAATAAATTAACCGACAGGGCCCTAAATATTTCCAACATTAATGCACACAAATCTATGAATCAGAAGCAAGATCAGCTTCTGATAATGGCGGTGGGCAGTGGTGGCAGATCATGTAAATCCTTTATCCAGTTATCATGCTCATTTGGATCAATCCCTCCAATCCTAGATATTTTTTCCAGACAGCGACCCTTCAGAACAGGGTCTACATCTTATTAGTATGGTCAATTTACAAGCACTCTGCGTCTCTATCTCTCACAGCATTACATCTGAATAAGCAATGTAAACAAAACCATTGCCCCAGAAAATGGTGACCACATCCCACAATGCATTGCGGGATGCATGCCCTTTCGAGCCCCATTAGAGAGCAGCATGAAGTTACATGGAAGCCAAATGTCTAAAAACATCCATAGACACTCATCTGGCTGGCATCCCTTGGTGTTTACATTTTTTATTTAGAATAACATACACAAAGAAAACCTGAAATAAAACCAAATTGGAATGGGAATGCTAAAAAAACAAAAGTCAGACACATTTAAGAGAGAACTGAAGAGATGTTTACTTTTTATATTGTAATTTATGTTTACCATGTCCTAGCACCCCCTATTTACAAGCCACCACTGCTTGTAACTCTTTGTCATGAGGGGCCGTAAGGGATATTATTCTGAATTCGCTCTTACACATACTACTGAAACACTCTTGCACATACTACTGAAATATTTTCAATTTATTTAATTTTCTTTGGATAGTGTTCCATTAGAAACGAAAGTTGTCTCAGTAAAAAACAAATTTTTAAGGGAAACAGGAAGAGAATAGAGTTCAAAAGAATATTACGAACAGACAGGGAATCATGAGTATTAATAAAGTGTTGTTTTTATTTTTACATAACACTGAATAAAAACATAGAATGTTGTAGGTGGAGCATAGAGAGCTCTTCTCTCTTGTACAATAGGTGGCGGTATGCACCTTTTTTGCATTATGCTAATGATGACAAGAAGAAGAAGGAAAACCGGAAGTTGTCTCAGTAGAAGTGCGCGCTTTACGTACCTAGCGATGAACTAATGGCGGCTCAGTAACTAGGAGGAAGTCTAAACAAGGCAGCAAAAAGTTGTGCAAATAGTCCTTAGCATCTGGTAAAATTTGAATGTTTGAGTTAAACATCGTCCATCCTCACGACCTTCTATAGAAGCACCATAGAGAGTATTCTGACCAGCTGTCTCTCTGTGTGGTGTGGAGGCTGCAGTGCCTCCGACTGGAAGAACGTGAGGAGAGTGGTGAGGACAGCAGAAGGGATCATCGGGGCTCCTCTTCCCTCCATAAAAGACATTTCATCGCAGCGCTGTGTGTCTCGAGCCCGTAACATCATCAGGGACCCCTCACACCCCCACCACAGACTATTCTCCCTGCTGCCCTCTGGAAAGAGGTTTCGCAGCATCCGCTGCAGGTCCACTAGGTTCTGTAAAAGCTTTTTCCCTGCTGCCATCAGACTGTTGAACTGCTGAACTGCTAAAGTATAAAAACGGACTGTGTACCACATTCGATTCGCTGATTTGCACATTTGCACACTTGCACATTGTATTAAATTGCTGCTGCACCTTAGCGGGAAACGCACTGCAAAACTGTGTACAATGCAACTGTCTACTTTTTAAATCACTGCTGCACCTTACTGCATATTTGTTTACATTTGTTTTACACTGTTTACATTTCAACTGCCTACTGTTCACTGCTGCACTTTATCCGGAAGTCAATTGAAACTTATCCTGTAAGTGACTGCGATTTATCACTGCACTTTATCCTGTACTGTAATTCACCGCAAGGTATCCTGTAGAGTTACTGCAATCTTTCTGAGCTGTGTGAAAACGAAATTTCGTTCTGTATGCACTCTGTGTATACAAAATGACAATAAAGAAAGTCTAAGTCTAAGTCTAAGTCTAAGTCTAAAAACAACAGATAGCAGTCAATTTACAGAACAAAATGAAAATACTGTGCAATTGCATGAATCTACCAGATGAGCACTCGCTGAGAAGTTAAAAAAGTGTGCACATAGCCATTAACAGAAACTGAAATGTTCCAGTTAAATTAGCATGGGATAGATGATGTAAATTATTTTCAATCGGATCAAGAATCTGTGGAAACGCGTAAACAGAGAACTGGGCAGGTGGTATATTTGATTTTCAGCAGGGGGTGATAGCCTTCACAGCTTTGGAAAGAAGCAGTTTTTAAATCTATCAGTTTTTGATTTCATTTAATTTAGGAAATCAAATTAAAAGAAACTAGCTTAATGTTCATTGATTTTAGAAAAAGGATTACTTTCTATGCTTATTCAGACTTATTTCATGGAATTTGTTAATAGCCAAAACGACTGTTGGTTTAACTGGAAAATACTGAAAACAGCAATCATGTCAAAATCGTCACTGAACTTTGCTACTCTGTCATTTGTTTTTTTGACCCTTTTACAAAGACCATGTGTCAGTCCTTTCTCACCTTGAGGTAATTTACAGTTTGGGTTACTTAACACCTAAAATTATTTGGGTTGCAAAGAGAATCCATCTACCTTGGGATGCATTTCATCTGGACTCTGTTTCATTCTGTATCACACATCAAGGATAATATGTACTCTTGCACACTGAGGTACAACAAGGAGCCGATGTTCAGAACAGGTCAATTCGTTCCCATCTTTAGGACATTTCATCTTTTTCCAGTTTTAGTTGTTTTATACCTAATAATCTTTTTTTGTTTGTTACAAAAATGAGCTGTTCTCCATGGTTTGTTTGCCTAGGATGTGTAAATCAGTATCCATGCTATTGGATCTTGAGTTTGTTGGAAAAGAAACAATCTTCGGATGCTCAACTGACATAGATTCCACATACAAGTACGGATGTTGTTCAGTTAGACAACACACCAAATTTCACAAAGTTATCTTGTGAAATTGTAGATTGTAAGTATTTGCCAACAGAGCATTATATCCCAATTATATTTCTTTAAGATATTATTTCCACTTTATTCTCAGTGTTTTAACTTTAGTCATAAAACAGCAAAAACAATCTTGCTGGCACCAAGATATCATCTTTTTTTTTTTTTCTTTATTGATTTAGCAAAAGAGTTGTCTATTTCTTAGAGGCTGCTTGAAACAAAGTGTCCAAAGATCAAATTTAAAAGTAGTTATTTGCAAGAGGTCTTTTCCGATGTGTTGATCCAACAATGATCCACTCCTTCAGTTGAGTAGCAATTATTTGCATGAATTATTTATAGGTCACAGTTAAGATGCTTAACAAACACATAACAGTCTTAGGACAAAGGTCTGGACTGAAAATGGGGGGGGGGGCTTGAAAAACCCTCAGAAGATCTAAAGAACTATTTATCAATAAAACTTTAAAAGTTTTAAGAATGAACAGAATCACAAAACTGCATAAAATTATGAGAGGTGTTTAGAATGAACGTCTGCAATGAAACTACGTTTTCTGAGAGAGAAATTCCCCTGGCCCATTTGCCATTTCATTTAGCTGCACAGGAATCTGCTCAGACTTAAACTGTTAGCTCATTGTAAGAAAGACACAATCATTTGACAACATAGAAACAATCTCTGCATTTCTCTTAATACCTCCTTCAGTCCTTTATCCCTTTTCCAACTCTCACTCGTCCTCTCCTCATCCCTCTTTTTGTCTGTCATTGCATGGGATTAGGATATTAGATGCACATACTCTCGAAATCTGGGTAAATGAAGCCTAAAATAAAAACTTTAATCCTTCCATTACAATCCATTTCTTAGGCTGTGACCTTTCACTGCAGATGCACCTAAAACCTCAGAATTCTCACTGTCGTTATGAGTCTGCCTGTGCAAATTCTCAGTTTTCCGGGTCATCGCAGCAGCAAACAGGCTTAAATCGCAAGCAACCAGACTTTCGTTCAGTTCTTTCTGAGAACGTTTCGACACCTATCCAGGAGTTTTTGTCAATTCGGGTGGCTCAACCTGTTGTTGCACTGCTGTTTAGGAAGAAAAACCAAATACTTTTGCAAAAAGAGGATGGATACGTTGTTTTTTATGAATATTCATATTTGAGGAAAAATCTGAAAACTAAACAAAACAGACAGACAGAACATAATTTTAAACCTAACGTCAAGAAGAATGAATTTTTACTGCTAAATGTTCCATGAAAAACTTGTAAAACTGCTCAAACCCGCCTTTGTTATTATATCTGTATTTAAAAACATTAGTTGGGTCTTTATCACTTTTAGCCAATGGTATAAGGAGCCATTTTTGAAGGTCCAATGAACCATTTGTGGCTCTGGAGCCGCAGGTTGCAGACCCCTGCTCTACCTGTAAGGTATGTTTCTTTGTCTTCATGATGTGGTTTGCTCGCTAACATTCACAAACAAACCCGCAGGCGCTGAATACTTTTCAGATTGTTATTGTAGAAAACTTGTCTTCAATTTCACAATTTCCCATCACTTTTATCTTGTTCATGATGAAGGTATGTGGTTTGAGCATATAGTAGACTGATCAGCATGGTTTGTAAAATTGGGGGAATGGGAGGTGTCAGAAAGAAGAAAAACATTTGACTTCTTCAGAGAACCATTAAAACAGAACAAATGTGTCATCTATGCAAAGTTAGACCCTCTAACACAGTCAGAGGTTTTCCCGGAGCAGGGGTTGGATGAGAAAGAGAGGGAGAGAGAGAGTTTCCTACCGCTGCACAGCTGTTCTACTACACTTTCTACGAGGAGGATGTAGGAGCAGGGTGGAGAGGATGACCGGCCGCTCGGACGCTTAAACCTCTTCAGACAGGCTCAAGACGTTTCACATAAACTTCTTTTGCACGCTCAGCATTTCTGCACCGTCTGGTCCGCTGATGGATTCAAGGCTCCAGATCGAACCGGGGGTTCCGACGCCGGATCCGACCAACAGCGCACCGTGGAATATCAGCTCCATCGACCGGCACCGGCTCATCGAGGCGTCTGTAGCTCCAGTTGTAAGTGTCCGCCTCTGTTTGCGATTTTTAACGCAACAGCTTTCTGCGTGACTGGAGAGCTGTGCGCTTCGGCAATGCGCATGAAAATGTGATCCAAGAGCTGCCAAATCCGATTCAACACAGCTGGAGAAAACGGGATAAAATGCTGCTTTTTGATATTATTCCCCATAATCCGGTATAACATTTCGTTTATTTTAATGTCCTCATGTCAACATTGTCATAAGAATATTATAACTTGAAATGAATCGTGGGAAGACTGAGGTGCCAACTGTCCAGGAGTGGATGAATGGATACATGAATGATTGACAGCATCTTTCCCTGTGTCTCATTCATAACCGCACGTGAATGGAGGCAGGAGTGCGGGTGTTTCCTTGTCTAGTGGGGGGAAAACATGCGCTCATGCAGTTAGGCGTGACTGACGCTCCCAAAGAGCGTCTTTTTTTTCTCCCCGTGTGCCTCAAATAAGGCATTATCCAAATATACTCCACTATGGTAAATGTTGGTCGCATTTTTTCAGCATAGCATTTGACAGAAGCAGCAGCATTCTTTTCCAAATGGAATTGGTGGACAAAAAGTCAAATCTAAGAGTCCTTCTGAGTTTACAATTACCTGTAGTTGTTCTTTCTGCTGTAAAAATTATAACCTATTGTTTGTAATTTCTGAAGCCTCTTCCCAGAGGAAAATGCTATTGAAGATAGATAGAAGGCACAACTCCACCTTCATCTAAATAAACATGAAGGTGAAAGGTGAAACAATGACTGAATGAGAAAATCTACAATGTTGTTTTAATGCGGTTGGTAAGTTGTCGGTTGCGGTCATTCAGCAACTGTTGCCTTTACAGCTTTTGTTTTAACCCAAATGTTCACAATTTTGCTCTCGTCACGTCTCAAGACTCGAACCAGTAAAATGCGCATTTTCTCATCAAGTGCATCCCTTCTAGTCTGCCAACAAGACTCCAATGCTGTATTCAAACCTGTACTCTTTTTCCTTAGGGGCTATTTAGTAATCATTTCAAAACTATCTTTTGATATATATTTGTTTTTACTTTAATAAAACAGATATCGCTTTGGCATCAAAATCAAGATGTATGGTTGCACATTGTGTAAATTGAATTTATGTTCAAAGAAAAAAAGAGAATACATGTCAATGAAGAATTTCTTAATAAATCAAACATAGAGATTTTGTTTGTTTTTCTAATGACTTAGTAAGCACCTTTTACTCCATTTGTTTAGATTGTAATTATCACTCTGTACCAAGGCACACAGATTTTTTTTTCTTCATTTGATTCAGAGGATATTTAATATTATTAATAAACCCCTTTTCTTATGCTTCATTTGAAAGCTCTGTTGAAAAATGTGAACATTGAACATGTTCTAAGGTATAATCTCAAATGTAGTGAGCGAGGCACAGTATAGTGATTAAATGGCACAAAACGTCAAACATCTGAATAAACAGAACAGGTAGCGCCATTATTTCTATAATGTGTTTGAAATTGTGCAGCTATCTTAACAGCGAGGATGTGGAAGGCAGTTATTCAAATATGATACATTCAGAGTAAAATATGTGCAAACCTCGCCTGTCAGAGCTGCACTCTGTCACCATCTTCACTGCAAAAAGGGAACTAAAAGTAGGCAAGAATTTCTTGAAATGAGTGTATTTGTCCATGATTTGAGCAGGTAAATGAGATTATCTGCCAATGGAAAGAGTATTTTGACCCCTAAAATAAGATAATTAGATAAGGTGCACTTGAAATAAGATAATGGAGATGAGTTGTTCCTATTTTAAGTGCAAACATTTCTTCCACTGGCAGATCATTTAAATGTGCTTGGCCAAATCAAGGACAAATACACTCATTTCAAGAAAATTTTACTTATAGTTCCATTTTTGCACTGTAACCAGCTTGGTTTGACTGCTAACCCTAATCCCCTAACCCCCATTTATCAGGCTAGAGTCTCAGATCAGAAGTTTTAGTCAAGTCTGAAGATTTTTTTTTTGAGATTTAAGTGCAATTTGAGGCTCAGTTCAAAACTTGTCACTATCTTTCTTTGTGCCAGATTTTTTTTTTCACATATAGTAACCAAGGTGACAATGATCTGAACTTTTTTGATTTTTCAGATTTCGCTGTAAATAAATGGTGTGTTATGACACCAATAGGTAAAATTTCATAACTGGAGCTCATTTTGGATTAAATCAACACTTTGATCCCTCACAATTCATGAGAGTTAATAGGTTCAAATGGGGATCACAACCCAAATAGTTTGAAACAGACAGTAATGCAAAGCATTCAGAAAACAATTATGCAATTTCATTAAGGCATAGATGTGAGACTTTTAACACCATTTTTTATCACTATTAATTACAATATTTCATGAAAATACTTGGCTACAACTAAAAGTAAACCCATACACAATGGTTTAAGTTCATTGGTACAACATAGTTTGTTTGTGGGCAAGAAATGAAAATAAGAAGAGACAAGATTTTAACACATATCAACAACCTGGAGATCTAAAGAGATTTTCAAACTGACATGGAGCCAAATATGCAGCAAGCAAATAATTCTTTAGTTTTAACATCTTTGTTTAGGCTAAATTTGGAAAGATCTTGTTTGATAAAATTGTCAATTTATAACATACACAATTCAAGCACAACATTATGACCACCTGTCTGATATGGTGTTTTCCTACAGAAAATCAAAGCATCCCACGGCCTACATCTGCTTGACGTATCATGCTTTTCCCTCTGTGTGTTTCCTCCTGACATAATAATAATAATAATAATAATAATAATAATAATAATAATAATAATAATAATAATAATAATAATAATAATAATAATAATAATAATAATAATAATAATACATTTTATTTAACAGCGCCTTTCATGACACTCAAGGTCACTTTGCAGAGAATAAAAAAATAAAAATACAAATACAGGGAACATAAAAATATAAACAGTTGAGAAGAGGGACAAGAACATACATATGATGAGAAAGACAGCAAGTCCACCTTTTCCATTCTTCCATGGTTTAGGTCTCACACTCCCATTATTGGTGCTTTAGGTGGGGGAGAGGGGACTGCAGGGGTATCCTAATTGATTTGTGTCCCATGCACAGCAAAATGTGGTGCATTGTGTAGTCTTAAACTTTTCCATCTGAACCAGCATTAACGCCTTCAGCAATTTGAGTGGCATTTGCTTATCCTGTTGCATCAGTGCAAACAGGCCAGCCTTCAATCCCCATTTGCATCAATTAACCTTTAAGTCTGTAGTTAATTCAACCCTGTTCCTTTTTTGAGACACCTTTCATAATAACCACAGCAGACTGGGAGAACCCCATAAGAATTGCAGTTTGGGAGATGCTCTGACTCACTATTTTAGCTATCACAACTCTGCTTCTTTAGAACTCACTCAAACCTTTAAGAATTCCCTTTTTTTCCTCCTTTTAACAAATTACCTTTGAGGACACTTGGTGCCTAATGTACCCCACTCACTAATAAGTGCCATGATGAAGAGGTAGCAAGTGTTATTTACTTCCCCTGTCATTGGTCTTAATTTTATGCCTGATTGGCGGATATTTCTAGGATAAATAAAGACAAACACCGTTAAACCTGAAACATTTATACATGGAAGTGCACTATTCAGACCTGTAAATTCAACATGTATTCTGAAGTCGATAAGTTCTTGAACTGAGGCTAAGAATCAGTTCAATGTCTCCCACGTGTCTGAGACTGGGATCGTATTTATATTTCTGGGGGATCCGTCTTGGTTTTGGACTGTGGGAGGAAGCTGAAGTTGAAACGAGGACCTTCTTGCTGCAAGACAGCAATCCTACCAACTGCGCAGCCAGCAGTGTGCACCCAAAGTGTGAAAACAAAATGCATTTGCCTTTGCAATGCAGGAGCCCAGACAAAGATCAGATAAGAATAATCTGTGGTAGATGTAGCAGTTGTAGAGACGCACAGTCGGTCTCATCAATGCTGTTACTGCAGCCTGTTTTGAGACAAGTACATGTGTTTTTTTCACGTTCCTCTTTTAGAGCATACTTTAGTCATTGTTCTTTTTGCTATTGTACTTTGAATCATGGAGCAAAGGGAGGGTTTGACCTGGTAAACAAGGTTTTTAAAATCTAAATTTACCTCAGACTCTGGAATCAGGAAACCAGAGAGATTTGTTGATTATTATGCTCAATCACCAGGCTGAACTACACTGTACTATTATGTTTTTGAGCATTTATTTGTTTACCACATCTGCTAACAGAAGTTTGAACAGAACAACTCGATGTGTTGGACTTGAGTCTGATCTACAATCTTTATCATGTTGTCAAGCTGAAAGAGCAAGCCAGTGAATTCAGATATAATTGTTGTCCACTCTGAAACACCATAGTTTATACCAGTGGTGTCCAAACATTCTACAAGGAGGAAGTTTAAATCCATTGTGCAACACCAAAAAAACAACTGTTTTTTAATCAAGTAAAACAGAAAAATACAATTTTTGTAAGTTTTTTGCAGCTCAACAATATACTAAACATGGAAGATTTGATCAAAACAACAACAAAAAAGTCTGACTTTTGTAGTAAAGGGATCCACAAATCATTGTAGATCTGAAACATCATAATTATCAGGCATTCAGTTTTCTGATTTTTGGCCAATTTTCCTCTTCTGAAAAGTTGCTGCATGTTTTGGGTTCTGTTTACAACAAAATTAAGACAAATGCAGAACCCTGGTTAATGAGTGAGCGATAATTTGTTGTGTACATTGTTTTGTGTGTGTTATTAGAACATCTTATTTGGCTGTGAAAATGTAATCCTAAAAGGTAAAACAGGCGCTCTAACCCTACAATTGTCACTAGGAGGTCGCACTACATCACATAGGGCCACAGGTGGTCCCCTGTTCACACTTTGGACACCCTTGGTCTATACAAAAGAATAGTTGTCTCGGTAATGTTAGGTACACTGCGTATAGATTCTCTGTAATATGTTTTGATAGTATCAACCTGCACGAAATAAAAGCACAATAATGGTTGTTAAAGATAAAAGCACTTTTTTTTATATCAATTCTAAAATTTAACACTAACTGGTGTCAACCAGATTCTACAAATTTTGTGAGGTAAAATCTTTGGTTAGGTTGCATTTATACATCTCAAATTAAATTATCGGTAATAGATAAAGTTGTTTCATGGAGATACATTAAATTAGTCTTAAAGATCCTGTGCAATCATGTGTTTTAAGCCTTGCGTGCACGCAACAATTATACATTGAACACGGGATAAACACTTCCCTGCCAAGCCACTAGTAGGCGATATGTCCTTTGAAACTCAAAAACATGCGCATTTGTACAACGCTGCCTGCTTCGTTTTCAATGACTGATTCTGGAGCAATCTGGATTCTGATATAGATTGTGAAGAAACATGGCTGTTGCCAAGAAATTTCTTTGTGTCAAATAAGGTTCAGGAATTGTCCTTACAGATGTTATCCTGTTAATTCAGTGCTAGCTAAATATATCCCAAATCTGAATCCAATTTGTTCGTTTTGTCATCTTGAAAATTAAACATTAACCCACCTTTTCTGGGAATGCACTATGTGTAAAACTTTTTGGTGTGACCTTAATATTTTCATTATCAGCAAATGAGATATCTTTGTTACACTGGATATTAAACATGTTTTGTTTGGTGTTTCTAGTGTTAAAACGTCTGGGGCAAAATATGTCATTAACATTCTTATTTTGTTAGCTAAACTTCACATACATGTTTGCAAATTTTCAAAACAAAAGCCTAACGTCACTGTTTTCAGGACTTGTCTGAGTTGCTTTTTGGACTCTTTAAAACTTTGCACTAACTCTAAAGCGATAAAGCTTAAAGCCTTATGTGAAGAATTTAACAATCTTAACTCGAGCACTGTCTATGGTTGTATAATATGTATTTGTAAATAAAGTTGAGATAAAAAATTCAATGATTCAGGTCATACTGTGCAAGTGCCAGGCCTTCCTTATACAGGCAGGTTCTGCTTTACTGGTTTGTACGACAGTGGAGACTGTTGAAGTCCAAGGTCTGAATCCCAGCCAGAGCCTTTCTGCAAAGCGTTTGCATGCTCTTCATATGTGTCCCTGGGTTTTCTCTAGGTATTCCGACTTCCTCCCACAATTTAATTATGTGACTTAGCCGCTCTTAATTGCCCTGTGGTCTGAGTGTGTGCATGTATATTTTGTCTCGTGTGTCTGTATCTCACCGTTTTCCCCATGCTGACAGGAGCAGACACCCCAGTAACCCTGCATATATAAAGTGGGAGTAGAAAATGGATTTGTGGCATACAGCCAACATATCAATGCTAAAGAAAGTAATAGAGACTTCATACTTAACTTGAACCTACAAAATGTTTTACGTTTATTACATATCTGGGGCTGTGGCTGAATAGATCATCACAAATGCAATTACCCATTTGTCCATACAGGTAGCAAACGTGTTCTGTTTATCTAAGATCAAAAATAAAGGTCCAGGATGAAAACTCAGACAGCCCCATTTCCAGCAAACAGTGATGGGGAATCTCAAAGCTTTTCAGAATGCCAAAAAGGCATTTGTCCCTTGACCTGCCCTGGGTCTCCCAGGTCCTGCAGACTGAGCCCAGGAAACCTGCAGGAGGGTCCAGAAAGCGTCTTAATCTGATCTCCTCTTTAGTTTGAGAGAGCAGTGGATCCACTCCAAGCTTGCCCAGGAGCTTGGAGTCGGTCTGAGCCCAGTGCCGCTACAGAGGAAGCTAATTTCATCCACTTGCATCCATGACCTTTTTTGTTTGGGCATTATCTGTCTCATGAGCACAAGGGAGAGTTAGAACCACTGAGTTAGGACTCATCAAGTACCACTCAACACATGCTTTAATTCACCTATGCTGTCAATTTAGTTGTCGGTGTAGAAATAATATGAATAGCTCTGATGGGCCGTGCACAAAATGCTGGTTAACCATCATGAATTCTGAATTTAAAAAGAGAAAGATATGGGGTCTATGGGTTGTTTCTGCCTATTTATTCTATCATTGGCCCACAGATTATATTGGTCTGTTAGTTTGTTAATGAAACATCTTATTTCTGTAGTAGACCACAGTCCCTTTTCCTGGCATAGAGGTTGGCTTATTGAGGCTTTGCTCTCAAGGAGTGGCTGGTTCTGTGGTCGTCGAGAGGGCAGCTCATACAGTATTCATCAGCCTGAAGGAGACTCTGAGCAAGAGAGGAAAATGGGAGATTAATACATGGAGAGGACATAAAGCTGGGCAGAAACTGGAGGGAAACTGCTGGGTTGGCTGGAACATATATCCAGAATAACACAGTCATTTTCTCTTTAACGTTTTTAAAGAATGAAATAATTGACAGAACAGGGCTCTCCGTTTGAGTAAAAGAGAGCCGGAGGTGCTTTACCTCAATCTGCAAACATGAAGTTAAAACAAAGCATTTATCAGCCATTTTATTTTACATCCAGTAATGCTATCGGTATTTCCCCACTAAAGGACAATCATGGACATTTCTATTATATTTTAATAAAAATAAATGTTTCCCTTTGTAGTCACACAGAGAGGAAATGTGCCTCTGCGTTTAACCCATCCCTTAGGGAGCAGCGTGCAGCTACACTGAGAGACACACGGGGAGCAATCTGTGGTCAAGGGTCTTGCTCAGGGACCAGTGGCAGACTGAGCTTCGAACCACCAACCTTTGAGCCCACCACTGAACCCAATGTCTGCATACTTCCCATGACTCTGTCCTCCCAATTGAAACAAGCAGCTAGACTGAGTACACCAGTTTAAGCGACCTCTAGTGGCTTTATTAGGAACTACATACACATTTGCTGACAGGAGCCTCGCTCACAAATAACTTAAATAATTATGTGTAATGTGTGATTATAGAAATCTAACTTGAGTTTAGATTTAAGTAATTCCGGTCCCTGTAAAGATCCAATCATTTCTAACACCCCTTTTTAATAAGAGTGCACTTTCTTTTTATTTGTGGCTACGTAAAATGAAGCCCTCTGACTTTGAAAAGTAATGGGTGAACTATTTATTCCAAACAGAGACAAGCATTTGTGGCATTTAAATCAGTTTGAACAGAGCATTAAAGCAAACATGTACAAAAGAAAGAAGCAAACTAATAGATAGTTGTCACACAGTGATCCCTGGCTCCCCCGCTCAGTGGTTTAGTGTTTGTCAGTCAGATTTTACTTCTAGAGTGCGTTGCATACTAAGCAAATGTAAGACTAAGTGCTTTACAGAATTTAAAACAAAAGGAACAAAAACTGCCAAACAGAGTAAATTGGATGCTAATAATTATTAGACAAATTAAAATTATTGTATGAAAGTACAACAGAAACGTAATCATGTTTGTAAGACACACCGCATACGCATTTCTGTCAGTCTGTAGAACAATATAAAAAAATATATAGTTTTGAAAATGAAAATGTAGTTTCACTCTGCGTATGCTTGGGTTCTCTTTCAGGGACTTCCTCCCACCGCCCACAAACATGACTCCAAGGTTAATTGGTCTCTTTAAATTGGCTTCAGCTGCGAGTGTGTGCATGAACGGTTGTTTGTCCCGTGTTGCCCTATGATGGTCAGTCAGAGTGTCAGTCACTTTAGTGTCAGTCACCGTCTGTGTCACAGCACTTTGCTGCCCCCCCTCCCCTCTGGTACATGGCTCAGCGGCGCCAGCCAATCAGCACGCAGGCTGAGCCTGGCCCGCCCACTCAGCTCTCTCTCACAAACAACCGTGCTGCTGCTGCTCAGACTCGGAGAGAGAGAGACCGCAGGAGCGGAAAAACATGAAGAGGGAAAGAAGCGCCGTTTGGCCATATTTTAATACCGTAAATGAAATCAAGCTGTATGTTTTGTAAAAAGCCGGTTAAATTCAGTGGAAACACAACAAATTTCTATAAGCACGTGAAAAACCATGAGCAAGAAAACGTCAAGCGACAGAAACGGAGAGAGAAGACGAAACTTCTCTCATTGCCCCGACAGACCCAGACCCACAGACTGACGTCACTGACTGAGGCGTTTCAGTCCTCCAGAGAATATCCAGGTAGATCAGAGTGTTCATCTTCAGCAGCAGTTCATGTTAACTTTCAAAGTAGATATTATCTATCATATGTTACTGGAGCCCAAACAGAAAATGTAATTAAGACCTTGAAAGAACCCAGTACATATATCCTATTAAAAAGTGTTATTTAAGATAAGATAACATTAGCTAATCCTTTATTTATCCCACGATGGGGAAAATTATAGGATTAAAGCAACAGGCAGGTGCACACAACACAGACAAAATTACATAAGGATTGAAAGATATAAGAGGTGGATTAGGAAAAAAACACTATGAACATAACATTATTATTATTATTTAATTGTAATAATAAAATAAAAATCACAAAACCCGAAAAGTCAACAGTTTTTATGATACATCAAGCTTAGGGATTGGCTAATATACAGCAGGTCAAAAAAGGCCATATTTTGGCTGCAGTGCTGCTGTTCTCTTATGGAGAAAAGATCAACTAGTGCACTAAATTCAATAGATGGGTTGAAAATATCCAATATAAAATACAGAGATTTCCAGGGCATGAAGTATACAGTTAAATTGACTTTTTTTTGGTGTGTGTGGATGGATGGATGGATGGATGGATGGATGGATGGATGGATGGATGGATGGATGGATGGATGGATGGATGGATGGATGGATGGATGGATGGATGGATGGATGGATGGATGGATGGATGGGTGGGTGGACGATAGAACCACACAAAAATAAAACTGACTTACAATTTCAGAAACAAATCAAAATAAAAACATAAAAAGAATTAGACATGATTAATAAACTCTGAACAAAAGCCTTTCTAAAAGGATGTATTTTTAGCTTGCTCTTAACATCGTTGAACGTTGACCCTCTTAGCTTCCCTCAGGGGTGGAGTGAGACCTTGCATTGAGCAATTCCTCGACCAGAGAGAGTTACAAAAGTTTCTCATTTGAGCTAACGGGAAGGAGGACCGGACTTCTGCTCAGTGGTCCAAATTCCTCTTTTCAGATGAAAGTAAAATTTGTATTTTATTTAGAAATCAAGGTCCCAGGGTCTGGAGGAAGAGTGAAAAGCCTCAGAATCTGCGTTGCTGGAAGTCCAGAGTAAATCATCCACAGTCAGTGAGGATTTGGGGTGCCATGTCATCTGCTGGTGTCAGTTCACTGTGTTTTATCAAAACTGAAATCAAAACACTTTACAAGACAAGTGGATCTAGTTTATATAGAGAATCATACAGACAAATTCATACTTGTGCATCTCATAAAATGTGAATGTTGCGTAAAAGTGGAATATTTTTAGCCACTCATCTTAGAAAGTGAAACTCATATATTATCTAGAATAATTATACATATAGTGATATATTCCAAGCCATTGCTTATTTTAATTTTGGATTATCATGGTTACACATCATGAAAATCCAAAATTCTGTGTCTCAGAAAATTAGAATACTCTGAAAAAGTTAAATGTTGGAAACCCTGATCAGCCAATCAACTCAAAACACCTGCAAAGGCTTCCTGAGCCTTTAAACGGTCTCTCACTCTGGGTCAGTAGGCGACACAATAATGGGGAAGACTGCCGACAGGAAAGATGTTCAGAAGACAGTCATCGACACCCTCCACAAGGAGGAGAAGCCACAAAACATCCTTTCTGAGTGAGCTGGCTGTTCACAGAGTTCTGTATCCAAGCATATTAACTAAAATTTAGTGGAAGGAAGAAGTGCGGTGGGAAAGTGTGCATCAGCGATGGGGAGAACTGCTGCTTTGAGAGGATTGTCAAGCGAAATCCATTCAAGAATTTGGGGGAGCTTCACAAGGAGTGGACTGAGGATGGAGTTGGTGCATCAAGACAAATACTAGACATGGGCTACAAAAGTTGCATTCCTCGTGTCAAGCCACTCCAGAACCAGAGACAATGTCAGAAGCGTCTTACCTTGGCTAAGGACGAAAGGAGCTGACCCGTTGCTCAATGGTCAAAAGTCCAGCTTTCAGATGAAAGTAAATTCTGCATTTAATTTAGAAATCAAGTTCCCAGAGTCTGGATGCAGAGTGAAGAGGTGCAGAATCCACATTGCTTGAAGCTGGTTCAATGACTTTGGTGTTGCTGCTCTTGATTGGCCAGCAAACTCCCCTGATCTGAACCCAATAGAAAATCTCTAGGCTGTTGTTAAGAGGAAAATGAGAGACACCAGACCCAACAATCAAAGCAACCTGGGCTTCTATTACACATACGCAGCGCCACAGGGTGATCGCCTCCATGCCACGGCGCACTGATGAAGTAATTCATGCAGGCGAAGGCCAAGCCAGGTATTCAGTGCATGGAAATGGACATACTTTTAGAAGCCTGACACTTGTGCTTTAAACGTCCCGTTTTGTTTGGTGTAATGTGATATTCTGGTTTTCTGAGACACAGAGTTTTGGGTTTTATTTACCTGTAAACCATAATAATCTGAAGTACAAGAAATAAAAGCTAGAAATATTTTACTCTATGTGTGATGAATCACGATAAGATTAAAATATTACACTTTTACATAATATTCTTATTTTTTTAGGCATACCTGTATTTTAAATCTGTCCTGGTTGGTATTCCTCTATAAGACAGGCTTTTATGCATACCTGTGTCCTGATTTATGTTCGCTTCAATTTTTCATTTTCTCTCAACCTTTTGTCAATATCTAATCTTCACCGTCTTCATCTTATTGTTTGATTTTGTCTGTTTTTATATTATTGTGCGTTAGAGCAACCAGACCATTTATATTCAAATTACAAGAGATAAAAAAAATACCCAGAGAACAGAGAGAGATAATACCGCCCACTATTTTCTATAAATCCTACAGAAAACATAGAGAAAATTTCCCACTTTCTGCCTTGTCTGCCGTGTGATCGGCACTAATCCGGTCCTGAGCTGCTGGAGCTCGCAGACAGGAAACAGGAGAGGAAGCAGAGGCAGAAGAGAAGGGGTGAGAGATTTCAGTGGAAAGAATGTGAGGAAAGCTTGGAAATCATCTGGAACACCAGACGATCAAGAGATCAAGCAGGACAAGTGGATGTGAGGAAGGAGACTTGACCCAAAGCTGTTTAAATTCCATGCACAGAAACCAGATGATCGTTTCGACCTTTTTACTTTCTTGTTTACATAATCTGCCTCTAAACCCCCCTTTTTTTAGCTGTGTGACAGTAAAAGCCGACAAAAGTAGAACTGTTGAAACAGATGTGAAAAGCACAGAAATAAACGCTGCCACGTCCAGGATTAACCAGGGAAAATCCCTGACCTCTGTGTGCGAGTCTGCTGCTGCTAAACACCGGGCTCAGCTGAGGTAGTCTTGGTGATGATGTGCGCTGAGTGTGACTGGATGTGTGGGTGGCTGAGCATCTGCCTGAAACAAGCTCACCGAGAGACAAAGGAAGAGCCAGCATGCAGGGAGTGCGTACAGGACAAAAGTTGTGAGCCTGCAGGTGCAGCGACTCAACGGGGAGAAAGTTTCTGTCACAGGACTGAAAGAAATCTGTTTTGTGAGCCATTACTGTTTTTGAATATCTTCGCAAATCATTCTAATCAATATTATTATAACAAATGCAATTTCTACAGGTTAGAGGTAAAAACTGTTGCTTATGCACAGATACCTGAACTTATTGGAAGCACTGAACTGTTATTTAGGCCGTCTGTTCGCTGCGGTGTTCCTGAGGAGTAAAATGGAAGAAATTGGAGAAACAAACGGAAAATGTGCAAAAAGCATCAACAATTTTTTGGGAAGCTTGTCGACATTACAGATGACTTGGGATTTTAATCAAATACACTAAGAAAATAAGATGCCACAATGACAGAAATAATTACTTTTTTCTGTTACCTCAAAACGTATAACCATGTTAACCAACACAATAAAACTGAAAACATATGAAGCAGTGGTATTCAATTCGATTATTCAGCACCAAATCCCAGCAAATGTCATCTTAAAGCCTAGTATCAGACAAACACGTCCACTTCATTTACCACTATAAAGAAGTAAAGAATCAAATAAATGTGATTAATACCAGTACAATCATTTCAGCAGGTCCAGTAAAATACAATCAACGTCAATCCAAATTATAATACAATACAGTGACATTTGCTTGATTGTCTAATGCCATTTGGTTAAGTTCCTTTCAGAGTTTTTTTTACCACAAAATAAATATAAATGAACATAAATGAACATAAATCTCAAGTTTAGAAAAATATAGATATCTCAAAAAACAAATTTCCCAACGTGGCTTTTTGAGCCAGATGGAGAAAATGCTCACCCTCACCATATAGAAGATGACGCTGTGGGAGGACAGAACTCCCAGGGAGATATATATGAAGGGGTTAGGCCTATTTTAATAATCATCTGCAGAAAACATCTTTCTTTGGTTTGCTTGATTGTTTCGTGGGAAAAATCCTGATATGTTGTACTGGCAATTTTTTGTCCAAACACAAACTCCATTAGTGTCTGTAAAATCTCCTGATGCTGTAGCAGCACCCAGTCCACGTCAAGCAACGACTCCGGTCTTACCTCAGAGATGCGCCACAAATCTCTACCAACATACAGAAAAAATCCTTCATGTTTACCCTCAAAATGAACGTTGAGCAGGGAAGGGACAGAGGGGAGAATGATGTAGTTTCATGAACAGCGAATACAAAACAAAAGCGGTGCTCTGCTCTTCACTGGCCCTTAAATTAAAGGAACATTCCTTTTTTCTTTTTACGTATATTGTTATCCTTTTGTGATTCACCATAATTTTTATATTTCACCTGAATAACCCAAACCTGCTGGTTTTCTGTTTGTCTGAAACCAGGGCGCCATCATCCCAGGCCATGCGTTTCCAACGGTAAACGTACCTGACCACGCCCACTACACCATCGGCGTTGTCATCCTGGCTGTCGGCATCACAGGCATGCTGGGAAACTTCCTGGTCATATATGCTTTCAGCAGGTATTTGATGCTTTATCTTCCTTGATAAATATCCTGCAATAAAATAATCGTTAAAACTGTAAGTCAACCTCTTTGTGTGTGTATCCGTGTGTCTGTGTGCACACAGGAGTCGGAGTCTGCGGACGCCTTCCAACATCTTCATCATCAACTTGGCAATTACAGACTTCCTCATGTGTATCACCCAGTCGCCCATCTTCTTTATCACCAGCATGCATAAACACTGGATCTTCGGAAAGAAAGGTGAAGTCTGCTCATAATGCTAAAACGCCGTAGCAGGATGTCACTGTGAAAAATTAAGAAATCTCCAACCATCAACGACAATAGTTATTTTAATTTGGGCAAATATTCAGATTGAAGGTTTTAAACAAAACGACCACCTGAAATTAAACCAACTGAAATTCTCTGGGACTTCTAGTGTTAAATGCCTATCTGTACAGTGATCCTCCACAAACATCGAAAACAAAACCGAGTGAGGATAAAACACCAGTTTAAAACTCGCTCTAGCATCAGACTTGGTTAACCATGGAAACCATTTTGATAGAAAAAGCCTATGAAAGAAAAACATAGAGCATTTAATTAAATTATTTTGAACAGATTTTCATTCATTCAAATTTCCCGTCAAGTTCAATAGACATTTTGCACTTAGGTCTGCAGGTACTTTCAGTCTGAGACTGTGTAACCTTACTCATAAACACTCTTTTTATTCAAAAGTTAAACGAGAACAACCATTACACTCGCATAAAGAGCATTCTTGCTGTATAAAAATTAGTTTAAAAAAGAAATATAAAAATTAAAGTGAAAGATTAAAACGTGGATGCAATGTGCTGTAAAGAATATCCCACACTCTTCCCCCCTGCTTTAGCAGATCCTCAGCATGTTCTAACCATTTCTAATGACCATTTCTAACAAACATCTAAGTTCAATTGGAACATACAGTGTGATCTTAACCTCCTCCTTTTCAGTCGAACCTGTGGTTCAATAGATATTCTCCAAACACAAACAAATCAGTATTGATTTGAAGGCTGTAAAAGATGCTCATCAGTCACATCCTGAGTACTTATTTGGCCTTGGTGCATCACTGTGCTTCAGACTATTTAATAACTGCTGCTAGTGTCTATCCAGTTATCTATCTATTTTCTTTTCATTTCCATAATTCAAACTTCCTAATGTAATCATGGTGCTTTTCAATTACATCAAGGCTCTTCATGTTGTAGTGTCTCCTTTGAACACTTTGCTTTCACGAGAATTTTCATTGTTTCCAACAGAACTACCGATGACTTCACTTTTTCACTTGGCTTATTTAATCCTGTAGTGCCTCCAACAGCGTTAAACCTTTAAAGCCACATTTTAGGAAATACATCTGCACAGAGGATAAAAGGCAATTACAGGCAATTAAATTACAGTACTCAGTAAATATAACAGCTTTCAGGGCACAGACAACAATCACGTCATTTAGTATAATTCCAAAACTAATGTAATTTGAGATTTCTGACCCTAAAAGGTTTGCTGGAAATCAGAAAAGGCATCTGGTTTAAAAAAGTAAGTTGTTTCTTCACCGAGGCCAGCATGTTTATATGCCAAGCAAAATAGAATGAGAGATAATAGCTTCATAGCTTGGATAGAAGGGTGAAAAATTACAAAAGTAAAGTTAGAATTATTGCTATTTTTAGAAATCACACTGAGAGTAGTGCCAGGGTATTAGTACCAGCCCCAAACCAGGGTACATTGCACCATAAGAGGTATCTGTTATAAAGTCATTCCCAATCAAACATGCGGTCACCACCAATAAGAATCCCAAAATGGATTGGTTGTGTTCACGGTTTACAGCAACTGTGAAAAAAAAGGACAGAACAAAGACATGGTTGTAGTCTGAACAACTTTAATTCATTAAACTTTTTTGCAAAAATATAGTTCAGTATCATCAACATAAGGGTAAAATTGAACCCATGCTGTCCAGTAATTACAAATTTAACTCAAATCACCACACAGCCAGGGTTACATCTGTACACTACTAGTGCCCGTTGATGCATATACTACAAATCCAAATTATGGTATTGGAAGTACTTTATCGCCATCTAGAGGTCAGAATTATACCCAAGTATACCTAATTTTGTTTATCCTCAATTCATTGTCTTCCACTTATCTGAGATCAGGTTGTGTTGGCATCAAACCTATCATTTTATGAGCCGTATTCAAATAGACAATACTTCTTTATTTAGAGTCTGCTTAAAAGCAATAACAAATGTTGTTGTTTTTTTTAAACAATGGTTAATAATATGGGCAGTAATAAATTATTGATCATACTGAACCCTGAATACGAAATCACAGAAGAATGAAAAGATATACAACCAAAGGTACAGAGAGATTAGTTTTCATAAAATATATAATTATACTATATTAATATATTTACATTTCAGATCAGGGGTTTAATAACTGCTCCGTGCATAGATAAGGACCTGAGTCTGCAGCTTAGACTTTAGTTGCCCTTTAACTTGCAACAACAAAGACTTCAGACTTGACTTAAAGTTTTCCTCTTAAGTCTCAAGACTCGACCCAGACTCAAAGTCTGCTACTCATGTCGCCTAAACAATTTTTGCCTTAAAGTGTAACTCACCCCCAAATCAACTGTTTGTTTGCCAATAAACTGTTAAAATGGTTGTTTTATAGTACAGTCTACATATCCTGGTCATTATTTCCAGTGGCGCCTCTAGAAATATTTCGTAGGGGTGGCCAGATGGAGCCACATAAACTCTTGGGGTGGCACTGAAACTAAAAGTTGTAATTTCAGGATTTTATTCTACTGTTGTAGTAAAGCTGCATGTAGAAAACTATCTTAAATACTTAAGTAAATGCCTACTAATATCTTTTGGTTTATTGTTTGATTTTTAATGTTACTGATGATCTAATGGGCATAGACCAGTACAGTTAACATTTTGAGTTGAACAAGAATTCCTCTTTATTCTGTAATTATATTTAGAATAATATGTACATTTTTTTTTTTTTTTTGGAAAACAAAACAGTTACTAGGGGAAAGTAGATATTGGCAGATACAAATAAAAGAGTGCATAATGGGATGGAATGCTAAACTGATGCTAGTACAATTTACACTGGTGAGTGGGGTGGCCCTGGTGGCGCTCCTGATTAGTTCGACAAATTAGTGCATATTTGTTGAAATCCTGCTTTTGTGTCTAAAATTGTCAGTGTGGCGCCCTCATAAAACGTGGTCTTGCATTGAATTTTGAATCCTTCTCGCTATTGGTTCAAAAGTTTTTGCAACGTAATTTGCAGAAACTGACGTCAGTAGCTCTGCCGCTGTGGTTATATGGATAGCCGATTTAACATTTAATCAGTAAATTTAATTATCTGTAATTACCATTATAGATATCTATAACGTAATTTTGACTATTCATAATGTCTCTGTGATTAGTATAAATTTTGATTTAAGATATCTGCAACATAAGCATAATTATGTTGCAGATATCAGTAATTAATATCCAGTCTAGTGATGAAATGTTAATCGTCTTGCCTTAGGACCATCTCAGACAGCTGCTGCCTCGTCCTGAAAGCCTTCTGCAGTCAGTCAGAGCAAAGCGAGCCGAGAGGAGAGCGACCGCATACTGTTTCCACGTTGCAAATTAATCTTGCATGTGCAAAACTGTCGGTGATGCCTCCTGGATTACAAAGCAGGAAATAAATCTGATAATATAATTGGATTGATCCTGTCCTCCACTGCCTTGGCAGCACCGGCTTCCGGTAGTGCTGAGTCAGCACCTTGAGCCAGCAGCACAAAATGATAAGGCTCTCGCCCGCTGGCCTCCACAATGACTCCCTCAACCTCCGGTGATGAGGGAAGTGAAAATTCTCCACCCCAAAAGTCTAAATCATGGCGTAACTACCACCGTAACTCAAGCTAGCATGATTATGTTAGCTTGATTTGCAACCCCCATTCTTAATACAGCCCACTCCTCTTCCATTCCCATGTCTCCCGGCCACTTTGATGACATTTTTCTAATTTATTTGGGGGTGGGAATATGCTTTTACATGGGGGTGAGTTACACTTTAACCAAGCAGGAGTGACCATAACCCAGTGTAAAGCAACCTCCGCTGGTTAACCACAGTGTGCACAAATCTCTGGTTGTGTCATGGTAACATTCTGCATTCTGTGTGGGTTCTCTGTAATGTTTATCAACAATAACTGCAAGTAAACTGAGTTAATTGCCGTCTCCAAGTCAGTCTGTTTTAATTTAGGCCTGCTGTTGAGCAAGCATTTATAGTAAACAACCGACAGACCTGAGTTCTGACAGAGGTTCTAATATTGCCCTGTTGAACTGCAACACCAGTATCATGGTCTACAATGAACAGCATTTAACACCTAAATAGACTTAGAGACACCCCAAAGTTTACCTGAAATTTGCAGTCTCCCTTATGGCAACGCCCTGAAGTCCAATTCCTGGAGAAAAACAGGAATTGATGGGCTATGATGGAGCTGTTTCGCCACAGTTACAAAACACACATTTCAAGAAGTCAAGATGAGGCTTTTAGAGCTGAGAACAATGTTAAGTATGGTGTTGGCAAGATTATGCAATTGATCTTTTTTCCTATGATGATTGCACAAACAGGACTAAATAATAAGGAAGCAGAACTACCTCCAAGTTATTTTACTTCAACTTCAAATTAACAAGCTGGACCTTTAAAAACTGGACACAGTTGGGGCTGCAATAGGACAATGACCCATAAAACAAATCAAAACTGGTTTGGAATGGACAAAGCCAGCTAACATTATGCTTCAGTGAGGGCTCTGACCTGAACTCTTTAAAGAGTATAAAAAGTATGCTTAAAAGCAAGGGCTCATGCCATGAAATCAACAAATCTACCCATTCTGTCATGAAGAGAGTCAAACTTACAGTCAATATTGCGCGGAAGCTATGGTTCATAATTACAATATTGAATTTAATTATATAATGAATGAACGGAATTTAATCTGTAGATTGTATAAGCTTTGAACTGTGAAAAATATAGTTCAATTGAGGCTTTAAAAGTCCTAAATGTTCATGGTCATAATTAACATGTAAACACTTTCCATGGGACTGTACAATGAGAGATTAAAAAATGAGTTCACAAAGGCAGTTTAAGACAACTGAAATCTGTTGTGAAATCAGTTATGAATAACAAGTAGTAATACAAAGAGATAAAAATAAGAAAAACTAAGACAAACAAAGAATTAACAGAAGTCAACAAACACACCATCAAATGAGAAAATGCACTATTTGAAACCATAAACACTTTAGACAGCTTGGAATTCCCCTGGATTTATTCTAACGTGTCCATCCCTCTTTTGTTATCCTCTTCTATCATCCATCCTCCCCAGGGTGTGAACTGTATGCGTTCTGCGGAGCACTGTTTGGTATTTGCAGCATGATGACACTGATGGTGATTGCAGTGGACCGATATGTTGTCATCACCAGGCCTCTGGCCTCTCTTGGAGGGATGTCTCACAAAAAAGCTCTCTGCTTTGTAGCTGTCGCCTGGGTCTACTCAATGGGCTGGAGCCTCCCACCCTTCTTTGGCTGGAGTGAGTTTCACCGCATTCACATACATAATGCTTAAAAAATATATGTTTAGATAAAAATCATTTTATGCTAAAATTAAATATATCTAATCTCATTTGATGATGTCATATACTCCTGCTATCTGTTGTTTCAGTCTTGAGTTTTTTAAGGCTGTACATTTTTGCTCTGAGCAAGTTTCATATGGATGTCTTGTCCTGGAAAGGCATGTCATTAAAGAACAATTTCTGAATGAAAATTATTTTGTATATTTATGTTATAGGATAAGGAAAATATTATTATATCTGTGTCCATTACAAATTTTGTAATCATGCAATGTAGCATATAATTTAAGTAAAATTGCAGCTCGAAAACAAAATAGACTTTATCTTTCAAAATTGTGTTACTTTTGTGAAAACTTATGTAAATGTTGTAAAATTAGAGTGGAGTGTGTCATTTGCAACCACATAAAATTATTGGTATTGTGCTATATAAATAAATTTCTCCTATTCACAGTCTGTCTTTATGAATACGAAAGAAACAGTTGTTCAAATAGCTGCGAGCAAGACAAATTTCAGGTTAATGTTTCCCAAAACCCAGACTACATTTATCACTAATGAGCTTTGTTATTCATATTCAATCTTCATCAGAGCAGGAAAATTGTGTGTCATCCTTAGCTACGAGCACTGTTTCCTGTTTCTCTGCATTCTTTAGCCCCTCTGGTACAGTTAGCTTAGATATCTATCCTTTGCCTTCCGCTTATCTGAGATCGGGTCGCGGGGGCAACAGGTCTAGGAGGGAAACCAAGACATCCCTCTTTTCAGCAACATCCTCCAGCTCATACTGGAGAATCCTGGGCATTCTCAGGCTGGACAGGATATATAGTCCCTCCAGCGGGTTCTGGGTCTTACCCCGGGTCTGCTCCCAGTGGGATGTGCTGGGAAATTTAAAATAAGCATAAAAATAGGCATCTTCAACTCCAGTCCTCAAGGTCTGGTGTCCCACAGGTCTTTATCTCAGCTTTAACACATCCGAGTCAAGTAATCAGATCATTAGCAGGGTTCTGGAGAACTCGACTGCATACTGAGGAGGTAATTCTGCCATTTGATTCAGGTGTGTTGGGTCAGAGACACATCTAAAAGTTCCGGGACACTGGACCTCGAGGACTGAAACTGAAGAACCCTGTTCTAGGACCTTCAACTTTCCAAAACAAAGGTCTTGACTTCAGCAGCCACGCTGTTTGATTCTCTGAGTCTGAACTCAGAACATCTGATTTCTGAGTGGAATACAAACGCACCAATACTACAACTATTTAGTTTGGCTAACGTTGGCTTAAAGACAGCAGCTAGTCTGGTTTTGCCGAGGTTGAAATGTCACTCATTAGAACATTTAACAGCGTCTGGTTTTACTGTACAAATGTCTAAACCAAGAACAGCGTCTTCAACCACATAGCGTCTTAAGCTTTCAGTTTTTATGTGAAAGAATTACTATTGAATCTAATTTTCCAACACACTGAATGTTGAATTTTCATTATCTGTATGCCATAATCATCAAAATGACAAGAAAAGGTTTGAACTCCTTAACACTGTGTGGAATGAATCTATATAATATATGATGTTTACCAAAGAGTTGGGTGGAGATTTGTTGCAGATAAAAGGTTCCCCATATTTGTCTTTAGACAAAAACATAGAAAGACATTTTCCACAAAGAACGTGCTCAAACAGAATAAAGCGTCTTGTTCAGTTATTTTTCAATGCTTTACCTTCAGATTCTTTTCTGCTTTGACATTTAACTTTTTTTTTTTTTTACAAGGTCTGAAACTTTTTAAAGAGTTTTCACACAGCTAAGTTATTGTCAGACATTTGACAGCAAGGAAGTTGTTATAATCTTTGTGGAACATTTGTGGAATAAAAAGCAGGATTTTTTTTTTTGCTTCTTGACCTTAAGTTTAATGAATCCTCTCATAAACAGATGCAGAAATATGCCTTAAAGCCAGGGTCGTCGATTTTTCCAGAAGTTTCCCAAATCCCTCTTCGAATAACTGGGCATGCGCAAGACCGTCTTACTTTGCTCTTCTGCTTTTCAGGGGGATCGCGTGAAAACAATCTCCCAAATCCACTCAGGTCTCATTTCTTTCCAATGAGCCCTTCCTCTTCTTCTCATAAACTTGTACGCAGTTTGCTTCTTGCGACCATGTTCAAAAGTTTATGGTGAGAGCAGCGGAGCGACAATCAATGGCTAACACCGAAGCTAACCGCTAAGCTAACCAGGCTCATAAACACTAAAAGTGCGCATGCGTAGCCAGCAAGTGGAAACTAACAAGGACCGTCTGTCTGAATGACTGGCATGTGGGACAACCAATAGATAAGGAGATACCCCTGGAACTCGAGGGACAAAGGGGAGTGAGAGCAGGAACAAAACTCTGAATAATCCCTGCTGTTCATCTTAAATAGAGTTTTTACAGGCCTGCAGCTCCCACAGAGATCTACTTTTTTTAAACCTCCTTTTTCCGAATACATAATGTATTGACTACTTTAACGTCCTTATTGTGAATACATAATGTGTTAACTACTTCCAGGATGGAAGGATGATTTTACCCAGTACAACTAAGTGTTTCTGAACAACATTACCAACAATAGGTTTAACTCCTTAGTTTTAAGATTCAAGAAAAAGCCAAAGCGTGTTGTACATGCACCTCAAGGTTGTTTAAAAAGAAAAAGGACTCTAAATCTTACAATTTAAAGTTACTGCCATGAAATATCAATAACTAAAAGGGTGTTCATTCTTCCACAGGTGCCTACGTTCCTGAGGGTCTAATGACTTCTTGCTCATGGGACTACATGACCTTCACCCCATCTGTGCGCTCCTACACCATGTTGCTCTTTACGTTTGTTTTCTTTATCCCTCTCTCTATTATCATCTTCTGCTACTGTGGCATCTTCAGAGCCATCCGGCACACAACACGGTTGGTACATGCACAGTTCCCAAAACATTTCCTTACAGTCAACCCCAAAATATTCTCACAGAAAAACTCTTGTCAATGATTTTGAGGTCTCCTCTTGTGTTGCGCCAATGCTCAACATACAATATGTTGTGTCTGTTGTTGGCAGAGCGATAACAAAGATCAGCTGTGTAGGGAAAAGAGACTCTGCAAAGAAGTTCCATAAAATGAGGAGCGAATGGAAGATGGCTAAAATCGCCTTGATAGTCATTTTGCTATTTGTCATCTCCTGGGCCCCTTACTCTTGTGCAGCCCTAACTGCATTTGCAGGGTAAGTGTCCAATCATGTGTACCTCACCCAAGACTGCTTTAGAGAAATTATTTACCATCTAGCAGAGTTTAGAATTCCCCACAAGGACTCAAACTCAGTGAAGCACCGCATTTGTGGTGGGTTCCATTTATAATAAAGCAATGTGGAGATTAATTTAAGATGTAAGATGTCAGTAAAGCTGCTTGAACAAAGGTCATGCATGCATCATCCTACTCTTTATATTGACCGACACTGTAAGAAGTAAGCCAAGAGATATTCTCAGACATCTAAATTTAAGGTAATGCATTGCCGAAAATATTTACTGTAGATCAAAGGCTCTGCCTGCTTATCTTTATTCTTCCATATGTCTTCTAGCTTCAGCAAAATGCAATCTGATCAAGAACATTTATTAAGATATTAAAATAAAAACTGAAAATATGTATGCCTCTGCTTTCTCAAACTCTGTCATACTATATGAAAACATTCTTTAGTTCAGTTAATTTAGTAGCCAAGTTCCTACTCACTTCAAATTTGTTTGTTTTGGATTTGTTCATTAAGTTCCTGGATCATGCCTGTTTTGGTATATTTGTAATTTAGTGTTTGTTTTTACTTTTGTGGATTTAGTTAGTAGATTCCGTTTTTTGGTTCAACCCTGAGTTAAGCACAAGCACGAGCATGAAAGAAGCCCTCATCAATGGATCACAGATAACGCAATTCACCATGGCAACGTCAGGAAATAAGAAGCCTGGAAGTCGCATTTCCTGGGAGTGGAATTAGAAATCTTTGAGGAAGGCATATGGAGAATATTAAAAACATATTTAACAAAAAGAAACAGTGCTGTTGCTGCAGAAAAACGAGCAAGCGGCAGAGAATTGCAGAAAAACTCAATGCATGAGTGAGCTGAGAGTTAATTGACGGAGAATTAAAGCTGTGTTGTCACACTTCACTCATTCAGCACCCAAAGGGATGGCGGGGGGGCGGATTTATTACGTGTCTAGGGGCAACCCGATGGGCATTAAAAAGGACGAGACAGCAAAGCAAGATGAAGTATGAAAATACAGTTTAATCAGGTATGGTTTTTTAAACCATAGGTTTTTCTTATGTTTAAACTTGTTTAACCAAAGCATTAATTGGCGATATTCAAGACATGCAATTAATGATGGGATGGTGTGAGGGAAATAATAGATATGTTCATTCATCTTTTTGCCAGAATTTGGCTTCACCCATCCTTCTAAAAACGAGTTGACACAGATTTTCTTGTAGGTGTGTAATTTGTGCCAACCTCACTTTATATTAATCATACAGGCTATATTTATAATTTAAGTATTTTAAGTAATTTAAGTATATCTAAAATATATGAATGGAAACTAAAATATATGAATGGAAAATTGGAGCTGGAAGTCTCAAAATTTCAAACAGAAAGAATTATTGCTTTCATTCTCTGTAGTTCTTTTATTTATCTTGGGTCTCTGACTGTGGGACAGAGCAACAGTAACATTCCTGACAGCACTACATACAGTTGCCATCTGAAAGATTTTCTGCATCACCTACGTTATTAAAAAGCTGCTGTTGGCATAAAAACAAAGTATAGCACAAAGAAAATGCTCAGAACTGGGAGTGTCCCCTCGTGTTAGAAGCAATGTGTGGGCTGAGAATATTGAAATAAATCAATGACAGCAGCGCAAAACGGTAACACTTTGAAATATATATATTAATCCAGAAATTATAAGACATTTAATCGTGGTGTGATCAGCCTCTCCCAACAGATTTCTGTGGAGTATTTGTGCTCCAGCATACAGGCTCCTCCAGAAATGGATACACCCTCCCCGACTCTTCCTTGTGCAGATCTCAGCTTATAAGAAGGAAAAACACAGTTTGCCCAAACAACTCTGCTCAGTAGCAGGGTTGTTTCACAGAGTAATTTGTTGTCAGAATTTGACTCAGGGTAACGGCTTCTGAGCTTTCTGAAACAGAAAAGCCAGGGTATGCAGGGATTTACCCCAGAAATTACTCTGGATATCCACAAACCCAGCTTTCTGAAACATGACCCTGGTTAGTCTGCTTTCATCTGGTACCATAACTCCTTTTTACCTTTGGTACCATTTTCAGCTTCATATTTTTTACTTTAAATACTTATCACCTTCTGCGCTTGGGTCTTCCTTCACCACAACATGACATCTAAATACATTAAACAAAAGACAAAAAGGGGGAAAAGTTGACATACATGCACTTAAACTCAAACACACAACCTTACAGTCAGTCACGCTTCAATTTACAATAACTAATCTCTTTATGTTCCTTTTGCTTTGGACGATCCTCGCCTGTCTCTCGCTTGTCTCCTGACTCGCTTGTTTATTGTTGTCTCTTGTCGCTGAGAGAAATGCAGTATTGTCCTTTTAAAAGAAAGAAAAAGAACATTATCACAATAAATGGTCAGATTTATATATATTTTTTTCTTTTTAAAGGTGTAAGTTGTGTGGTTGTGTCATAGTACAGTGTTTCCTTGTTTCTGTTTAAGATTTAAAGGAGAAGTCCGGTCAAAATCAGAATTCAAACTGCTGAAAGTACTTTAAATATAAAACTACTACATACTGTGCAAAAAATTATAAGTTTTTTTAATTAATAATAATTCTCATTTAATCATGTTTATGTGGAGGAATCCATCTTGGTCAAGAATAGTACTGTCACCTCCCATTTTTTGACGTCACTCGGCGGCCCCGCTGTTGAGCAAGTTTCAACGCTCTGTTTGTCACGGCGCACTATTTTCCAAGATCAAACTCAGTCGGGTCCTACAGTATATATCTATACACGCGTGTGTGTGTGTGTGTGTGTGTGTGTGCGCTCCGCGCAGCACGGCTTTGCCGCCGCTGCAGCAGAGCGCGCGCACACACACACACACACACACACACACACACAGCGGAGGAGAGATCGCTGAAGTGACTTAAGTTAGCTGATTATTATAGTATAAGTATTAAAATATAAGAGCATTCCAGCACATGCTGGGCTGAGCACGGCTTTGCACCGGCGCTGCAGCTGAGCGCGCGCACACACACACACACACACACACACAGCGGAGGAGAGATCGCTGAAGTGACTGTGTTGAAATAAGCAATGTTTTTTCCTCTTTTACAAGTTGTGTTGGAACATCCGATGGCCATGCACGTGGGCATTGTTGCTTCAGCAATAGCTCTTGGGAATGTCAGCAGTGAAGTCCTCTGGAAATCCGAAATAATTATTGATGATCGCAGCTGTGTAGAACGGCTCCTATTGACTTTGCATGGAAAGCGGAGAGAAATACTGTCGCCGCTTCCGCTCTTCCACGTCGCAGGATGTGATGTCAAACGCCCCTTACTGCCCATATTTGGGCAGTCATGTCAGCCCCCATACACAGTGATTCAGACGACAATTTATGTTTTTATTTTCTTATTGATTAAAGATAAGTTCATTAAATAACCACAAATGTATTAGTTTTAGTTATAGCTAATGATACCCTGATTTTTCCTTGTTGACCGGACTTCCCCTTTAAAGCTCGTATTGTGAGTCATATTTTTTGCCCCAAGGTATAACCACAATAAACATGTCTAAAGAATAAAAAGATGAACAATGTCAAGCAAAGAAGAATAAAAGAAAACAGAATACCCAATTTGTGCTTGTGAAATAGACAGAAACAAGGTTTCATTGAATTTAGCGCTGTCAACAAGAGTCTTTGGATCAGGCATCAAGAAGTTTTACCAATAGACTAAAGAGCGATTATGCAGACATTAGATATGGAAAAAGGAACAGAATTTCCAACATTGTATTAAAGTCAGGTTTTAGGTCTATTAGTAGAAGAATATGCCATTAATACCCCCATCACTCAGATGGGCCTCATTTCCTTCTCTCATTTTTCTTTCTGTCACCCCGTGTGTCTCATCCGTCTCTCTCCCAGGTACGCTGACATGTTGACTCCTTACATGAATTCTGTTCCTGCTGTAATCGCCAAAGCTTCAGCTATTCACAACCCCATCATATACGCCATCACGCATCCTAAATACAGGTAGGATGTACATGCAGGTGTTGTTGCTTAAACTGTTGTTTCTATTATGCATAGAAATGTCAAAACATTACTCTTTTTGTTTATCATAAACACCAAAAATAAAAACTTAAGTGACTCTGAATGTTTGTTTGAATGGTGCAGCAAATTTAAGCAATACATTTTAGGCATAAGTTGAAAATTTGAAATTTCAAATTGAAAAACTTCCCCTAAAGTCAGAATTAAAAGCCAGAAATTAGACATTTTTCACTAACCGTGACCTCACACTTCAATATGTCTGCCATGCACTTAAAGCATATTGATAGCTGAAATAAGAAAAAATAAAAACATTGTTAAGTAATATTTGAACTTCTGACATCATGTTAAATTTCAAATGCTTCACAGCACATCTTGCATAATTAAACATGTTGCTACAATATTTGAAAGGACCTATTTAGAGAAATAAATAATTTTTAGCTTGTACTGCTAATCATAGATAGTAGGATGACGAAGCACATTAATTAGGAAATCCCATGGTTTTGAAAAAAAAAATCTAAAGACCAGTAGATGAGTATTTACCAGTTAAACAGAGTTTGGAAAACATTTGTGTTGCTGCTAATATTTTTTGATCATTATAATCAGGGAGGCACAATGATCATACTGTTTATTGGTATTGTGATTTAATTTTTAAATAAGGATACTGGCTAAACAAAAAGTTTTTTCCCACTGTTGGTTCCATGAAAACAGAAATAAATATAAATATTCATATATGATTAAATGCAGTCATCTTGTGCTTTTAAGCAATAATCTGCTCTACTAGATGTAATGGGTCCTGCAGTAGCTTTTTTCCTAATTGCTAAGGTTTTTTTTATTATTATTTGCTTGTTTGTTTTTTGAAGCATTATTTGTGTTCACAGGGCCTAGACTGCAGTGATGTGCTCTAACAGCCCAGTAATCTGTTGCCAAAAACAACAACAAACAAAATCAATGGATTTTTAAGCACTTTTTCTTGTCATTTAACATTATATCGCAATAAATACCACAAAAAGTCGTGAAAGAAGTTTAAGCCCATTTTGTCTATCCTTGATTGCAATCAATCTGAACAGGTTTGAAACTGGATGATATGTTTATTAAAATGAGATCATGTGATGTTGGATGTCAGATCTAATGAAGAACTGATGAATTGGACCTAATATTGAATCCTGGAGTCTAATTTCAGGGAACTAAGGGTGTAATTCTGTAGGCGCTTTTTAGAAAATGATCAGAAGTCAACACTTCCCTCTCAGCTTTCAGACGTAACAATGATAAATTATTCAATCAAGTTACATCCCTACTTCACAGTATACATACCTTTGTACTGTTTTGTTATATACAATCCGTAAAAAAGATGTTAATTTGTGGGTGTAAAGAGAAATTGTGAAACAGGTTAACGGGATACAAATACATTTCCAAGAAGCTGTAGATGCCTTTTCCTTACAAGCATTTGGACTTTCTTGCATTCCTTTAAAGTGGATCTTTAGGGACTTTATGTAATGGATGGCGCTGGTGAACCCGATATTCAGCCAGACACAAAGTTTCATTTTTAAAAGGTTTATTGTCAGGATGATAGTGACAGCTTAGGCAGGCAAGCAGAACCAGACTTGACAGATGAGTTATGGCAGATGGTGCAGGCGGGCAGAGATGAGCAGGAGACCAGAGAATGCAGGTAGTGAAAGACCAGAACAGGCAATGTGGACCGGGTGGGGCCATCAGAACAGGCAGCGCAACAGGGAAACAGTCAGAACTGCAGCATGCAGAAAAAGGCAACTTTAAATAAAGTACAAAAAAAAAAACAGGCAACTTTTAACTGAAGAGTCCAGCTGGCTGAACACAAAGGAACTGGTAGAGACAGGGCTCATAAAATTAGATGAGAGGAGACGTTCGGGCAGGGATGAGTTGGCTGGGGCAGGTATATGTAAGCAGGTGAGCAGGTGACCAGAGATGACAGTAATTACTGGCAGCAGATGGAGCTGATGTGGGCTAGTTGACTCGCTGAGCTGATTGGATAGTGGCTGGTGGCTGAGAGGTGACAGGCTGATAAGAAAACTCCTGAAAAGTCCAAAGCAAAACAAACAAAAACCTGAATCATGACACTTTATTGTTTAACAACAGCAACATTTGTTGAAATTGATATGAATTTCATTGTGGCACAAAAGATATATCTTCTGCTGCGTGCCCTAATAAATGTTTACTAATCTCCTGAATTATAGATCAATTTAATCTAAGATAAACTGAAACTTAAATAAAATTTGTAATCTTCTATTTACATATTTGATTACACATTTCCTAAAGCATTTAAAGAAATACACATTTCTTTATCTAAATCATTATTTAAATTAACTGTTTGTCGTATTTTTATTAGATTGTGGTAATTTTCACCCTGGCTCATTGCAATAACTTCTATGTCCTTGCAGTAAAGTTATCTGCTTACCTACATTTCATTCTCTCCCAGATCAGCCATCAGCAGATACGTGCCATATCTGGGCATGTTGCTGTGCATCAGAGGCAGGGACCGTTACAGCAGCAGCAGCCTCCAGTCCACGCGTCGATCGACCCTGACCAGCCAGTCAGAGTGCAGAGGCAACGGCGGGCACCACAACTCTTCCCAGTCCGAGAGTGAATCAGTGAGTGTACCTCATGTCTAATCTGGTATGTCTCTGTCTCACACCTCAATCCACAACAGATCCAACCGTGAGTCACTCATTTGGGTTTCGTCTCGTCACAGGCGCACTTCTCGGACACCGAGGAGGACTGCTCGTCTCGGACGCCTGTCAGTCGTCACCTGTCCGTTGATGTCAAACAGGTGCGCCATGCCAGCCAGAGATCAAAGGTGAGTGGGCGTAGTGCATGAAAGTTAGAGAAAACTGCTACCCTCCACCCCTCTGACCTGGCCATTTGTCACGTTGCACAGCTCAGTAGCTACATTTACATGGACAAAAGTAATCGGAGTAAAGGGCCAATCGGAATAAAGAAGCGTCATGTAAACAAGCCAATCCGAATATGATGATCAGATTAAGCTCAATCGGAAAGAAATTGTAATGAGAAGGGGTGGTTTATGCCGATTGATAATCCGACCAACGTGCATATAAATGCTCGTCTCCCACAGCAAAGTGCTGTAACAGCCGCGGTTCAGTTCTCGGGCGATGTGTTTAGCTTGATCTGCAGAAGGTTCTTTTTCAAAGAGCTGCAGAAGTAGCCGTGTGTTTTGTTCAAGCCTGGGTGCAGCCAAACAAAGGCGGTACAGGTGCTGGTCATATAATTACAATATCATGAAAAAGTTTATTATTTTCAGTAATTCCATTCAAAAAGTGAAACTTCTGAAGCTTTTTGAATGGAACACAGATTGACATATTTTAAGTGTTTATTTCTTTTAGTTTTAATGATTATATCTGAGAACTAATGAATACTCAATACTTAGTTGGGGTTTCCTTTCCCCGGATTACACCAATGGGGCGTGGCATTGAGTCGATCAGTCCGTAGCACTGCTCAGGTGTTATAAAGCCTGGTTTATGCTTGACGCATCTGTGAGGTACGCGCTGCCACATTACGTCATTTTGGCTACCGCGCCCCTCCGTAAGGCCCAAAGATTCCGCTCCGCGCACCTGGGAGATTTTGTAACTACGTGAGCAGTCCCTGGGTGGAAAACATGGCGGAGGTTCGTAATTATAAAAAATTTTATGATTCAGCCCAAAAAAATCATCTTGGTCAACAAATAGCTGACTATTCCTGGACAAAAATCACTCTGACTGTTGGAATAAGGTTGGAAACAACTGTGTTTTCTACTTCTACATGTAGTGGGGTGTAGCACACTTGCCGTAGGAGCACAACGCTGCCCTCTAGGAGAAAAGTGCTACTTCAGAGAAGGACGGAGCATAAATGTTGCAGACATTTTGTCCACATGTCTCATTTCCACGCGGAAAATACGTGCGTCAAGCATACAGCAACCTTGAGAACCCAGGTTGCTCTGATAGTGGCCTTCAGCTCTTCTGCATTGTTAGGTCTGCAGTATCGCATCGTCCTCTTCACAATACCCCATAGATTTTCTATGGGGTTTAGGTCAGGCGAGTTTGCTTACCAATTAAGAACAGGGATACCATGGTCCTTAAACCAGGTACTGGTAGCTTTGGCGCTGTGTGCCGGTGTCAGGTCCTGTTGGAAGATGAAATCTGCATCTCCATAGAGTTGGTCAGCAGCGGGGAGCATGAAGTGCTCTGAAACTTCCTGGTAGAAAACACAGTGGACCAACACCAGCAGATGACAGGGCACCCCAAATCATCACTGACTGTGGAAATTCTACACTGGACCTCAAGCAACATGGATTCTGTCCCTCTCTTCTCTTCCTCCAGATTTTGGGACCTTGATGTCCGAAGAAAATGCAAAATTTACTTTCATCAGAGAACATAACTGTGGACCACTCAGCAGCAGCCCAGTGCTTTTTGTCTTTAGCCCAGGCGAGATGCTTCTGACGCTGTCTCTTGTTCAAGAATAGCTTGACACACAGAATGCAGCAGCTGAAACCATGTCTTAAATCCGTCTGTCCGTGGAGATTCTTGAAGCTCTGACCTCAGCTGCAGTTCACTCTTTGTGAATCTCCCCCACATTTTTAATTGGTTTTGTTTCACAATCCTCTCCAGGGTGCGGTCATCCCTATTGCTTGTACACTTTTTTCTACTACATCTTTTCCTTCCCTTCGCCTCTCTATTAATAATCTGCTTGGACACAGAGCTCTGTAAACAGCCAGCCTCTTTAGCAATGATCTTTTTGAGTCTTGCCCTCCGTGTGCAAGGTGTCAATGGTTGTCTTTTGGACAACTGTCAAGTCAGCAGTCTTCCCCATGATTGTGTCGCCTACAGAACTAAACTAAGAGACAATTTAAAGACCTTTGCAGGTGTTTTGAGTTAATTAGCTAATTAGAGTGTGGCACCAGGTGTCTTCAATATTGGACCTTTTCACAATATTCTAATTTTCTGAGATACTGAACTTGGTGTTTTCATTAGTTATCAATTATAATCATCAAAATTAAAAGAAATAAACACTTGAAAATATATCAGTCTGTGTAGTGAATTAATATGATATACAAGTTTAACTTTTTGAATGGAATTACTGAAAATAATAAACCTTTTCATCATATTCTAATTGTTAAAAGATTTACCTTTCTTATCTCTGTTTGTGCTCTGACGACTTGCTCCTGGTTTTCCCGCGGCGCGTCACATTTGCCGTGGGGCTTTTGAACAAGGTCATGGACTTCCAGCTAACCAATTTCACAAATCTGCCATTTTAATTTTTTTGTATCAAGGAGGACAAAGCTACAAGTGAATAATTGGAAATGTTCGGTTGTTGGGTGTTTCTAAACACACAGTTCATTACACTCTCCCCCAGCACACTACAAAAATGGCCGAATAGGGTGGAGTGGAACGCTCTATTTGCTTTTAAAGAGACAGCACCAAAACAAGCTGCTCTCAGACGAATCACAGAACAGGGGTAAAAGAGGGGCTGCAGGGCAACAATAGCGAATTCAGACCAAAGCATTGCTGTTCCACTTTATATAAACCACAAATGAATGATTTAAATATGAAAAGTCAGGCATTAAATAACATGATATGTCTCTTGTAAAGTCGGTAGGTGGTTTTGTTTTTGTGAAACTGTAAAGAAATATTGGAGCGCTTTTTGGCTCTGTCTGCTAGTACATTGTACAGTAGTGCAATGGCTTCAGCAATGCATATCTTATGCTTACGAAATTAAATTAATAAAAGCACTCTTCAGAAAGTTTTGCATGGTGGAAAATATTTTTTATATAATATATTTTATTTGAAAATTACAATAGTATTCATTTTGTGGAGTGTTAATATAATTAAGGCAATTCCCTTAAAATTAAAGTATTAATTTCAATACCACTCTCACTTTAAATCATTATGCTTGAAATCAACTAATCTAAATCTTATTTTTCCATGTGTTTTAGCAAACCTGTAAACATGTGTGTGGAAAGGCATCCACAAAATGTGGAGAAGATTTTGGAAAAATATATATCACTGTGATTAACTCTCCTAATGCCTGAGTTCAGGTTACACCTTTCTAAAACAACAGAGGAGCAAACAAAATAAAATAAAACATTTGTTGTTCCATTACGCAGGTGCCCTTGTGTATAGTCACTGATTTTTTTTCTTCATTTTTCCACACTTTATGGTCTCCTAACCATCCAAGGATGAATGTTCAAGGATTTATAGTCTGTGTGCCCTAAGTTGTTATGTTAGCTATATTGCAGAGAAAACTAAGAATCCCAATGTTTATTTTCACAATTTTGTGTTATTTACCAGTTTAAGGAGATTAGTTTGTTGGCAGATACCTCATTGTACAACTAAAAAAAGTATCCATCCGCACTATGCTGGCTTGCTAAATGTGTACTCTTGAATTGGAATTGCACTTTAGACATCTCTGCTTTAGATTCATTAAATCGGGAAATACCCATTTTCCTACAGCACTGATTAGAAGCTCCAAAGCAGTTGCTGCTAACTGTGGGATGCTAACGATTAGCCTGTCATTGTATTCTCACAGTGTTTGCAAATCATTTCTACGTTCTCTTTCAGTCTGTATCCATTTCTTTTTTTCCAATAAATACCGCATCAAAGATAAAAGTTGTTGAGGCTTCAATAATTGTGTTTTTCATCAACCTGACTGGCAGTTTGAATTTGCTGACTGTAACCAACATGCGCCTGAGTCACACAAATAACAACAAAGATGGCGTTTGTCTGGTGTTGCAGCTTTTGTCATGGCTGTTATGGGCTTGACACAAGGGGAACGAAAAAAGACAGCGACTAGTGGCTTTCATCGCCACCGCAGTGAAGACAGCATTTCAAATTTTATTGCTTATGAAATTGGAGGGGTTTTTATATTTTCAAAGCAGTCTGTGACGGACAAGGATGAAGAGTCAGAAGATTTTGCTGGAATTGATTGAAATTTTGCTTTTATGTCTACTCTACAAAAGAAAAAGAAAAATTCATCCTATATTACAGACAAGGAAACAGCACCAGGGATATCATCATTTTAAGGGCAAACCTCACTGCTGATCCAAATAAATGGCTGTAGTGCCAAGGGACAGCGACAAAAGTTGAACATTGTTCAACTTTCTTGTGTCGAACGTGTTCACGTTCACGTGTACGAGCTCAAAATTTCACACGTACAAATTTTTTCAGTCGCTTGGCTGGAGGAGGGCAAGCGATGGTCGCCTCATCGCACAAGTTCCATAGGAAATGAATGGAGAGGGAGCAATGAACGCACCATTAAACTCAGGACGGTAAAGAGATTCAATCTTTATGAGTCCATACAGAACCTCTGCATACCTTAGCATGAGATTGGGTCGTGGCTGCGGTGTTTAACATGCATTTATTCTGAAGCAGTCATGATATATGCCATTTATGAGTTGCATCTCTCATGCCAGAACATTTTTCCAATATCCAAAAAAATCCAGCATCCAGTGCGTTATAGTGCCAGATGTTATGGTTTTTGTGTAACATACAGCTGCATGTCTTTGTACACCATGCAACTGTACTGGTCTTCACATTTTTAACACTGCATATTATATTTAGAGGTGAAGCAACATGTAAAATTGTGCAAATGTAGAGCTACAAAAACACAGGAGTTCAACATGTTTGTATTATTGCAGCATCTGAGTGGAGTTTTATGGACCATGAAATCACCCAGATCACAGATTTGTTTAAAGCACTAATTCAAAGCAAACAGAACATTGAATCCGAACCTCATCCCCTGTAGACCTGTTCGTGTCTTAAAAGCAGAGGGTCAGCTGTGGGTTAGACGGCTAGGGCTTCAGTTTAGAGACATCAGAGTCACAAGAGCCAACGTGTGAATGTGCCTTAAGCTGTCAGAAACACTAGATCATCCACTGCAACAAGGGTTGCAGGAGGCAGACAAAAAGAATCTCCAAAATACCACATAGCCCCACCAGTGAGGGTCAGATCAGCAGGTCTGGACACGTGTATTTTATCCACCATTACCCAGAGAAAGGTCAGCAGCAGGGGACATCTGTTTTCAACACATAAGGGGGATATTCTGGATAGTTTGAAGCAAGATGACTAAAGTGGATCTTACCTGCTGTAGATGCTGGTTAATGCCCTCTCAGTTTGGGGTATCAGCAGGAATTATTACTATTCAAGCTGATCACTTTTCAAAATGTGGACTCAACAAAAGAAAGACTTATTTTATTTACATATACATAACCTTAATACAGTTACAGTGCTATGAATTCTTAGGTAAATAACGTTACCTTTTAACACCATATCACTTTTATATCAACATCCGTATTTTAATGTCCATGCCCTGTCAGAAATCCTCACTGCTTAGTCAAGCTTAACTCATAAGTACTTCACACAAACCAGAAAATCCCTTCAATGGCTGCATTCTGACCCACTTTCAATGTGTTATGCAACGGTTGCGATTGCCAGCAGGCCCTGGATCTAAATATTTAAGACAAGGCTCATCCCCTTAGACCTAAAGGGCTAACTAGGTGTTTTGGTACTGTGCCCATCACCATTAAAATAAAAAAATTGCAGCCATCTATGAAACATTTTTCTTTCATTCCTTGAAGTAGGTTTCATTTAAAAAAAAATAATTTCCCTGTCATAAATCAGCATTAAAATTTTATTTGCCTTCCTACTTATGCAAATAAGAGCATTTGAGTGGGTGGTCTTGAAGATACATTTCATTTATACATTGCTTGCTGTGTGTGGATTTAATTACCATCTTCACGCTACATTGTTCCCTTGGCAGTTGCTGTCATGTGGCCTGGAGAAACTGCTTTTTAATCTACAGATTTGAATATAGCTGAAAAAAATTGAAGTTCCCGAACTGTCATCCTGAATGAATCCAGTATGTTGTCATATTTAGATGAACATTTGCTTTTTATTTCCTTTTACTTGTGGTTAAGCAAGAAATTGAACAGATTCAAATAAATTAGCAGAGCATATCTTAACAATAGGATGGATGGATAGACATTGTGTATAGAGCAACACACTTGCAGCTTGCTTGCAATAATTTAAGCTTTTCCTGTTTTTTTTCCTAGTTTTTTTTCCTAGGTTTTTTTTTATAAACAGAAAAGACGCTGGGTCATATCCACAAAATGGGTCTGCAATGGGAGGTTGTGCTAAAGGACCCTGGCTTAAGTATGTCGTGAGGATCTAGGCAGTAGAATAAATCCAATAAAAACTCCTCAGGCACTGATATTCTGAGTACTTGTAGTTGTTAGATTTGCATAAAAGTATATTTGTGTAACTTTAATAAATCAATTGCCATTACTGGGATTAAATGAGAAACCAAGTGAAGCATGGTGATGGCAAAAGATTTTGTTGAATGAAAGAAAAATTACATTATACAAGGAACAGTCCAGGTAATGAAACTATGAGGACTGATGGCAAAAAATAAATAAATAAACCTGGCAGAGGGAGGGAGCTACAAGAAGCATGGAGTCAGCAGCAGATACCAGCACTGAGAAATGGCAACCGGGCATCTTAAATACAGGGAAGCAGTGGAGAAAAAAAACATGACAACACAGCTGGAAGTAATCAGGTGAGAAATGAGAACCAGCTGAAATCAATGAAGGCTGAAAACAGAAGGGAGGAGAATATGAAGGTAATTTTGTTTCAAAACTATTTGTGCATTGTAAGTGTGAATTTAAAGTTGTAGAGAGAGTTACATTATAAGTTTAGTATTTGTAGAATTAAAGAAAAAAATCAGAAGTACACATTTTTTTTTACACCTGTTCAAATTTTAAGTACAAGTACACAAATTCTGTTCTGCAAGTTGCACATCAAAAACCTCTTACATTCTCAGTTTTGCTCCAAATGGTCCAGAACTATTGTTGCAAAACTATTTGTGCATTGTAACTTTGGTGTTTTGGAATGGTAGATTTTTTTTATCCGTCACAATTACAAAAACAAGTTACTCCTCTTCAAATTTTTGAGTACAAGTACACAAATTGTGTTCTGTGAGTTGCACATCAAAAATGTCTTCCATTCAGTTTTGCTACAGTTGATCTAAAACAAATGGTGCAAAACAAATTCAAACACCTGTATTAAAATCTTCACTTTTTTATATATATTTTTTCTTCCTTAACACAAATATAAATCAATGAATACAACTGCACAAATCTGCTGCTGAGTCACAAATTCAACTTTACAAGTTACGCCTTCATTTTTCACTTTTGACACAAATGTCACAGCAGTAAAAATGATCCGTGACTTGTGGGTAGTACCCTTGATCGTACAGCAGGGGGCGCTGCTTGCTCGTTCCGTCTGTACCAACCGGAAATGCATATATGGCCTACTGCCCTGTTGCCTCCCACGTAGACCTTCGAAGGATGCAGCCATTGATATTTATTGTATATATCATATTTCAAGGTCCGTGTATCTTTTGGTTATTGGATTTTCGTTTCAGAAACAGGAATTAAAAAAACAAAAACAAATGGTGATTTGATTTTTGTTTTAAAATACAAAAAAGGAAATCGAAATACAAAGCACTTCTCTTTTTCATTGTCAAAAAGGGAAATGTAAAATTTGAAAAATTATTTGAATTTAATTTTCCATTTTGGGTAGCAGAAAACAAAAATGCTCTTAAACAGAAACGAAAAAAAGGCTTGTGAGTTCATATTCCGAGACCAGGTGTGGTTACTAATGCCTGAGACTACTTTTCAAAATAAAAGCAATGTGTTTGACATGAATCAACCTATTTTATTCTTTGTTTTTTACTCATATCAACTTCAGTTAGTTGATTTAATTTCTTACAGATTTATGGAATATTTTTTATTATTCAGATCTGCTGGTGAATATGGAAATATATATATATTGGTTAGAGTCACTGTTTAGCCTTAATAACTATTAAAATAGTAGCAAACAGACTTGAACATGCTTGCTGTTGCGATGACCCAGATCCCTGAGAATTTGCACAGGGATACTAAAACAATTGCTTTTTCCAAGTGACAACTTTCATTTACAGACAACAGATTAAGATCTTGAGATGTTACACATCAAAATCCATCTAAATGATGTGGAAATTTTCTAAATTAAAGCCCTATAAAATCTCTACATTAGTTAAAATTGACCTAAGTTGCTATCATTGTTGCTACTAAACGGTACGTTTCCAGGGGATTCTGTCACTTCAGCCTGACAGTACAACACCTTCAGATGTTTGGCAATATAGTGTATGACCAATACACTTAATGTTTTAAAGGTCTTTTATTTTGAAATTCCACATCAAATCCTAATGAGCTTTGTTGAGCAACATCTGAAGGTGTTCTACTGCAATTTCAAATTCCCACTTACAATGCACAAATAGTTAGAGAATACCGAGCATAGGGAAGAGCAACAGAAATACTACACATTATACAAAAAAAAGAACTAAGAACCTCGTCCACACAACGTATGAACTAAAATAACAGAAACTAGAGAATACAACAAGGAAAAGCAAAAACCCAAACACTTATAGATACTACGCATGAAGGAATAACTAAAGAAGTCAAGATTCAGGCAACATAAAGAAATAGTCAAAATTACACACACAGAAAAATCAAAACACCTGGAGATTGTGTCACTCGTACTCTGAGGAATGGTTCAATTAAAGTATCTGGACTAAAATAGATGACTGAAAGTGTCAGGTCATTCATTATATGCGGGACACCATGTATATGGAGCATTTCCGTCCCACTGTAATCATCTTAGTTGGCAGCGGGAAAAAAAACAAGTAACCTATTTACATTCTCACACGCAAACTCCCACAGACAGACTGGCAGTCATGAAGGTCAGGTTTACCAAGGAGTCTATTACAGAGAGCCTGAATGCTAATCCAGTAATCTGGGACTTTCAGTTTTAATCCACAGTTTGCATGATGTGATCTCCTGTTTCAGCATTCGGCAGCAGCCGATAGATGAAGGTGCCCAGTTCTTTAATCTCGACAACAGATGACAAGGATATATTCTTTCTTTGAGTTTAAAATCCAGATTGTCATTTCACAAATTCTAAATGTTGAACATAATTATTTCTGTTTTACTTTGCCACTAAAAGACATAAGAACAAATAAAAAACATTTTCTAGAGTGATGTCTGTAGAATAATACCTGCAGCAAACCTAAATGGGTGAGGTTTGAGCCCTAATTTAGACAGACGCGATCGTTCGTGCTTTTTGTTCTTCTCCATTGCAAAAAGAAGCCATTGTAGTCGATAAATTCCGCTGCCTCCGTCAGCCATCAGAAATGCATATCAAGACTCTTTTTGATGGATGACAGAGCAAAAGGTGTACATTTCTAGAAGCCTCGAAGTCCAGGAAGTCAGAGACGGGAAGTGTAAAGCGGATCCAGAACATTTCAAAAGAAGAGAGGAGGCTGTCTGGATGCATCCTACACATTTTCTGATGAATGATGGAGCGAACGCAGGATGTAGTCAACGTGAAGCCAGCTTGAGAAAAGGTTGTTTGGGGTCCCTGCAGACACCTGAGTCCACTGATGTTTCAGCTGAAGAGAAGATGGATGCAAGTGATGCTCGAGGCAGTTTTGACCACATGGTGAAGAGAAGACCCTGTCGCAGAAATCTGTAACAACTGTTAGACATCCATAAAATGGATTTAAAGTTCCGTGAGGAATCTCTGGTTGTACTTAAGAGATTGCTTGTTTCTTCAGGGCTGGCAGTAATCAGGTCTGGGATTGACTGGTATTAACTCCTGAGTGAAAAAGGCTGCCCAGTTTATTTTTTATATAGTAGCAGGTTGGATTGGACAAGCTTTTTCCCTAGATACACTACCGTTCAAATGTTCGGGGTCACCCAAACTATTTTGTGTTTTCCATAAAAAGTCACACTTATTCACCACCATACGTTGTGAAATGAATAGAAAATAGAGTCAAGACATTGACAAGGTTAGAAATAATGATTTGTATTTGAAATAAGATTTTTTTTACATCAAACTTTGCTTTCTTCAAAGAATCCTCCATTTGCAGCAATTACAGCATTGCAGACCTTTGGCATTCTAGCTGTTAATTTGTTGAGGTAATCTGGAGAAATTGCACCCCACGCTTCCAGAAGCAGCTCCCACAAGTTGGATTGGTTGGATGGGCACTTCTTGCGTACCATACGGTCAAGCTGCTCCCACAACAGCTCAATGGGGTTCAGATCTGGTGACTGCGCTGGCCACTCCATTACCGATAGAATACCAGCTTCCTGCTTCTGCTCTAAATAGTTCTTGCACAATTTGGAGGTGTGTTTAGGGGCATTGTCCTGTTGTAGGATGAAATTGGCTCCAATCAAGCGCTGTCCACTGGGTATGGCATGGCGTTGCAAAATGGAGTGATAGCCTTCCTTATTCAGAATCCCTTTTACCCTGTACAAATCTCCCACCTTACCAGCACCAAAGCAACCCCAGACCATCACATTACCTCCACCATGCTTAACAGATGGCGTCACGCATTCTTCCAGCATCTTTTCATTTGTTCTGCGTCTCACAAGCGTTCTTCTTTGTGATCCAAACACCTCAAACTTGGATTCATCCATCCACAACACTTTTTTCCAGTCTTCCTCTGTCCAATGTCTGTGTTCTTTTGCCCATCTTAATCTTTTTCTTTTATGGCCAGTCTCAGATATGGCTTTTTCTTTGCCACTCTGCCGTGAAGCCCAGAATCCCGCAGCCGCCTCTTCACTGTAGATGTTGACACTGGTGTTTTGCGGGTACTATTTAATGAAGATGCCAGTTGGGGACCTGTGAGGCGAGACTCTAATGTACTTATCTCCTTGCTCAGTTGTGCAACGCGGCCTCCCACTTCTTTTTCTACTCTGGTTAGAGCCTGTTTGTGCTGTCCTCTGAAGGGAGTAGTACACACCGTTGTAGGAAATCTTCAATTTCTTAGCAATTTATCGCATGGAATAGCCTTCATTTCTAAGAACAAGAATAGACTGTCGAGTTTCAGATGAAAGTTCTCTTTTTCTGGCCATTTTGAGCGTTTAATTGACCCCACAAATGTGATGCTCCAGAAACTCAATCTGCTCAAAGGAAGGTCAGTTTTGTAGCTTCTGTAACGAGCTAAACTGTTTTCAGATGTGTGAACATGATTGCACAAGGGTTTTCTAATCATCAATTAGCCTTGTGAGCCAATGAGCAAACACATTGTACCATTAGAACACTGGAGTGATAGTTGCTGGAAATGGGCCTCTATGTAGATATTGCACCAAAAACCAGACATTTGCAGCTAGAATAGTCATTTTCCACATTAGCAATGTATAGAGTGTATTTCTTTAAGACTAGTTTAAAGTTATCTTCATTGAAAAGTACAGTGCTTTTCCTTCAAAAATAAGAACATTTCAATGTGACCCCAAACTTTTGAACGGTAGTGTATATTTTACAACTATTTAAAAAGTATTTGTTCACTAACCTTCAAGGAAATCATAAGGAAATAAATACCATTTATGATCAATGAATACCTCTTTAGTTGCGAAAAAAAAGCATTTTAAGTCCAGTTAAAAAAAAATTACCATGTACATGTAAATGTAATGCATTTACATTAATTTAAGTTAATATGGATTGGCCTTTTGAAAGGACATTTGCACTATTGTATTATCCATTTCTCTCCGCTCCCTGCTTTCTTTATAAATAGCCTTTATCTTATTTTACTTATTTTAAGATATCTGGTCTGTTTGTCTTCTACGTAGTAACATGACGTGTTTTTTTGTCAGAAAAAAAATGATTGTGAAGGGAGCCTGAAGCGTCAATTTTCAAATTAAAGCAAAAACTTGTGCAGAGAGGCTGACATGGAAATAAGTAAATCTAAAACTTGAAAAATCATGGCAACTTGGAACAAGAAAAAAACTAAAACAAAGCATAAAGTAGACTACTATAATAAGTACCGGAATGTGAAGCCTCATGTTTTTCTGCTTCAGTTAGATTTTTTTGTCTTTTATTAGTTGTTTTTTCCTTTGTTTTACTTTTAAGGAACTTTGAAAAAAAAAACAGTGCATTAATGGCACCATAATTATAAACTTGCTTTCAGAGTTGAGGAACATCAGAACTGAAAGCTGTTTTAGTTAAGGACAAAAGCTGACTTAAGATGCAACATAAATGATTAATTTTTTAGAATACTTTTCGAAGAAGTTATTCAAGTCTAAAAAAATAAGAGCACTTCCAACTGTAGTAAATATGAACCTCTATTTTTATGGCCCCCTTTCCAATAATAGCTATACATTAAGCACTTGAAATCTATTGCATTTTGCTGGGTGTTTATTCCATATTTTGCAAGACTATGCATCACAGCAAAACTAGTATTTTCAAAACATTGATATAACTGTAATAAAGAACGTTTTCTATTATTTTAGCAGAAGTTTGCAAGATTGTGATTACATCATGTAATACGTTTTTTGTATTAAATCCTTCTGAAAATACGATGAATGCTTGAAACAGTTTTTTTTTCTTTTTCTATTTTTTCATTCTGTGAAAATCTCTTCCTGGCTCCATGTTTTTATGGTAGTTATGTTACTTTGACCGCGCTTCAGCAAATTCCCACCACCTGCACTGCATGATCATTATGAAATCAGTGTTTCATCTTGGAAAATCTGGACTATTTATGGATGCACCCCCCTGTTCAAATGCCTTTTTTTGTACATAATAAAATAAGACCATGTTAAATCATTTAAAAAAAAATTCCGCCTTTAAACATTATACTTAGCCTATAAATTTAACCCTAAAACAAATCTTTAGGTAAGAAAATGTGAAACGTGTGCAAATACTTAAACAAAATCTTTGATGAAGGCAAGTTCCCCATATGGCCTTTTTAGTGGGAGACTACCCACATTGTATTTCTTTACCTGGTTATATTTGCCTTGGAAAAAGGACTTTTGTCGACAGCCCACTTCCAGTCGTGACTCAGCCTGAAGGTTTTAGGACAAGACTTTCCGGTATTTAGAACATCAAATTAATTATTTTCACTTTGACAAGAAGCCTACTTACACCTGAAGACAAGTAACCCCAGATTAAGGTGCTGCAGCCACCTTCTTCACCATGGCTTTGGTGTCTTTTTGGTAGTTTGCTGTGTTGAGTTGGGCTCAACTTACCCATTTGAATTTTGAAGTTTAGCTTCATTGGACAGTAACACATTCTTGCATAAGGTTTTTGGGACATTTTAGTCAGGCCTGGATGCCCTATGGAAGCAAGAAAACTCAACTCAACTCTGATCCCTCATTCAAACGTAAGGAAAATCAGGACATTGTTGTCACATGAGGAACAAAACCAGGCTCTCAGCTGCTCTCCTAAACAGTTTTCATCCTCCCTTTCTTTCTGTTATGGAGAAACATTCATTTCTTTCCAACATCCTTGTTATTTTATATTTTAACCAAGCTACCTGTATGTAATGTGGTAGGAGTTTTTTTTCTTTTGCTGACTGATACCTTTTTGCAGTTAGATTATTTTTGATCCTGTCTAAACTCTGCAAGCTATGGCTTTAACTATAAGATCCAAACCAAGAAATATCACACAAACCCTGCTTGGACAACTTAAATATATATTCTTTGGGTTAATCAGAGTCACTAGGATTGATTATTGCTGCCTAGACGACTGAAAGCTGAATCTGAATCAAAAGGGGCTTGAACAATTATGATACCCCGTTTACACGACCCTTTTTTAACTGCGCCGAGACCGGTCCGAGTTCGTTAACTGAAATAACTTTCGAGTGTAAATGGATCGCAAACTGAACTGGACCGTGCCAGACACAACCGGACCATGCTAAATCTAGACCAGTTCGATGTGTGGGCTCGCCCCGGTTTTTCAGTGGCACGGTTCTCAGATAACAAAGAGCGCATGAGCAGACCGCGTCATCTCCTTAATCAGCTGAGTAATTTCGCGGTTTCAGACATTCATAAAAATACTAGCTTCCCTACCGTGCCACACCATTTCCAGTGATGATTCTGCTTAGCAGTGTGATGAACCTCGACATCTGTCGTTTCCTGCGTCTAGAAGCCCTGATTAGACGTTCGTTTGTCTTATCCACGTCCCAAAAGCCGACTCCGTCAAGTAAATTCACCAAATGTGGCCTTCTTCACCTCACTCTCCGCAAACAACGAAATATCACAATTATAACCAAGCACAACCTCCTGAATGTTACCGGTGCCGCCATTTTGATTTGCTTGATTCCCTCCTTCAATCCTAGAGAGCAGTAGTACCGTAGATCGTCACTAGGAGGCGAAGAACCGATATAGCGTGATGTGTAAATGGTCTTAAGAACCAAGTTCGGCACGGTTAACTGATCCAAGCTTGGTCTGAGCTCGGCATGGATCAGTTTAACAAGGGTAGTGCAAATGGGGCTTAAGTGTTAATAGTTAGAAGACCAGGTTATGACAGTTTGCTATACAGTATTTTCTTAATGTAACAGATTTGTTTTCCAGTTGAAAAACAAGATAAATGTCACATTTAAGGTAGAAAGAAATTTGAAAAGATTTATCTGTGGGTCATTTGTTTTACATCACAAAAACCGAGTATTTCAAGAGGAGTGTGTAGATTTTTTATATCTCCTGCTTGTAGGAACACTGTGACCATAACATGCTAATTTCCTCTAAGTGGTCCCAGTTGAAACAGATTTCCCTGTCTTTGGTAAAACTGATCTTTAGATGCAGCTGTATTGGAGGGGAACAAACACTTAAACTGTTTTTATTTGCGTACTCTTCAGACTCTGACAGAGCCTGAAGACATCTGCATGTTGGAGATCAGCCGGCAGCCGACCAGCCATCTGCCCGCTAGTGTAAGAATCCACTGTTTATTTCAATGGATATCAGCAAGTGTCAAAATAACTAAATCATCAACAAATGTTTACAAAGATGGTCCTGTAAAAATGTTTATTGAGCATAGTTTGATTTATATTTCACTTTGTTTTCGATTTTGTCTTTAATTTTAGATTTTACCTGTTATGCCAAGTCATTAAAGCTATTAATATGATATAACTCATAAGAAAGATCAGATTAGATATTTTGTGTGACAAAATCATTTTCTGAAACAAAATGGTTATTTGTTAGATAATAAAGAAAGGAAGATTTTCTCTTAAGATTTAAGATACATTGGTTGAATTAGCCCTTTTAAATTCCACAAAAGGTCTGTAAATACTTTTGACTTTGCTCTAGCTCATGCAAGAAAATACTTAGCCTTAGGATGCTTTTTTATTTGATTCACAATAATAATTTATATAAAAATAAGCCAAACTTTATGTAAGACGGCATTAACAACCTATTATTTACAATAATTAAGGGTGTATTAACACCGAACAATACACTAATACTAAATAATATTTTCAGCAACAATGAGCATATAAAGAAATAAGCTATCATATTAAGTGGCGGCCATTTTTCTTTTCGTTTTCCTTTGTCTCACTCCAACTAGTCCAACCAGAGACTCCTTCCAACCAGTCTATTTGTCTTAAATGTCTGCTGTGTTTATGATTCTTGATAGGAAAATTATTAAAATCTTGCTAGGAAAACATTGCTCTCAATTTCCCACTTGTCACCATCTTCTCATGTTTGTCACGATTTTACAACCAAGCGCACGGCAATGAAAACGTTTCCCATCAGCAGGAATTGGTTGCATTAAAAGAACCGCTTCAGTTTAAAAAAATTATCTGACATGGGTAGTTGGACTATTTTTAAGTGCATTAAAAGCCTGCTAATACAACAGCTATGCTGATACATCACATGCATGTTTAATGTTTAATTTTTAGTTTTAAGTGAATTAATCAGATGGCGAACATTTCTACACAGTTATAATTACTAAAATGTGACATAGTCATTTATCCTAAGAGGATTTTTTACCTTTGAGGTGTCAGTGAAATTATGCAACCACTTCTACTCCTGAGGCGTTCTTTTTCCTTCAGCTAAACCTCCACCAATCACCTACTCACATATATAATACAGAGTTAGCCTAACAACATTGTCTAAAATCCTCCGCCTCCCCTCTGCTTTCACAGCTGGATAGCATGATGAGGGAGCCTGGACCGAAGACCGTGTCCAAGAACAATTCGTCCATCATCGTCACCTCCATATCCACCCCGTCCATACTGCACAGTCCTCCTGGTTTCCACGGTAGCCTCAAAGTGGCCAAAAGCGTCACTCCCGTCACAAAGGAGCTACTCGACATTGCCAGGCTGGAGACAACGGCGTTACCATAAAGCGTGTGCAGTACCGCGGCACCGTGTCTCCCTGCTAGGGAGGAACCTGTACCAGCATGCCATTTCATAGTTATGGTAACTCTGGTAACCTTAGCATGCAGAGAAAATGTTTGTGACTGCCCAGAAAATTTAGGGGATGTGTGTTTGCGCTATAGGCATGGGCCAGTTTCCAGTCTTAATATGTAAAGCCCACTGCTTGGAAAAGTGACAAAACTGATTAACCAGCTGTTTAATCTCTTTCAAGGAGACCTTGCAGGGTTTTCTGTTCTCCTTTTCTAGCAAGTCTGAGCAGCTCTCTCGCCTGCGCCCAGCTGTTGCTGCAACCTCTCTGTGTTGTATTGTAGTAGGGAAATGAACCTCCACTTTTCTTGGTACAAGCGTCAGTTTTGTGACATTTTTCTGGTGGTGTAAAAACACCCACAGTCATTACTTCACTACTAGTCATTCATTTTAGGATTACAGCACTTTGAAACAAACCAGAGACCAGGTCTGCTGCCTGCATACCAGGACAGATTGCTTAGACGATTGTCCAATTAAACCAAATGTATCATTCTGTGCAAAATGAAGTCTTACTGTGGAATAGAGCTGAAGCAACTTATTGAGGGACTCAAATACTTAATTGTTAAAAATCCTCGAGGTGAGATTGCTGACTCGACACATTGTTTTCTCATGCTGCCAGTTTATTTATCAGATAGTGATAAATATATGTGTGAAGACAGTAATGAGATAATCCTAAAGATTTTAAACTGAAAGCAGTAATTTATTAGGGAACCAGCTGAAAACCAGAAACAAATTGCTAACAACAATTGCGTTAGTATGAGTTGTTTTTTGTGTCTTATTAGTTTACAATAAGACACATGCAGTCCAGACTAATGAAGGCTTATTCAGAGGCAAAAAACCAGCTGCAGTCTCAGCACAAATTTGCAATTGATAACAGATTGCTTCCTTAGAAACAAGAGCTAAATTAATCAGAGTTAAAACAATACCTAAAATCATTTATGATAAAGCTAATGACAACTACTGACGACTGTATATCATCATTTGATTGGCTTCACTTTACTGATTTAAGAATGAATGCCACTTAGGTTAAAATGCTAATCGCTACATCGATATCATAATAACTAATATTAGAAATAATATGCCATTAAATTCAAGTTAATTTGTAGTGTCTGTAAAATAAACAGCCTAGAGCCAACCGACTTCGTCAGCAACACAGCTAGCTCACTTGCTTCCCATAACTTGTCATCCTTTGCACTAAAAATGTTTACAGCTGAAAATAGATTTAGTGTTTGTACAATAGTTTCGTTTTCAGGGTCCCTAAAGAGTCTTGAACATGCTGAAAAAGTCTGGAATTCCTTTAACTATTTTCTAGGTCTGGATAACCTTGGGACAAAGAGAACCAAGTATGTAAATATTTGATTTTTCAGACTTTTTCTCATGTAAAGAACAAAAGTAAAACACTGCGAATTTCACAGGTGTGTGCTCTGATTTGAAATGACATGGTTTTAACATTTAATCCATCTGTATTTAGATTTTTTAGCTATTGGCTAAATGCACACTAATTCAGACATTAAAACTGGACATTTTTTGGACACTTTCTATTTCAGGTTGAGCTGGACCTGTCGGTTTTATTAAAATGCTGAACTAAAACTGATATATCCTGATGCATCTCTGTAATCCAGCTAGAGAAAAAATTGAGTGGGTCCTTTGGACGGGTTGTTCCCAAGTGATCGTTGGTGCTCTGGTGGCCACTTAGTACAATAAGTGGCCATCAGAACACTAATGATCGGTTGGTAGGATAAGGGTCCTCTTTTGCATGTGAGCACTTGTTGAACCACTTTGCAAAAGTATTTCTTATAAGGCTGGGTTCACCTGCAACGACACAGACTGAAGTCTGGGGAAGAGATGAACCATTTAAACAAAGAAGAACCCGTCCAGAGGACCTATTCCATTTTTTTATAAGACTGATATGGTTTGTTGTTTCCACAGACAAAAGAAAGGTACTGGAGGTAACTGTGATATCAGGATTTACATTTACTGCAGGATCCTCCAATCACTATTTGACAAGTTATATCAGAGCCCAGGTTCGGCATTGTGTTGCTTCAATTAATGTACGAACAAAGAGATAAGACCTCTATTCAAGCAGTTCACGGTAAATGTTCTGTCCTTAAATCTCCATACTGTTGTATAAACCGTAGAAAACAATGAAAAGTTTGAGTCTGGTAAGGTTTGGACGTTTAAGAAAATGTGTTGCAAACGTGCCTTTAACTCTTCCACTATGTACGTCTGATGGGGGAAACAAATTACCATTCTGCTGGCTCTGGCATTGTAGCAGATCAATATATTTCACTACTTAAGTATGAATAAGGATTTCAACCTTGATCTTGAGAATATTGAGTGTTGTATCAGTATTACTATGGGTGCCATGAGCTCAAGGAAAAGCAGATTTTAAGCAGTGATAGTAAACACTCATTTAACAATGTCTATAAGATTACACACACTAATAAAGGTACATGTACAGTCATATTCAATAAATTACAATATGAATTAAAAGTATATTAATTTTAGTAACTTAATTCACTAAGTGAAACACCATATAAATGAATTACACACAGACTTTGCTTTCAAGCCTTATTTCTGTTGAATAGGATGTTTTCTGCTTGCAGCAAATAAAAATTCAACATTTAAGATGAGAATATTACATCAGTCCATTAAATAACCATTTCTAATACAGAAATATGAGCTTGATAAAAAGTATGTTTAATGCCCGTTTAAAGATTATGTTCAAAATGTACTTTTAATCTGGCGAAAGAGCCTCATGGGAATCCATTTTCTAATCTATTGAATCTGACTGTATGATTCTGTGACTTTAAGAGCCGTATAAGAGTACTTTCACTTCTGTCTCTAAGTAAAACCAATTAGTTTATTATGTTTATATTTATTTTAATTATTTCCTTTTAACTGCCATTATAAAATTGTGGCATTTTTGCTCATTATCATACAACCAGAATTACACGCTGGCCCATGCCTGGTTTGCAGAAAGTTGCTTTATCTTTTCATATCGTTGTCATAAAAGAGTATTTACCTCAAATCTGAAAGGAACAAATTTGCCTTAAAAATCACTGGGTCAAGGATTGTTTAAAAATGTTGTATTATTTGAAAAACATGTTGTTATTTAACAAGTGATGTATTTCACCATTAGTTTTGCTCTGAGAGTTATTTTTTCCTGTATATAAGTCGAGTGGTTGTTAAAAGGTTGTTCTTGTTTTTTGATAGGAAACACAATTTGGTGAGTAAAACTCACAAAATCTCATCAAATGTTTTGCGCGTTATGTATGACCTGTACTTTATATGAATTTTCTAGCTATATACCTTATTGCTAAGAACATTAAAAAAATATATATATTTCCCAAAAGTAATTTATGTCATCAAACCAAACTCTAGTTTTCTTGTTTGTGATAATTCAGAGTCAATTTCAGTTTTACATTTCACTAGTTTGTGAACTAGTACTTTAAATACATTGTTAGGTGTCATTTAACTACAGAGTTCAAATGTTATCAGACGTTAGAGCAAGAAACATACATGCAAACAACCATAGTGAGAATAATATATATCTATAATTTTGTATTGGAGAACTACAATAAAATGTCGAATGTAAATGTGTATAGACAATATAAAAACCTTGCTGTTGTGAAATGGTACATTAATAATGGGAAAAAAGTTCCATTATTGAAACAAATAAAGATTAAACATAAAATTTCATTTATTTATAATAAAATCTGAAATAGTGGTAAAATGTAGATTACAAATATTATCCGCATTAGTGTTAAATTAAAAGCGTAATAGAACAAAGCAAATATAAAATATGTTACATTTTAACAGATAAATGAAATTTTGTTTAAATGAATAAAATAAGAAAAAAATTAAATAGGACAGAATTACTGAAATTCAAGTAAAAGCCAGTCTTTCAATGGCAATTTGTTTGACTGACTGTGGTGTGTCTTCTCAAAACCCACACCCGGCTCACACTCACCCTGGTTCTGCTGAGGGTTTCTTCCTGTTAAAGGGGAGTTTTCCTTCCTGCTGTCGCCGCATGCATTCTCAGTTTAATAGACTGCTGCAAAGTCAATGATACAATGCAAGCGACTGCCCACTGTCACTATCTGCTAGTCCCTGAAGAGAGATTGTAGCAAAGTCAATGACTCCATGCGATCGGCTGGACTTCCTTATCCAGAAAACTACTTACCATTTTTAATGATAAACAAGTTGACTGGATTTTTTGGTAAATAAGTTTGAATTTTATGTAACTGTCTTTTAAACTATTTCTGTAATTGGACTGGACTGATGTTTGTTTTTTTGCAAAGTGCCTCAAGACTACTTTTGTTTTGAATCAGTAGTATATAAATAACTGAATTGAACTTAGTTTATTTCATAGTAAACAGCAATGTGAAATCTGTTTTTTATTACTCTGCTTTGTCAAACAAAATGAGAACCTTGTAACAATTATGTACTCTGGCAGGGAATTACATAACCTATCATGGTGTTTGGTGGCACTGACCTACACAGTCAATATTTTTTAAAGCATGAGGATAAATTTGGGAACATTGAAATATGAAAATGTCAGTGTCCCAATAGCTTTAGATAGCAAACTTTAATCTAAAGCTATTTGCTGGAGGATTAAGGCCTTAAAACTCCATGGAGAATTAAAAACGTTTTTTTTTTACACTTTTTGTGCATAAATTCCAGGATGTAAAATCTGTTGACAATCCACAGTGACTAAAATGTAGAAGCATAAAATAAGTATAAACTATTGTTCCCATTTCAGCCAATTATTTCTAAGGACATCATGTCGCCCGGGTCAGACTTGAGAGCACCCTGAAAATGACTCAGTACTGTATATTTGCCTTCTCTGTGAGACCAAACTTGTGTTATAACCTAAAAGTAAAAATGATAGTTTCCAGATTAATAGAAATCTTTTCAGAATTCAGTTTAGGCTCACTATTTTAAAGCTTTTTCTCCACTTGTATATATTACAGGTCCGGTTGGGATTTCTCTGATTGCTGCATCATTGACTATGATTGTACTTGTGACTGTTTTCTTGATACCTCAAAATATAATCAGACACAATGTTAAAACAAATATAGTGAAACGATGATCAAAATGTAATTCCACTTGTTATTCTTTTAAGCATTTTATCAGTAAATCTGTGAAAATGACATATGAACATTATCGGTAAATTGTTCTCATGTGGACAAATTAGGTATGAATGTTTTAGATGTATTAGATTTAAATTCTGCTTTATTGAAGTGATGGTGTCTGTGCATTTTTCTCTTTGTACAAAATGTTTGTGTTGTTTCTATTTATTTTTCTATAAAAGCAATGATGCCAAATTCTACAGCGTTGTTGGAGTCTTTGTGTGTTCATGGGACTTTGTTAATCTTTAAGACTCATTCATACTATATGCATTTTTCACCAAATTAGCTCAAATCAGTGGTTTCTGATATGAGCCATAAGGGCAGTTGCCCAGGGCAGCATTAGAAAGGTGTGGGGCATAAGTAACTGTGGATGGAATTCTAAGCAAAGATAACTGAATTCCCATCTTTACTAAATGAAGAGACGGCAGTGATGAAGTTCCAGCACTTTTATTGAGAAACAGAGCAGAGATCACATAGATGGAAAGTAAATCGCACCCCACGGTCCCGCTGCAGTCTGCGTCTGCCCTGTCTCTGCCTGTCTCGCATTTTCGGCTTCCCCTAATACTGCATCGTGGCCTTGGCTTGAGACAAAACAAAAGCAGTCTATCCTAGACAATCTCCATGCTGCACAGTATCTACGCAGCATTCAGCCTTGCACTCAGCAACAGCGGATTACATACACAGACATCTTGTCTCCAGGCCTCCTCTGTCCGAGTGGTGTGAGGCCATAGTGACTTCAGAATAATAATTCTTATAACAGTAACGCAGAGGTGGACATTGGTTTTGGAGCAGAAATATATATATACTTTTAGTTCTGCTGTGGTGGAAGCTAAATAATTGCAGTATATATATATATATATATATATATATATATATATATGCATATCATTTTTTTTTCTCCAGGTAACCATTTTTAAAGAATTTTCACTTTCACCAGAAGGTACAAGGACAATTTGGGGGATTTTTTTCAAATCGTGGGTTTCTGTGATGACGTCTGACTTTATTAAAGAAGTAAAGGTCCAATATGTATCAGAAATGATACATGGTGTAACAGAGTTAATAGAAAAGGAATAGTGCAGGACTAGAGTGTTTAACTAATGGGTGAGTGCAGAAGGACCCACATACAGTAGTACGACTCATTTTCCCTGATGGAAGGAGTTTAACATATTATGAAAAAGAGTTACTCCATTTTTTTCCCCTACTGAGAACTTGAAGAAGAGTTGAAAATGAAAAGCACAAGAAATCAAATTTGTAACATCACACCTGTGCACAACCTTTGATTTGAAATATGTGGGCGCAGGGGACAGGTCCCCTGACATATCTGGATTTGACAGTTAGAAAAGGGTAGGTGCAACCACCTATTAAACAATCTGTGCGATTTCTCTTCAAGTGAGGTTGACTGCTAATTAAACCGCTCGCTTCATATGACACACACACCCACAGAGCTATGGAGAGCAGGCGGTCACAACAGCCCAGCGGGTGTGTTTCCAGAAGGTCAGCTTCGGGGTAGTTTGTTGTTTCCTCTCAAGCAGATTTAAACCCCGAGCTGCAGAAAACATTGACGCAAAAAAAACCTGATTACAGATAATAAGGTGCTGGCAGCACCGAGCGATAGCACTAAGAGAGAGAGGGAGAAAGAATGTGTTGCAGTAAGAGGGGTCTATATTAGCGATGTGAATCGGGCAGTGAAGCATTCTGGGGCTTCGTGTTACAGACCTTATACGGGGCCAGGGGCCCCCATGTCTCTGTTGCTCTTTGCTATTCTTAGTCTGTGTGTCCCTCAACCCCACCAACCCTGCAGGCAGGAAATTCTTCTCCATCTCAAATGTTTGTTAAAAAGCAACGTTTAAAGCTTTCAATCCTCACAGACTTTGTGTTTCTCGATTGTTTCTGGTTTCAGGGTCAGACTGAAGTTGGCTTGTGCTGTGGCTCAGCTTTGCTCTGCCTCCTGTTTATGTGTATGTGTTTGTTTGTATGCATGCCCCTTTGTGTGTGTGTGTGTGTGTCCATTTTGTGTGTTTCTGAGGTTCCACTGCACCTGACCCACCCACGTACCAACCCACCCCACCTCCAACTCCACCGCCGCCGCCGCCGCCCCCCGTGGTGTTTGTCCTGGGAGCTGGACACAGACAAGGAGGACCGGCTGTGAAGCCAGTAACCGACGGCAGAGGAGCCAGCACCCACCAGGTCACTGAAGACGGGGGCAAAAAAAAGGATAAGCAGCAGCAAGACATAAGGGGGAGAAAGTTCACCGACAAAAGGAGTTGTTAGCAGGAGGAGTGCTGACATTAAACAGAAGATGAGTACGTACACAGTGACTCTGAATGGCCCGGCTCCGTATGGCTTCAGACTACAGGGAGGAAAGGACTTCAACATGCCCCTCACCATCTCCAGGGTAAGAAGGGAGACTGGTTGAGGTTTGCAGAAAAGAGTTTGAAATGACAAGAAAGCGACAAGTAGTGTGCTATTGTTTCTAAGCTGAAGCTAAATTTCCTTCATTTTGGAAGCACACAAAACCTGGCCAAATATCCTTGTTAAGTTTTAAAACTTTTTTAAGTTTATTTTGGTCTTAACGTGTTTTTGGTGAATTTGTTTTAATTGAAAACAGGTCAGGTCTACGTATTACATCTAAAGTATGCAGAACGTAACCTGGACCACAGTTTATTTTTGCAAATCAAAGTTTGCCCTCATTTAATCTCATGCAGCTCACTTTGATGCACGTTCCGTCTCAAAGCAGGTGCACCATGCATGCAGAAAGGTGTGATTTGCATGTTAAGGAGGAGCTGGCAATCAGAGATTATGTAATGTTACCATATGGGATGATGGTAGGGAGGCTCCGATGTAATCTCAGGAGAGATTTCCAAAATAGAGCAGCACTGGGGAGAAGCCCGGACTGGTTTTACAGTGGTGTAGATGTTCTCTGCAAAACTGTTACATTTAATTAGTACTCCTAATTAGTGCTGCAATTAGTAGGAAAACAACTGATTGCGATACTAACGGTCAAAACTGCGATGTCAATACAATTAGCCTCCATTTTCCACACTCTCCTTACCAGCACGGGATGTCTGCACTGATCTCTGTGAGCTTTAGCATCTTGGCCACTAGAATCTACATCAGGTGCAAACATCAAATCCACCTAAAAAGAGTGAGAATTCATGGTACTAGAAATATAATAGTCAACCAAATATTGCATCCAAGCTTTCATTTGCAACTGCACACATCAGTGTTGTGATGGTTTGATGATTTGTGCAGCTTTGCTTCTAATCACAAAATGTACATATACATATGCACTCATTTAAATTTAATTGAAAAATCATGAATTAAGCTTAGGTTTAAACATAAAAGTTTAGTCAGTAATGTATTAAGTAATATATGAATGTATTAATCTCGGCTGTTAATGTAATGATTTCATTGTTTTAACTGTTTTTGGTATAAAATCAGATCGGTCTATATATTTTGGAATTCGAAATGATTGAATACAGTCAAGACTCCTCAACATGTGCAGAGATAGCCCTTTAATTATGACACCAACTGAGATAGTTAAGTGTTACTATGGGACAACACATGAAGGATTGTAAAGACAAAGTAAAAAAAAAAAGAAGCAATCTTGGAGCGAAAATTCCTTTGCCGTCCCCCTTCCCCAGATTTTGCCACCCTGGGTGGCGACCAACATTGCTTCTAAAAAATAAATGCCACAGTACCCATAGGTACAGATTAAAGTGTAATATAAGGCAGCAAATCCCAGTTGAGCAGGACTTTGTTCACTCTTTGGGATGTCTGCCTGCTGTATTAACAGCACTGGCTTTAAATAGCATGAGAGGAGAGATGGATGGAGAGTCGGGAAAGAAGCAAAGAGTGCCTAGAGCCAAATGACAGCTTAAGTTACCTTTAGTAAGCTTAATTCCTCGCTGCTAGTCAGTTTCATGTTCAGTCTCTGGAGTTGAGCCTGTGGAAGACCAGATGGGTGAAGGAAGGGGATGCTCACCTGTGGAGGGGACAATTCTCCTCCATCCTTCCCACGTCTACATTCTCCAGCTACCGATCACGGCTGCTGACATCTGCTTGTTTATCCTCTGATCTCAGCCTCTGAGGGGTTTTGGTCGCTGGCCATGCGACACAGAATCATCAGATCTGTGATCTCCCCCCTCCCTCCTGGTTGCGATGGCCCACGGCAGGTTAAAATAACATAAAACGCTGCGGCTTGACGTGACAGCTCAGGGTGGCATTACAGTTTGACGTAGCTCCACCGCGGTTGGATTTCCGTCTGCTTTTGCCAAGAACCAAGAAAAGAAAGCGACGTGAAGGCAGTGGATTCCTAACATGCTGCCAGCTGAAGCAGAGAAACCGGTGGACAAACCGCAGATTTGAAGTTATTTTAAGATTGAAATACACTTGAAAAACAGTGGCATCATCTCTGCTTTTTGCCCTAATATAACCTGATTCAGTTTACAACCATTCTCTAGGCTCCCATTGAATTAAATAAATGATCTTGTCTTTGGTTGGCTGCTGAATTTATCCTAGATATATTTGAAAAGTTATCATGGCCAAACCTATTTTGAATTAAAAAAGCACCAGGCATTTTATCTTGGGACACTTTAGTCACATGTACAGTATCTTTCACTGTACATGTGACTCCGGTGCATTTGGAATAATGTTTCCAATGTGTTTTACTCCTCAGAGGATCTTTTGTCTTATCTACCTGCTATTGCCTACATTTTTCCACCGGAGTCCATTTTCTGTCCTCACCCACACAGATACAGTCCCTAAAACTCAAATAGTCACGGATGAAAGAGAAGTGCAAAAAGCAGATCAAAGCAAATACGCTACAGAGCATGATCAAGGACATGTGATAGTCATGAAATTGAGCAAAAAGACAGCTTGTTTACAGGGAACTGTGGTTATTTTCATTTTTTTTGTTATTAGCCAGGATATCTTCCATGAATGTCGGTAGCAGGTGTTTGTGTGGAGGGCAATGAAAGTGGGCTCAGCAGAGTGAATCACTATGAAGCCATAGGCATCAGCAGCATTTCTTATTTTTAACTCTTTAACGAGTTGACTGTAAGTCTAGACCAACACTGTACAGCTCCTAGTTCATTTAAACTCAGGCTTTACTTTAAGATCAATCATATTCATGTTTCTTAAAACTGACACTAGATATTTACATGCACTGTAGAAAATTGCCACGGTCTGACATCAAATCAGACTAAATCTTTCCTATTTTAGGTAAATTTTGGAACAAAATAATGTATATTTGCTACCCCCGGGAGGGATTTATCATACACATATCGCCTTGGCATTTCACAGACTTGCTTCTTGAATTGCATGATTCGGTTCAAACATTTTGGGCACCACAAGTTTTTCACAATAATTCCTGGACTTTCGGCCCATTCCTCCCAGCAAAGCAGGTGTACCTGAGTCAGGTTTGTAGGACGCCTTGCTAACAACCCTCGGTTTCAGCTCGGTTTCAATTCAATTTTATTTATATAGCGCCAATTCATGAAACATGTCATCTCAAGGCACTTTACAAAGTTAAGTTCAATCATATTATACAGATTGGTCAAAAATGTTCCTATATAAGAAAACTAGTTGATTGCATCAAAGTCCCAACAAGCAGCATTCACTCCTGGAGAAGCGTAGAGCCACAGGGAGAGTCGTCTGCATTGTCCATGGCTTTGCTGCAATCCCTCATACTGAGCAAGCATGAAGCGTATTATCTTTTGTTTTTGCTCTGTGGTTGATTCGGACATTTCGCACCAAAACTCTTTCTGGGACACAGAACTGGTCTAATTTCTGAACGCTTTGATAACTGGACATTTGCATTTTTTCAATACTTGCATAGAATTATCTGGACAGATATGTGAAATCTTCTGGCACCTACAAATTGTAGCCTATGATGAATTGAGCTTTTTGAGGTCCAAATGTCTCTTTCTGGTATCTTGGCTCTTTTCTTTATATTTTCCAATGGTGTTACACAAGTCTTTTTGGACATGTTGCCTTAAAATGCATCCCCAGGTGTGTCCGCCTTTTCACTCAAATGTTGTACATTAATCAGAAGCTTACAGCCATGATATCACCATTCAAGCTTTCCCAAATTCTATAAAGTAATGGCAATTTAAGTATATGTAAACTTATGAATCTTAAGAACATAATAAAAAAAATCTCAAAATGAAAAATATATTTTTTCTGGCGTTTAGCAAATAGAAATAACTGTGGTGATCCTAACTGACCTAACATAGGAGTAGACGTCAAATTCCAATCAAAATATATTTCTCCCAGTAAATTCAAGTCTGAACGAAGTAGAATAGAATAGAATAGAATAGAATAGAATAGAATAGAATAGAAAGCTGGTTCATTGTCCCACAGTGGGGACATTCAGGTGTACAAGCAGCAAGGGTAAATATACAACATAAGAAAAATATACTGTACAGTTATTAGTTATTGAATAGCATACACAATACTTTAAAGGGGTGTGCAATTGAGTAAGGTGATTTACAGGAATGTGCAAAACATGTTTGTATAATTATGCATTAGAAACACCAACATATTTAGAATGTTGAATAAAAACCCATGCAAAACCAGTATAGCTGTCTTAGCGCTTCAATTTTGCTATATATACTGCAAATTTGATTTGATTGATTTATTCGAAAGGGGACAGTGCAATTTAATTAAACATATTACATGACAATTCATGAGTTAAAAAAGCCAGAATTAGCCAAATCAAGAAATCGGCTAATAAAACAACATATGCACCAACCCATAAAGCATACCAGTGTACCTGAAATATCACAATTGACACATACGTTCTGACAACAACTTTTCCATAAAATATTTTTTACTTAGTGTATGACTCTATTGAAGGTTGATTTTTAATAAAACCAGTATTTCTTGTCCTTTACCAAAAAAAAAGAAAAAAAAGGCTGCATCTGAAAGGGTCTAATTGGTGAGGGCTCTTTAGCCAAAGCGGAAATGTGTCAGCATTCGCCATGATAAGTGCTGTCTCAAGAGTGCAGCCAGTAAGGAAGGAGGTAGGAAAGGAGCCTGTATGCTTCCTATCATAGCTCCTTTAGCATAGGGAGCTTGTGATGTCCCTTACAGGTGCTAAGGAGATATAAGGATTCCCACAATCCTTTGCGTGACATGATTTATAAGCACAGCCCCCCTTACGGAAATTAACGAAAATGAGAGAAGAGATCCGATTGATACTGTAAAAGTGTAATGGCAAAGTTTTTAATCAAAGGCAGCAAAGATATCGGCAGCTGTGATGTGGTGAAATATAATGTGTACATACATGCGTTAACCATGTAATTTAAACTCTATTTATGTTGCACACATTGTTTATGTGACATATATGTCTATATGGTAACTTGCGTTTTTGTAGTTCTTTTTTCGGAAGGCTGTAGGTCCGGATTTGAATAGCATCGTTCATGTACGTTTCCATCATGTAATGACGTATAAGTTAAAAGTTGTCCGAAATCGGTACATTGGCCCAAAGCTCCTTTCCTCTCAATGATAAAGTTCTTTAAGGGTCAAGGAACAGGAGCTATAATTAGAACATTTTGGATGCTCTTTTGACTGCACATAAAAGCAGGCATCTTTGAATTTTGAAAAATAAATTGGACTTGTAATTCTCATATTCTCCAACGGAGGACACAACAAATTTAGAATTATGGGAGGTTTTTGAGGGCAATATGAAGTTTGTTAAAAAGGTACAGGTCTAAGATGTTTGGTGTTATGAGGTTTAGTATACCCATATAAATGATTTAAAACAAAGCCTTACCTGGATGTGTAATCTGCTCTGCTAAACCCTTCTTTTCCCAGATAACCCCTGGGAGCAAGGCAGCGGGTGGCAGCCTGACCCAAGGCGACATCATCTCAGCCATCGACGGGGTCAGCACCGAGGGGATGAGCCACATGGAGGCCCAGAACAAGATCAAGTCCGCCATCAACAAACTTACACTCACCATGCAGAAGTAAGTAAGCAACCCCCCTAAAAAACCACAAGCAACCACCCAAACCAAACTAGACCAACTAGAGGACAATGTTCAGGAACGGATGTTAGGTGTTTACAAATCAGTTTGGAAAACTAAGAGAAAAGTCAAAAGGATGAAAGAAAGTATGGATGTTCTACAGGGCCACATCTGAGATGACTTACGTACTTGAACTGGAGCCAATTTTTGGTCTTTATAAAAAAAAAAAGTAAGGCCTGTAAATTACAATATTTTTAGGCCTTGTCTACATGGGAAAGCAGTTTTTCCAAACAATCTTTTGTTTTTGTCCTTTTTAAAAAGTTATAAATTTCCTACATATGTTTCTGTCATACAAAAATTACTTAAATTATGTAGCAGCAATGCCAGGTTGGTACGTGGCTAAGTAACTCAGTCCCAGAAAAAGAGGAGCAGCAAGTAGCATGTGCCTATAGTTTATTGTTATTACCATGCAGATAGATGGGTCGCCGCTTCCTTGGCATTGTTGCCCACCACAAACAGAGCATCAGTACTTCTGCCAGATTAGGAGAGGTAAAGCTGCCTTCAAAAGAACAGAAAGATGCTTGGAAACTGGGTTTTCCCAAAACAAGCATGAAATTTTACTTTTGCTTATTTAGATTAATTATTTTTGTGTACATTAGTATGCAATCAAAACAAAAAAAGACACAACATCGTTTCTTTATTCTCTGAGGTTAGATCAGACTAAACTTTTGTTGTTTTAGGTCGGTTGTGATCACCAAGATTTTCTTTTGCTATTTTCTTCATAATCAGAAGTTTACATACACTTAGTTTATTATGCCACTAAACAATCTGGGAAAGCCCAGATGACAATTTCATGTTTTTTTAAGATTCATGAAGCACACTTGTAGATGTCATTAAAGTGCACCTCAAACAGATTGCTTGCTAATGGAGCTGCACAAGTCTGTTTCATCCTTGGGTTACATTTTTCAATGCCTGGGTGCTTCTGTTCAAACAAATTAATGCAGGTTTTAACAAAACAGCAATGTCCAGCCATCATACTATTCAGAAACAAGACAGGCTGTATGTCCCAGAACAGCTTATGTTTGTATCAGCCAGAGAACAAAAGCAAAATACGTTGTGGAGATACTGACAGGGGTATGCACGAGAACAGCAAGTCCTGTTCTGACTTGGGCTGAAATGCCGCTCAGGGAGGAAGAAGGGGTTAATCCAGCAGCAAACATCTGACTTTAAACGTGTTTGTGGTCTGATTTAATGTCAGACTGTGAGCATGTATGTCAACATCTATGTCAATATTTACGTTTTGTTCCTTGCAACGATGATCTAAAACCTTCAGAACAGAACTGACTTGTACTGCGTTTTGCCACTCACAATATGGAGGTGATCTTAGTCTACAGTCAAGATGCTCAACAGGCATCTTTTCTTCTATGTCTATGGATGCTGTGTCTAATATTCTTGAGGAAATTGGGGTAAACTAATATATACGTTTGCTTTCAAAAGCCATCAGCGGTCTCAGTTCCTCTCAGCTGGCTTTTCCACAAGTGAGATAAAATGATGCCTCTCTGTGAGTTTTTGGTCTTTGTATTAACAAAATGCCAATCTCAGAAGCTCTGAAGGAGTTGTTTGGCTTATTCTTAAAACAGACCTGAAAATGTGAAGATAAGGCCATTAATGGCTTTAAAAGTAATTAAAAAGCAAATTAGAATTAATTTTTAAATGTTCAGGAAGCCTATGAATTTGGCTTTACTTTGCTTTCTGCAGCTCAAGCTTCCAAAAGTCACAGAGGAAACAAGTTTCTCAGTCAAGTCAATAAATGTCCAATACTAATTGCGTGGTGTATTTGTAGATCTAGACGTCCCGCTCCAGTTCCAACAGCAGCTCCCAGAATGGACTCGCCGATGCCCATGATCGCACACCAGAAGGTAGGAAACGCTCCCACTCTGTAGTCAAGGAAACAGACAAATCAACAAGTAATGTGTGGTTTGTGTCTCTGTCCTTCCATGTTGATGAGAACAGCAGGAACCTGCTCTCTGCCTCAGGATCGTGGTGCCCCCTAGTGTTAAAAATGTTCAGTGCACGCAGAAAAAGTTCTGCACGCAGGTCAGGGATCAGCAAACACAAATAGGAGACAAGTTGCTATTTTTAGTCAAACCAAAAAGGCTTCTTCTATTTCTATATCTTGACTCACTCCAGCTTCTTAAGGGAGTAAAACCAATTATTAAACTTTGTGGAGTCATCTAGGACAAAATGTCTTGTTATAGAAATCTGTTCCCATCTTCAAGATCATCTGCAGTCCAGTCCAGGAGTAATATTGTTTTCAAGCTAACCTTTATTTACTTCTTCCTCGAGTTTCAAAATGCAGCTTCAAATAAAAAAAGTTATCTTCAAGTGGTCACTTCCGACTGAGAACCTTTAATAATTAAAACTGTATTTTTCAGTATCTTAGCAAGACTTTAAAATCAATTTTATGGTTTTAGCCATAAACAAAAACTCTTCTGGTCTTGTTAAAGCCCAAGATCACTGTCATGAGTATAAATGCATAAAACAGGGAATTAGATGTTTCTTTTTGAACTAAAAAAAACACTTAAGCCTTTGTCTGGTGCTTTTAGTTAGATTAAGGTCTATTAATAAAACTGTAAATAAATTAAAAAAGGCTTCTCCGTGAGCCTTTCCTCCTAACCTGGAGGTTTAACCTTTAGCATGGAGTCTGAGCCCAGCTTGTAATAATGATCCCAGTTTGACTCTGTAGTTCTATCTGCTGCTATTCTGTTACCTGGTTGAACGCCGGGCACGTTTCTCTGTGCAATCTTGAAATAGCGTCACATGTGAACGGTATGAACACTGGGACAAGTATGGAAGCCTCAGTGAACATTTTCTTCTCTTGACCACTTCATGTGCGGTTAAACAGGATGACGACATGTCCTTCCTCTTGAGGGCATAGCACCATGTAGTACAACAGTAGTTGTACTACACTGGTTCTAACACAGAGTTCACAAAAGGAGTCAAATATCTTTCACGTAGAATTTAATAAAATGGCTAAAGCTTGGTCAGGTTGGATCGAGTGTGTCTGTAAACATCCGTTTTGCCACAGATTCAGAATCAGATCTTAGGTCTGGACTTTGACTGCGTCCTGCTGAAAGGTGAACCTCCGCCCCAGGCTGTTCTTCCTTCCAGCATTTAGCTTCATCCATCTTCTTATTAACCATTACAAGCTTTCCTGCCCCTGTTGAAGAAGAGCATCCCCAAAGTGTGATGCTTTTTAGATGTCTTCTTGCCACTCTTCAAAGAAAAAATGCCATGTCTATGGAGTACTTGACAAATAACCTGTTGACAGATTCTCCCACCTCTGTCCTGGATCTCTTCAGCTCCTTCAAAGTTACCACAGGCCTCTTTGCCGCTTTTCTGATTAATGCTCCCCTTTCCCAGCCTGTCAGTTTAACTGGACGGCCGTGACTTGGTAGGCTTATGGTTGTCTCGTACTATTTTCAGTTTCAGATGATGAACTGAACAGAGCTATGTGAGATGTTCAAAGCTTGGGAGATTTTTTATAGCCCACCCCTGCTTTAAAACGTCTCCACTGCTTTCTCCCTGGCCTGTCTGCTGAGCTCCTTCATGATGCTGTTTGTTTTCTCATGTTCTCTAGCAAACCTCTGAGGTCTTTACAAAACAGGACTTGCGCTGAGATTAAAATACATAACGCTATTCCCTAATTAGGCTACATCTGAAGGCATTTGGTTGTGCTGGATTGTATTTAGTGGTATTACTGTAAAGGTGGCTAAATACAAATGGATTGCGCTTTTAATTTTTTCATTTATGAAATAATTTAGAAAATGACAATTTTTCTTCCACTTTTCAATTATTCTGTACTGTGTGCAGGTCTGTCACATAAAGTAGAAATACAATAAACTGAAGTTTCTAACAAAATGTAAAAATAACACATCTATATAACATAATAAATGAAGGACACTGGAGACTTTTTTGTGAGACGCCGTATGTTCAAAGCACAGAGAAAGCTGCTGGAGAAGAGGTTTATCAAGCGTGGGCCCTGCTGGACCTCTAACATATCACATCCAGGTATCAGTCTCTGTTAATGCGCTTCCCTTCTGGAGCAGAGCTGGTTTATGGTGACAGCCAAAGGTACATCAGGCGTCAGTAATCAAGCCGCAGGCAGAGCTAAGGACGGTGATCTCATTCATACCAGTGGCCCCACGTCTCAGAGGACAGGGACACACACACACACACACACACACACACACACACACACACACTTATAGGTCAGAGCAGCTGTTGCACTTGGTAATGGAACTTTCCACTCTGGTTTCAAACCATCATCCTGAATGCCAACCCCAAGATAGGGCACCCCTGGTGTATAGAAAGAATAATCATGTACGGGATGTTTTCTGATGTGATCGTGAGTCCTTTCGGTTGCTCCCTAATTCAGGGTTTGCCCCAACTTACAACTTCCACATAGCTCGGCAGAGGACGCCCTTCACGACACAACCAGGATATTCAGACATTGAGCACAAAGTGTTCCTTGTACCTGGCAATCATCCATGACATGGCTCACATCTATTATATCAGTATGCATTTAAAATCTTTAATTATCTCAAGTATTTTTGCAGCCTATGGACATTTTCTCATCTAAAAAAAACAAAATATATGTGTTTTTAACTAAATAAGATTACTTATCTGCCAGTCTCTGCATTACTTTGTACTTTGTAAATTCAGGCAACAATATATTCAGGTCAATATATTGTTGCTTGTCAGAATATCTACAGTTAGCTGTTATATTCTATTCTCATTTTCACTTTAGGAGCCAAAACATTTCAAAACACCAAAGCATGTCCTTTTTTGGATTTAATTTAAAAACTTAACGGAAATGATTCACAATAAATTTGCTGAGGTTAAGGCTTGCATCCAGACTGTACACCTGAACTGTCAAGACTGCTCAATCTTAAGCCATATTCAATCTCCGTAAAAGAGTCACTCTTATCAAATCTCAGTCTTAAATAGTATATTTAATAGTATTTATAACTGTATTTAGAGTGGGTCTGTTTATATAATTTGAGTATTATGTTTGGATTTGAGCTTTTAGATTGGCAATATGTCATCATAAAAAAGTCCCTAGTATGTGAAATGACAAAGATCATTTTTGTTTCTACAGCTATAAATTTGTTGTCACTAAATGCTTACACTGCAAAAAGGAACTAAAAGTAAGTGAAATTTCCTTGAAATTAGTATATTTCTTCGTGATTTCAGCAGCTAAATAAGACTATTTGCCATTGGAATGAGTATTTTTTCACTCCTAAAATAAGATAATTAGATATCCTGCACTTGAAATAAGATGATAGAGATGAATTGTTCTTATTTTAAATGCAAAAATCTTATTCCATTGGCAAATAGTCTTCTTTACCTGCTCAAATCAAGGAAAAATACACTAATTTCAAGAAAATTGTACTTACTTTTAGTTCCCTTTTTGCAGTATAATTAACTTATTCGCCTTTAGCAACATAGCATGGCTGTTGTTTCTAACCCTGTAATTAAGATTAGTAAAGTTAAATTATTTAAATCTTTTTCTACAATGTGTGACAAACGTATTAGTAGTTTAATCTAACAGTAGCTACACAACAATTGCTGTTACTGTGAATCATTTGAGTCAGCTAAAATTATAGTTTTACGTCTCTGCCCTAAAGTTTCTAAAGATAAATAAAAAGCCAACGCGCCTATGTAATGTAACATTTAAGCTATTTTTGAGGATCATCATGTGGGTTACTCCAGGTCTCAAATTTAATGTTAGCCACCATTGCCGTGCTGCTAACAGTCTAATCTAGATGTTAAATAGCAAATAGCATTATGTTAGCAAAGGTTCTGGTATTTAGTCTGCTCTTCATGAAATACAGTTTTTGATGTAGCTAAACATAAAAGAAGTTACTGGTAGTCTAAAGACCTTGGTCTTTAGAGCACATCCATATCTCTCATGGCCATTCCACCACGACAAACAAATGCTGCACCCGCATTGTGGCACAACCAAAGATTTTCTATGAATGTTATTACAACAAAAGCTTTGCCTATACTGGAGGGAATTCTTACAGTGCGAACCTGACCTAATATGGAGTTTGAGTTGCAAAGGTGGTTGTAGAAGAAGAAACTACCTATCAACAGGCAACAAATGATATAATGTAAATAAAAAAGATTTACCTTTAATTTCCCTTTGACTTTTTGTCTACTAAAGAATTAGTTAAAAATAAATGTTAAAAAATATTGTTGTCAAATTTGAACCTTATTTATTTATGGGCTCGTTTTGATTCAATTCTTGGTAGAGGCAGTTTAAAAACTATCAAGTCCCTTTTTAGAGGAACAGAACCGCAAAATGTTCTGACTTAAATGGATCTGGTAGTTTGTGATATGTTTGTGTGTATTTCTGTCTGTTCTGTGCTAAATGTGTCCTGCACCATGTGACCGAAACACTTCTGCTCTTGTCAGTCAGTCCTGGTGATAAAATAGGAGCAGGGACATCCCACTCATGATAAATGGCTGCTATTCTGACCGGTACATGAGAGTACAGCAGAATATTGTTGGATAGCAAACATGTACCTTTGCCTAATTCCGGTTAAAAGCATATCTTCTCATTGTGAGAATAATGTATTTGTTCATTGTCCCTGACAGATAAATAAGTAACTCAACTGCAGGTGATCGTATTACAGTTGTCGGCCTGTAACGTTCTCCTCTTTGTTTCTGTTTGTCTGTATGTTGCTCTGATGTGTTTCAGGTTATTGCAAACACAGCTGCAAAGTGAGTAGAATCACCTTTTTCTACCTTTTATGTGCATGACGTAAGGTTGAGACAGACTCATTTTCAGAGATACTGTTGGTGTGGAAACATCTAAGGAAATGTAAAAATCTTCAGGCCACAAAGCAGAAGATTTGTGCCATTGCCAAAACTTTTTCCATGTCTGCAGATAAGACCAGTGCACACATGTGAGGGGTATAATACAGGTGCATCTCAATAATTTACAATATCAGTAAAATAATGCAACTAAAAAAGTGGTATCTTAAATAGATCCTTGACACAGAATACCTATTCTGAGCATTTATTGATGTTAATTTTGATCAGCTAGTAAAGACTTAAATCCAGTTTGAAAATTATATCATCACAACAATATTTAACCACTCTTAAATAAGACTCAATGGCAGAAGCGCATTCCCTGGACTAAGGAGACAAAGGATGAGACTGTCGTCCCACATCCTCTTGTCAGATGAAAATAAATGTTAAATTTTATTTTGAAATCAAGGTCCCAGAGCCTGGAAGAAGAGGGGAGAAGTACCGAATCAAAGCTGCTTAAGGGTCAGTGTGAACTTTCTCCAGTCAGCACTGATTTGGGGAACCATGTCATCTGCTGGTGTAGGTCGAGTGTTTTATTAAGTCCAAAGTGAGAGCAACCTCCTACAGAACCAGGACATCTTAAAGCCCTTCATGTTTACCACTGATGATAAGCTTCATGAATATGTGGATTTCATTTTTCACCAGAATCTTGTACCCACTGGCACTGTCAAAGCACCAATACCTGGTTTAATTACCATTTCATCAATTTGCTTCACTGACTGGTAAATTCCTAAACCACATAAAAAATCTATGAGTACCCAACACTGCAGGAAACAAGCTGAAGGCCAATATCAAAACATCCTGGGTTTCCTGAACACCTCAGCAGAACCATCACCTGATATCCTCCATGCACTGCTGCACTTATTCATGCAAAATGAGCCCTGACCAAGGATTGCGAGCATATAATGTACATGAACATACTTATGTGACATTTCTGTATTAAAGCGCTTCTTTTTTTGTCTTATTTAATATTGTAATTTGCTTTAAAAATAATTTTGGGTTTTCATTAGCTGTTAGTCATAATCAACAAATTTCTTACAGAATATTTACAGATGTTTGTGTATGAGGTTCACATTTTGAGTTGAATCACAAAATATTTTCCCTTTTTGATGATATTCTAGTTTTTTGAGGTGCACCTCTATTTATCCCTTTTACCTCCCTGTGTGCGATGTGATGTTTGTGTTTCAGTGATTTTAAATAGGCAGGTAATGATGATGGACTGTTAGTTTATTTGAGTATAAGCATGTTAGATCTTTGTTCTACTTTTGGTGTGGATGATTGATGGTGATGACCTCTAAGGTCAAATCATGACCAGTACCTACTCTCTGACTCCCTGACCTGTGACCTGAACCCACACCTCCCTGTGACCCGACAGCATGGAGTACTCCCCCAGCTTCAATCCCATTGCTTTGAAAGATTCAGCCCTTTCCACCCACAAACCCATCGAAGTGAGGGGCCCTGGGGGAAAGGCCACTATTGTTCACGCTCAGTACAACACACCAATCAGCATGTACTCACAGGACGCCATCATGGACGCCATTGCAGGACAGTCACAGGCTAAAGGACACGACAGGTGAGACCTCCCATCTTCACTCGTTAGTTTGATATTTCATCATATTGGGTCAGTTCATCCAAATTGGAAGAAGACTGAGAAGGGGAATAAAAACTTGCTTTTTACAGCTAAGTTAAAAGCAGCATATTAGTTAAAATCCTAAAAAGAGACAAATCATTTATAAAAAGTTAGGAATCTAACTTTTTACAACTGAGCAATCTAATGTATGCGTTTGAGCAACACAATGCGTTAATGTTTGGCAGATATTGTCGTAGAAAACTGATGAAACTGTTCAACTACAACCAAATACAATCTGCTTTGTCAATGTTTCAGTTTTAAACAGTTTGGGTGAACTGGCCTTTTAAACCAAGCAGTGAAGCTTTTGAGGAGATGTCAAAGGACCCATAATAAACTAATTTACAGGTTTTAAGGGGCATTAGCCGGAATATATTTATATATTTTAAAGTTAAAAAAAACTATGATAAAGGTGCCTTCAGTCTCCAGGAACCTGTCAATAGTTTCCTTTCTATTGTTTGTACACTACAGGAACTGAATTTTATATGATCTGTTTGTATATTTTTAGAGACCTTTGAGAACCAAATTGATCATAGGTGTGCTAGCACCTCCGATAGATGTCCATTTATAACATTTTGTCTTAGCTTCTGTACCTTTCAAGACTCCCAGGGTAATGTTGGTCCTCTGATAGTTTAAAAATTAGTAGTTTTAAGCAGGTTGTACGGGTTCTTTGCTGTGCAAAACCTCCCCCAGTAAGGCAAATACAACACCTGTCAGAAGCTTGCATTTGTTCATCATGGATAAAAATCTCCTACATTTTTGGATTTGAGAAGATTTGTCCATCCATCTATTGTCTTCTCCTTATCCTCAATCGGGGTCATAGGGGTGAGATTTCCAAGATAAAAACCAGACATCCCTCTGCCCTGTGTCACTCTCCTACTTATTGTGGTCAATCCCAAGATGTTCCCAGATCAGAAGGAATACAAAATTAGTTCTGGGTGTCTCCTCCCAGGCTCATCTGCCCTGAAAACCTCCAAAAGGAGGTGCTCAGATGGTATCCTGATTAGATCCCCGAACAACTGAAAGGATGTATTTTGAGTGATTGCACAACAAACAACTTTGACAAATTTTAAAATAAAGTATTGGATACACATATTTGAATGTCGTCCGTATTTTTTACTATTCAGACATAAGCAGATTCAAACCACTGGGCTCAAAAATATGCATACATCCTCACTAATGCTTCGTTAAGATTCCCTTAGGAAGTTGTACCTCAATTCTACGCTTTTAGGACACCGTGGTTCTTTTCAAGAATTGGCAGGGTTAATATAAATTGGTTGTTTTCTTTGCAGAGACCCACAATCTAACCATAGTCCACAATTTTCTATTAAAGTTGTGGTAGTGGTTCCAAAAGTTCAATGGTTTCCAAAACCAGTTCCAAGATGTGGTGTGTGGGATCACTGGCTAGTTGAAACACTCAGTTTTGTCAACGTTTCAAGCATCCGACCAAAACGCTCTATATTAAACCAAAGAAACCATCTGCATTACTCTCCAAAGTGAAGCAAGATTGACACTGCCATGAAAAAGGTGCTGATTTAAGAATAAAAATCAACACCATAAACATTGACCAAAATTAGCACCTACAGATATGGACAAGTGAGATACTTTCTGGAGAAAAGTTTTAAGATCTGATGAGACAAAGATTACAGGAAGTATGTTCGAAGTAGCCAAAGTGATGTTTCCAAGCCAAACACCACTACCAAATGCAAAGCATGGTAGTGGCAGCACAATGCTGTGGGACTGTTCTTCTGCCAAAGGTACTTATGCCTTCCACAAAGTGGAGCAATGATGAAATGGACAGCTGTAAAACTCTACAACTTCACATGGAATCAGCAGGAAAATGGTTGGAGCTTAGAAACAGTTAGCTGTTGTATCCAACCAATGACATCAAACACTCATCAAAGCTAGTTTTGAAATGGATAAAGTGATCTTAACATTATTTTTTTCAAAAGCCCTGACCCCAGTTATCCTATACATATGTGGTTTATGCCTAAAAACCAGACATAAACCACAACTCATCCGATTCAGCCAAGAAGAATGGTCAAATCTCCTTTAGAAGTATACCAGAAGCAAGCAACTAAGGGACATGTAACTCAATATTAGTGACAGTGTGTAAATATATTTGGGCCTTTATGGATTAGAAAACATCAACCATAAATTGAAACGTGTGCATCAGATTTTAGTTTTTAAATTTTTGATTTTTCTGTTCCTTGATCATGTTTCAGATTTTTTGAATGCACTTTGAGAAGCAGTTTGGGATTTGTATCCATGAAAGGTGCTTTATAAATGTTCTGCCTTACTTACTGCAGCATATTTTCACTCCAAGCTTAAAAAAGGAATTGTTCAGATGCATTTTTAAAAGCCCAAAATGACAACATGATGAGTGTAAACTTCTGACAGACGTAATCAGTTATAAAGAGATGTTGGTGGATAAAGCATAGCCTTAAAATGACATGCTCAGACACTCCGATGATAAATAAGCTTTAGAAACTCAAAGACAGTTTCTATTAATAAAAATCTTGTTTGAAAAGGCATAACAGTATAATACGGCCTCTTAAAGCCTACGCTGCTGTAAATAGTATGCCAACAGTAGAATATGTTTGGCTTTTCTTTCTTGGCTTGTCTGTCTGTGCTGTGTACTCCTCTTTGCCTTTCATCCACTTTCCTCTGCTCATCCCATCCAACAAACCATCCCCACCCATGATCTGTCCTCCACCCATCCCTCCCTATCCTTCCTGAACGTGACCCCAGCGAGGAGGTCAGCTCTCCCTTGGCGTGAGTACATCGCCGTAGTTTTTCCACTCTCTTCAAACCCATGGCTGCTCTTTGCCGTAACAGCTTGTGCATTGCTTCAGATGCCCCATAAGCTAATCGCCCACTGCAACCAACAGCCTCGCTCTGCTCACTTTTTTATGTACGTGAATGTATATATTAATAATGGGTTGTGTTTGAGAGATAAACCGTCCAACTGTGACCCTTTCATAGATTCTTTAAGAGAAGTACTTCCATGTACTTCGGACAAAGTGTGACAGCGCAGCTTTTGTTTGAGATGTCTAGCATTACGTAATCTGGAATAAGCGATTTCATCCGATGGCATTTAACAGAAAGGGAATACTATGATCATGTACTTTTAAAAGATGACAAAAACTACAACTCACTTCGCTAACCCTCTGAGGAGTGCTGGTGCTTATCTCCATCTTATAAATACAACTTTCCAAATCAAAATTATGACTATTTTATTTATTTTATTTATTTTTTATGTATTATTCTAGGGACAGATATTGGCTACTATATCAAAAATCTCATAAAGATTGGTTGATAATTGTTTCCTCTGGTTTAAAGTCATACTATACTTTAGTATGTCATAACTAGGAATTTAAAAGTCAAAACTATGTCTTCATTTATGACTTCAAATATCAGACAATGTATAATCATAATTATGGCATTAAAGGTTAAAAGTATGAGTAATCATGACTTTAAATATACCAAGGCTTTTATTTTTATGATTATGTCACTATAGGATGATTAAAGCTTTGGAAGTTTATATTCTTTATTTTTTTATTGTTCTAAGTGAGGCAAATGTGCTTCCATAAATTTAAACATCCATCAATTGACTAGAACTTAAATGTGCAGGGTTATGGATCGATTGGGGGTCTATCTCCAGCAGTCATTGGTTAAGAGGCAATCAGGGGACATTCTAACATTTCCCACTATTAGATCATTTTATGCTGTAGTTTAAATTTATTTTTTGTGTTTCGTAATTAGGACTTTGACAGTCAAAACGGACTTTAAGTCTCCTGATTATGTCTCTAAAATTCAAAATTCTATGTCTTCCACATTTATCATTTTTAAAGTAAAAATTATGACTTGGAAAGCCAACATGACATACCATATGCCCTTTTTTTTCTTTTAGACAGCGAAATTGGTTCTATATAGTTTTGTTTTTGTTTAATTTTACACAAAAAAATAATGCATTGCTGGAATTAGTGAGTCTTATTCTACTTGTTACAGATGTAAACTAGCTGAATAGTGCCCCCTAATGACGGTAGCTAAAGCTTACAGTAACCAAGCCGGAAAAAAAAAAAAGACGGGACCAATTTTCCAAAAGGGTAGTTTCTAGATTAGAGAAAACAATGTTTTGACATAGTTTAGACTTTACATGTGTATCTCTGACGACTGAGTATCCTCTCTGCCTTGCAGTGGAGTTCTCCCAACCAAGGAGTCTGTGGTGGACTGTGCATCTCCCGTTTACCAAGCAGTGATCAGGCCAGGGGACACAAACCAGGACATGTCTGAATGGGCTCGCCGTGCCGCCAACTTGCAGTCGAAAAGCTTCAGGATCCTGGCTCACATCACTGGCACAGAATACAGTCAGTACCCTGGCTCCTCCTCCAAATCTTTCTTCTGGCCTCATATTATGGCTACCTGCCTCTCTGCTCTCCCCTCTTTTGTCTTCTCTGATTATTTCTGAGCCTTCATTTGTGAATCCACTTCTGAACTTTTGTCTTCACAGTGCAAGATCCAGATGAGGAGGCACTGCAGAAATCAAGGTAAAGGGCTATTCTACTCTTCTTAGAAACTACGTTTTGAGCTATCTGTGGTATTTTAGAACACCAAAAACACACCTCATGCCAACACGTAAGCACGTTGGTGTTAGGGTGATAGTTTCGGCTTGTTTTGCAGTCTCAAAACCTGTCCACATGGCAGTGACCAACTCAAATACGAACCCCTCTGTATAGCAAAGTATATTAGGCGTCAAATATGAGGCCATCTGTGGGTCGTCAACACAGCTTCAAATCGGAACCGAATGGCTAAAAACTGAAACAAGGGTGCCATGATGGTCCAGTCAAAGCCCAGACCTCTGTGCAATTAAAATGTTGACTCTAGGACCTCAAGAGAGCTGTGTGTAAACAAATCTCTACAAAATATCAACAAATTGGAGTCAAGTTTATATGTATAGCACATTTCGGCAACAAGGCAGTTCAAAGTGCTTTACATCATGAACATAAAAAAAAAACATCAAACACATCAAGATGGTCACCAGTTGTGAGACCAGTAACAAACATTCAATTTTAACAAGTGAAAATATCAATACATATCAAATATGTTGGTCAATGTTCCTGTTATTATGGGTCAAAGGCAACTCTAAACAGGTGGGTTTTCAGCCTGAATTTAAAGGAACTCAGTGTTTCGGCTGATTTGCAGTTTTCTGGAAGCTTGCTCCACGTTTGTGGAGCATAGGAACTAAATGCTGCTTCTCCATGTTTGGTTCTGATTCTGGGTATGCAGAGTAGACCAGAACCAGAAGATCTGAGTGGTCTGTAGGGTCGATACAGCAACAACAGGTCTTTAATGTATTTAGGTGCTAAGCCGTTCAGTGATTTATAAACTAACAGAAGTATTTTAAAGTCTATTCTTTGAGCTACAGGGAGCAAGTGTAAGGTATTTAGAACTGGGGTGTTGTGCTCTATCTTCCTGGTTTTAGTGAGAACACGAGCACCAGCAGCATAGTATTGAAGAAAATCAGTTGCTGGACAGGGAGGGGCTGCTGCTCAGGGAGCAGAGTTCACAAGGATTACTCAGACATACATAAATCATGCAAAATACCACTTTGGGCATGATTTTTGATGAAGGAATAGCATCATAAAACAAAAATCAAAAAAATTAATTTTGCACAATTTAGGCCCTTTAAAGCAAAATCTCAAAACTTCAGCTAGGAAGTTAAAACTTGGGCACAAAGTGGTCTTCCAAAGGGACAATGACCCGTATCATACCAACAAATTGTTTGAGACAACAAAGTCAATGTTTTGAAAAGTCCCTTTGAAAAGTTGTGAACAGATCTGAAAAGGTGTATCTGAGCAAAGGCGACATGAACACCGGACTCTGTTGCCCAGTTTGGACTGGAGGAATGGGCCTAAATCCCAGCAAACTAGTGTAAGAAGCTTTAGGAAGGAAACTGAGAACATTTGACCCAAGTGACACAGATTAAAACCCAATTGCACCAAATACCAAGGACATATAAGTAAACTTCAGAATAAAACAAAAAAAGGATTAAACAATTAATTCCCCCGTTACTCTGGCATTTGTCAAATAGAAATAATGTTGGTAACCGAAAACAAAAAATATTTAGTCTGATTTAAGTTCAGACATTGAGTATGTGGTTTCAACTATCTGAGATATATGCCATTTATACCCACCTGACTGGTACATTTCTGCTAATTCTCTGTGTTGCACATAAATCATGCAGGAGTAACAGACATGTACAGAGATTGAAGATGCAACGTTACCTTCTCAGTATGTCAATGCCATGTAGAAACGCTGAGCAGTTTTGCAAAACTGAGACCAAGGTATCCAACACAGGACCAGGTACCAGACATCTGCAATTTCTCTTCTGGGAAAAGGCTTTTGGAGTGAATGCCTTTAATAAGAATAAGAATTCCCAGATAAAGTTAGAAGAAAATAATGCAGTTTCTAGGAAAAAATGCTAAAGTAAGCTGCTTTCGCTGATGTGACCACCTGTTGTCTTGTCATCTCCACCAACAGAGAGCGGTTCGAGTCAGAGGTGAAGGGGCCGCGCTTTGCCAAGTTGAAGAACTGGCACAACGGATTGTCCGCACAGATCCTCAACATCCAGTAATAAAGAGGAGAAGGAAATCCAAAGAGAGGGAAAAGTCAGGGAAGGACAGAGGACATGTAAACATGGGAAGAAGCCAAGGAGTGAACAGGAAGTGGGGATAAATTATGAGAAAATGAACAAAAGGAGGAGGAATCTCCTCAGGAAAGTGAGCTATTGCTGTTGCCTAGATTAGTAGAAAGTGTATTACTTAATAATATGAGTATGCTATGTGTTTATAAATTATAGTGTCAATTATCTGTCACCTATTTAGTCCTGCTCTCACATTAAGGTTTTTTTCATTGCCTGTTTATTGGAGTTCTCTTAAACTAAAGGGAAGATGTACAAAAGAAAACAAATATTTAAGTGAAATGCAAAAGTGTTTCTTTTTTTTTTTTTTTTTTTTTTTTTTTTTGCTCCTGGAGATAAATCACAGATGTATGGATTTAAAAAAAAAAACTATATGAGCATGTTTATCAGATGTGATGGCAAAAATAATACACAGTTTATCCATATGCACAGCTGCAGTATGTAAAAATGCACTCAGAAATGTACTGATATCAATGTTAATAAATGTTTTATTAAATCTATACAGACACTGTGGTGTTTTGATATGAAGTGTGACAAAATTAAAGCACCGAGCTGAGATTAACAGAGAACCGAGCATCAACATGTAGCAGTCACTGTTTCATTTAGTAGGTAGCTCAGAAACACGTTTGAGAAAATTAACCTGTAACAATAACAGCTTGCCATATTGTCACACTGGACAACTAAATTACCAAAAATCTATTATCAAAAACAACTATTCTATTCTTTGGTATTTCAACAAAGAAAATAAAAAGCAGAAGTCTCACAAGTACAGTTAAACAAAAAATGTGTATAGCACTCTAGTCTTTAGTTTTTTTTTTCTTCATCCTCATTTTCTCCCCATCCATATTTTGCTGAATTGTTGGTGTTACTAATCAGTTTCTGGTTGCTCACAAAATCAGCAAGTATTTGCAAGAAGTGTCTTTTGAAATTGTATGGAACGAGCAGAATCCCCTTTGGTGACTCAACAGGAAGCTAGCTCCTCTTCTTGGTCCACAGGCTCTGCATCAATGGCCGTCTCAAACCATTTGGCCTTCTACTGATGACGAACCCCAACCCTTTCCTGGGGTGACACAACAAACTCAGTCAACTTGCATGTGACCGACGTCCATGTAACCGATGAGCGCCTCAGAAACATTTAAGTTAGCTTTGCACACAGAGCAGAGCGCGAAAAGTGTTTTCATGAATCTATAAATCCTCTCCTGATGCCTCAGACAAAACGTGAACAGTAGACATGTCTGGGCAAAAGAAGATGTCTGCTTACCCTACTCAGAAGTAATATTTACTTGTATCATCAGCAAATTGACAAGCAAATGGAAGCAAACAGTTGCGCACTAAAGATGAACTTTTAAAAATAAATAAAGTAAAATAACTGCAATAATTTCACATACTTCAATAAAAGATATATCTTGTCTTCTGTGTTGCAAAACAAGAAACGACACATGGATTACAGATTTCTCTAAATGATGGCCGAATTGTACCCTGCTTATCGGTTTTGCCGATATGTTTGTCATATTGTAATTAATTCAATTTTTTTGTTCTTAACCAGAAATAACCCTATTCCTTCAAAAGAAAGGGTTGTCGTGGCATCAAAAATGGTATCCCGCATTGAGTATTTTTCTTGCTAGCGGTACTGAGTTGGAAATGTTAGTATTGTGACAATAATACTAGAGACATACCCCAGAAGATTTATAGCGGCAACTGTAGTGAATGGTGGAGCTACAAAGTAGCTGAATAAAAATCACACCACACTATTCAGATTTAAATTTTGCAAGCTTAAAAACGGCTCCATCTTCTTCTACAATTATGTTCTATTTTATGTTTGTCTATCCCATAAAATACAATAAAGTTTGTTATTGTAGGCTGACTAAATGTAAAAATGTATAAGGGATATGTTTCACAGGGCACTGTAGTCTGTTTAGTGAAGCCAAAGTTTTTTTGCATGTAAATTAATTGATCTCTGTCACAATGCTGTGTCATGACGTGCTGTAAAAACAAGAAGGCCTCGCAGTTATCACCGTTTGAATCAGGTACAAACACTGACAGCAGAAAACGCTGAGGCCCGGCGGCAGGTTTTCTTCTGCATCCCATATATGCTCTTTTTTTATCACTCCATCTTAAAATCTGAACACACAAATCCTGCTCCGCTGTTGCATCAGTGTCCTCCCAGAACTGCAATGCTGTCAAGTCAGCATGTTGGAGTAAAACAGATGAAGGAAGAGGAAGAGGAGGTGGCTGTGACTCACTCAGGTGGAGATGACGAAGCACTTTTTGATCCCTTCCCAACGACAAAATGGCTGCCGGTCCTCTTTATCTATGCATTAATTAGATGGGAATTGTTGCAATAAGGCTGGAAAAGGCACTGTATTGATTAGTACACAAACTGATGTGGAAGAGGGGGAAATGACATCACATGTCAAGATTACATGACAAAATGTCAGCTGGTTGGCCGATTACATAATATGGGTTTGCATTCAGACCAGAGTCGGTCTCAATATGCAACCACAGAGGCTGAACTGATTATAACTGGAGAGTGACGAATGAGAGGTGGTTGTAGGGGCGGGGATGCTGCATGGAGGAAAATGCTGCAGCATCCAGCCATCTCTCTGGCCTCCTCCTTTTCTCCATCTCGTCGATAGCTGCTCTCTCCTCCTCCCCTCTCTCCCTCAGTCTGCATGCTGTGGCCCTGCTGTGCACTGCTATCGGCGCTCTGTCGTAGCAGCAACAAGAGGAGGAGCTAAAAGAGGCACGCGCACACACTCTCTGACATCCCACATCATCATCATCATCTCTTCTGCACGCTCACTGTAAGCACCAGCCAGGCCTGTTCAGAGCAGGGGAGCTCAGCAAATTCATCGCCCACCATGGATGTACTGATGAAAGGGTTCTCCATGGCCAAGGAAGGGGTGGTGGCCGCCGCAGAGAAGACCAAAGCGGGGATGGAGGAGGCAGCAGCCAAGACCAAAGAAGGGGTGATGTATGTAGGTATGTAACGTGAAAAAGAAGATGTTTTAGAAAAGTTGATGGATCCAGATTTTTGGTTTGATGTGCAATCATTTTAAGCATTTCCCCCCCCCCTCTGGTTATCTTCGGGTTTTCTATCTGGATGAAATCAAGCGAAAGAAACACGGGGAGGAGGAGGAGGAGGTAGGAGAAGTGAGTGCCGTCAAAATCCTGCTGCAGGACTGCTGCAGGACGCAGGGTGTGGGGACTGAAAAAGTGACGATGAAAGATTCAGACGGGGTAAAGAAGTTGTAGCTGGACATTTCGAGGTGAAAACCTGGGGCAAAAAATAAAAATGGGCTGGCTTTAATCACGTCTAGAGGATTCACAATCCATCAAGTGAAACAGGCTGCAGGGGGATGCTAAATGTAGCGCAGCTAAATACTGAAGGTCGGTTCATGAGGGTATTCATTAAAACTATTTTTAGAAATGAAAATTTTTGTCAGAAAAAAAACAACTAAAATGCAACCCATTTTTCCCCCTCTTGCTGCTATTTCCAGCGTTTTTAATTTTAGCTCCAGCAGAGACTGCGTCACATCTCAAGGTTACCACCAGAGGAGGGGAGGGGAGACAAGACAGAGGGGTGGGTAAAGTAGGAGGTGGATGAGAAGGTTAGCGGGAGTCTCGGTTGTTGGCCGCAGTCCGTCCCTTCCACATCATCTCTGACGTCAGGTTGCTGCTGCAAAACCTTAATGGTGGCGTCCTAAAACAGGGGCATGCAGGAGTCAATGTCAGGAGATGGGAGAGAAAGAACGAGCTGACACGGAAGCGTCACCCTGCTCTTTCCTTAATCTGGTCTTAATTCAGCATCATGTGCAAGTGCCGGTCGTGTTTGTCAGCACAACCAGCTCTTGAAACCATCATGCGGTCACAGAAAGAAGAAATAGAACGCTGCAGAGACTAGAAAGAGAAAAAGAGGGAGAAAAGATGTGCTCGCTCAAGTGAGGAGGGTCGATGTCTCTTACAAAGGCGACAGTATCCGCCTGCGGTTGACTGCACATGTGTCAGCCTACGAATAAACAGTAAGAAGCAGTCGTGGTTGATTGTGTGGGCTTTATGGCCTTTTACCCAGAGCAGTACCACCTTGGGGGCATCTGAGCTCTTTATAATAAATTTTAAAGTCGTCTCCTGCTGGTGATCCAAATATGCTTTCTATTGTTTCTTTGCATGTCCGTTCAACAGGGAATGGGTGCAGACAAAGGTTTTTGCATGCTGTGAGTACTGTAACACCACATCACATTATCTGCCTTTTGTTTCAGTTCTGCTGAAAGCTATTGAAAAAGAGTAGGATTGATATCATGCCCAACTTTCTGATTAATTTGACTTATAACCATCTGGCCACATGGGGGCAACGGTGTATTATGGAGTATGGGATATTGAAATTTCAAACTCCAACACTGAGTTGATCCTTAAATATGGAAAAAATGTATGGAATGAGATGGTAACTTCACAGCAGAAATGAGGTACCCTTGCCATGATTGCAGGAAAACACTGAAATCCACACATTTGATCCCAATACACATGCACTATTCAGAGCAGGATCGGAGGTCAGGAGTTAATATTTTATCAAATAAGCTTCCTTTTCCCACATTTAGTTCTCCATAAGTTCTTTTCAATCAGCCAGCAGACATGGAACAACAGCAAATAGAGTGAAAGTAGCTTAAAAAATTGAGTGTACAGCTTTACTTAATGAAGGTGCCATCTAAATTGCAGAATTCAGGGCTTCTACACTGGGCTAATTCTGCTTAAAATCCAAAATACCATATTAAACTCAAACTAGTTTATTCTGCACCGAACATAAGAAACTGTTTGAGATTTTCTCTTTTCATTTTATTTGTGAAATAACAAAAAATTTAATTTAACTAGGACTGGACCATTTACGAAAAAAAAGCATATAGATAAAATAGAACCCATATTGATCGATATCAGTAATTATCAACAAAAATTCAAAACATATCTTTTGAGTGCAGCCCTGGCCATTTTATGCAGTTGCTTGATGACCTATTTTTAGATAAAGAACACTGAATTCAAACTCAACCCTTTATTCAACCAACGTTTTTACCAAAACTGCAAGTTTTTAACTGGTGAAAAGGTCTGGAAGTAGAACATTGGTTCTAATAAAAGATCCAAACATGTGTAACCATGTTTTTTTTTCACCTGAGGGAAATGAGGGATTTTTATATACTGGTGTTCTGTCACAGGCTCCCATGCAATCATGAAACATTGGTTATTTTTACTTTTTTCAGAAAATGATGCTTTATTGAACCTTTCACAGCTTTTATCAAATCAGGGTCACTAAAGAGCAATTCCTCTACTGATTTTTTTTTTTTTTTACTAGAGCACCATATTTAGATCTTAGACATTAATATTTCATAAAATATTCCCACTAATCCAAGCAATCTTCATTTATTTAGGCAAGATTTAGATTGAGATTATCATTTATAGCTGGGATTATTTCTTGCTCTGATAAACCATGTACTGTGCATCACCTTCTCCTGAGATCCAGCTCTTGTTCATAATTTAAAAGGTCTCGACAGTCTGTCAGTGGCACAGCTTGTTCTGCACAGGAGTGATGGAAAGCGTGCCACGGCCCTCAGGGGGTTCCTTTGATTGAAATGAGTAAAAAAAAACGTGTTTCACTGCAATGTGTGAGTGTGAGTGTGTGTGTGTGTGTGTGTGGTGTCCTGCAGTACTGCTCCGTACCCAGGCACGTGGATGGCGTACCTCGGAGAGCGTGCAGAGAGCCAGGGTGGGGGCAGGAGGCAGGGGAATGTGGTGTGGAGGCATGAGGCAGCCAAATCGCAGGTTCTGCATCTGTTCTGACAATCTACAGGGAAACGACGCTCAAGCTGATGCTCCTGCTTATGTTCTGCATATTTTATTTGCCTTTAACTGTTGCCTCTGATCTTTCAGAGTGGATATTTCCCTCGATACATCCTTCATTTCTGCAGATTATGTAACTGGAGTTTAATCGGCTCGGGATTCATGCTGCAGTGAGCGCAGAGCTGTGGAGAAGAGGGTGTGGGGTGGTTTTTAATTGTTTGGGAATTTATTAGGTCAACAATTTTTTTAAAAGATCCCAAACATCCAATATCTTGAATTAGGAATATAAAAAGACACAAACCTAACAGTGATTTATGGAACAAAAGAAGAGAAGAAACATTCAAACGTTGCATTAGAAATGATTCATACCCTTAATCTTTTTCACATTTGGTCACATTTAGCCAATCATCTGTGTATTTTATCGGGAATATACCCAATAGTAATGATTAATGGTTTTAGATGTTTGAAAATAAAATTCTCAGAAGACTGCAGTGCATTTGGATCCAGACCTCTTTACTCTGGTAGTTGTAAAAAAAATACAATTTATAGTTGACTTCTGTCAGAAGTCAACTATAAACAAACTGCCCCTGTGTGTAATTTAATCTTAGCATAAATACTGCTTTTCCATTAAGATCAAAGAGGTTTGTTAGAGAACAATAGTGAACAAATAATAATGACCAAAAAACCCGTGATAACTCTGGAGGATCTGCAGTGATGCACAGCTCGGGTGGGAGACTATTAGTTGTTATATCCAGCCTAGCCAAAGTAGAAGACTGGCAAGAAGAAAGCCATTGTTGAAAGAAGAATATAATAAGTCCTGCTTGCAGTTTGCTACAAGCCATCAGCCTAAATGCAAAACATCAAAATATATGACCCTGAACAAACGTCTGCACCATGGTACATGGGGGGTGACAGCAACATGCAGTGGAGATGTGTTACTTCACTAGGGAGGGGAGAACCAGGCCCAGTAGATGGGAAGATTGATGGAGCTATATACAGGGAAACACGGGAGAAAATATGTTAGAAGGTGCAAAAAACCTGAGACTGGCACCTTCCAGGGGGAAATAACCTTAAAAAACAATGGAATGGTTGAGATCAAAGTATTTTCAGGTGGCAAAATGATACAGTCAAAGTCTAGACCTGAATAAAAATTATAATCTGTGGAAAACCCCAAAGCATGATGTTCTGAGCTTTGATTATTTTGCAAAGAAAAATGAGCAAAACTTTGTGTCTAGATGTGTAAAGCTGGTAGAGATGCACCCCAAATGACTTTTAGTTGTGCAAACAGTAAAAGGAGGTCCTGCGAAGCATTATGTGTGGAGGCTGAAAATAAATGCATGCTGCAGTTTTCAGATTTTTATTGGTAAAAAAATACTACTTTGTCCTGGTCCATCACCTAAAATCGTCATTAAATACTCCAAACTGTGTACCTGTAATGTGACAAAATGTACAAACGTCAACTTGGTTGTGTTCAGTTAATTTCATGTGTCCACTTAATTTCTCCATTGTTTTGCAAAGAAAAACAAAATAAAAAGAGAAGCTCATCCTTTATGTAAAAGTCTTGTGGTTTTATTTGTTAAGGAATAAAAATTGGAAAAAGGTCCTTCTTTGAGAAAAACACAAAAACTGTGAAATGTGTCAATTTTCTCCCAGAATGCAAAGTTTTTATAGATTAACTACATTTCTATCTTCTGTGGTCTGTAGGGAACAAGACGAAGGAAGGAGTTGTGTCATCAGTAAACACAGGTAAGAAAAACTCAGTTTACTTACAATTACTTTATGGCCAGCACTGATCTCCAGTTTAATTTTGAATTTGACCTGCTGACTCCAGCTACTAAACAAAAAACTGTCAAACTATTTTAATCAACTAGTTAAACGCAATAAACATTGATGATGAAAGACAAAATGTGATATATGTCCTTTCATAGAAGAGATAGCTTTAGATGCAACAGAAATCGGAAGCATCAAAAATATCGACATTTATACATTGCACCATAATTATGCCCCAAAGCTTTGGCCTATTTAAATAAAAACAAAACAGAATTCCTTAAAGTATATGCCGTTTGTTGTTGTGTTTAAGGACAGAGAAAAAGTGTTGTCACTGTTTCTACTTAACATTTAGGGCAGATGAATAGAAAACTTTATTCAGGGACAGAAGCTCTTATGTTAAACATGAAACTGGCATTCTTCAGCAGTTTACATCTACACTGATTTACTGTTTTACAAAATATAAAAGGTATATAGCCACGTAATATGCTTATTAAAAAAAGACCAAAAACAATTTGATCATGATAAAATAAGGTTATATACACCAAGCCTCCATCTTGAGTGTTTTGATTGTCAATTTGAGCCAACAGATAATTTGCTCTCGGGCACGATTAACAAATATAAAGGGATGTGGCAACATCTAGCGACAGTATCGCAGAACTATTTGCTTAATTTATAAATCAATTGTAAATAACGCCGGACCGAGCCTGACCCTCTGCAACGCTTCACGGTAAAACGGCAGCTCGGCGTGATCGAAGACCAACGTTATTAATTAAATACAAAGATCTACAGCAACTTTAAGAGCTTCATATCAGAACATTTACTCACATCAGTCAACTCTGCGGTCACATCTGAGCCTCGCCAGGTTTAGCATCCGCTTCAGCGAACAGCAATGTTCATACTGTATTCCCAGCGACATTCCAGTCTTTTCCCTCTTGGAATCATATTTTTTGTGCATTTTTTGACCATTCTGCATTGTTTCGCTGGAGTTGCTCGTAGCCTTTAGCCACTTCCTTGTTTTAACCCCTGCTGCACAGGCACAGTAATTCTGTTAAAATCGTAAATAAACATAAAAAGGCTTTATTTACTAAAAACTGAGAAAAAACAAACCATAAAACAAAATAACAACTAATATGCCAGCAGGACGTGATAATCATTCATAAAAACTTTGTATGCAACCAGAGTGAGCTACTGACATAAATTTTAAAAAGTCAAATAATGTGGCTAAGCACCTTTAACAAAATCTTCAATGTCAGTTCAAACGATTGTCAAACATGCCAACGTCAGCATATGACAGATTTGTTTATGCCCACTTTTTAAAAAATATTGATAGCGAATATCTTAAACTATTCACCAAAAATCCTACTGCTCTAACTTGTCAGCCTTTAAACTACATCCATGGATGCAGGTAAATGCCTGAGGTTCACCAAACATCAAATCTCTCTGGGAAACTTGAGTATTTTCTTCGCAAAGATGGAGACCTCTTAGACATTCAAAAGTGACTAAAATGCGAGATATAAATCCATATTTGGATTGTTAATGTTGCTGATCCTTGGACTGCTGATGTCTCCAGGGAAAGCTCACCTCTATATCTGCAAACTAGGATGGATGTGATCCACTGTCATCTGCAGCAGAAAAAAAATATATACTTTCTACTGATGGGAACGCCACAGAACCTCCACCTAGCAAAAACAAAAGAATCCCATTCATCATCCAACTATATTAAATGCACTGTGTTGTACTGTGAAGAAGAATGAGGGACGTGTGTGTGTTAGTTGGACTGTATCTTGACCTCTGTCGTCTCTCTTGTGCCAGTGGCCAACAGGACCGTGGACCAGACCAACATCGTTGGAGAAACAGCAGTCGCCGGAGCCAACGAAGTGTCACAGGCGACCATCGAGGGGGTTGAGAACGTCGCCGCATCAACCGGAATGGTCAGTCAGGTCAGTTACCATGGAAATGTTACACCGCCCTCATCTTTCATGGAGTGGCTCTGAACGATTTGTTGGGTTGATCAACAAATGGAGCCTGATGAAACCTACAAAGTTGTATTTTGCATCGTGAGCTGCTATTTGGTCTATAGCCACTAGATGGAGACATTTCTTTCACAAAACACACAAAGACACGTTTTAATTGCAATACTGCAACACTGAAAATGCAGTGTTTGAAACATTACTCTTTTCAGTATTATGCACTTGTTTAGAAGGTTTTCTAAATATCTGCCTTTGAACTATTATTTTTGAAGACGAGATCTAACCCTCATCAAAGTTCTCGAGATTTCAGAGCAGGTCTATTTTTCTTCCAGTATGTCTGAATCCATCTTAAAGCACATAAACAAAAACGTCAGGTTTATGACCTAACAAATAATTTTCTTAAAATAAAGGCATGACATGTCGAACACAAGGATATTTCACTTCTATATGTGAAACTCCAATGTTATATGGAGTTTTTACAATCAGAATTCTACATTTCGAGTGTTTTTTCCTGTTAATTTAAAGGATTTCGCATTACAGCAAATGAAAACCCAGATTCCTGTTTTTCAGCTGAAGTAATAATACAATTTTAAAAAGCGTTGTAATACAGTGTGGCAGACCCTAGAGGGCTCTACCCACACCCAGGCTACAGACTAAAGATTTATAGATATGTCTGTTTTTAGCTGTTTCTGTTCCTCTGGTGTTCAGAGTTGGAAGTTTAGTAAACGAGGCGATCAAACTTAGCTCCTGTCTCATCTCTCTTACTCCTCCACAACAGAAATGTTATGACCAGAAGTGGGTAGTAACTAGTTACATTTACTCAGTAAAAGTACATTTGGTGGAGTAACTTTTTGAACAAAATGTACTTTTAGGAGTAGCTTTACTGCACTGTACTTTTTACTTTTACTTGAGTCAGACGTATCACTTCTCTTACTTGAGTAAAATTTCTGGCTGCTCTACATACTGCGAGTAACCTCACAAATAAATAACATATTTGTTTTAACCAAAAATGGACCAGAGAGACAAAAACCTATAGTTCATGTTAAAGTGAGACTTCTTATCTGTACACAAGCTTTGTTATTTTTAAGTTATTTTCTATCTGCTGAGCTCATTGAGCCATTTGGAGGTCAGATGAACGTACAGTAAACGGTATTTATTGTTGTTGGAAGTACTTTGTACTGTTCTAACCTACTGTATATACATTAGCGGCTGTAAGCATTGCTTTAAGTTTAATGTTGAAAAACAACGATTTAGAAATGTTTCTTCTGCCCGAATTTATTGTTTTGTAATTGTTATTTGTATAGCTTTCAATTTTGTCTTTAAAATACCAGAAATTGCACATAACCTTATATTTTTGTCTCTCCAATTAGGTTATTGTTTATATATTAAATAATCAGATGTTATGATCAGTTACTCAGTACTTGAGTAGCCATCTTACTGAATGCTTTTTTTACTCTTACTTGAGTAATTTCTTGGCTGACTACTTTTTACCTTTACTTGAGTAAAAATATGAAGTACTGCTACTCTTTCTTGAGTACAATTTTATGGATAATCTACACACCTCTGGTTATGACCAAGGATCATGAAGAAGAAAGTTGTCCAGCAGAGAGTCACTGGGACCCTCAATGGGGAGGGTAAGCCACAAAAGGTAATTGCTCAAGAAATTGGCTGTTCACACCGGGCTGGATGGATCCAGCTTATTAAAGGAAAGTTGAGTGGAAGGAAAAAGTTGTGCAGCAGGGACAACAGCCTTGGGAGGATTGTATGGCAAAGGTCATTTATTGGGTTTGGGTTTTCATAGGCTATTAGCCAGAATCATCAAAATAATAAAAAAAAAATAAGTGCTTGGATGGAATATATAACTGTGTAAATAATCTGTATCGTAGGCAACGCTTTTTCTTTTTGGACTTAATTACTGCAATAACAAAACTTTTCAAGTATACCCTAATTCATTAAGATGCCGCTGTGATTAAACCAGGAACTAAGTCTAGTGATCTTCCTATGCCGATCCTCCATTCCTTTACCAAGTATGAAGATTTACATTTTTTAGTTATTGCTTAATGTTAAAGAAACCCACAAACAGAACGTGAAAATAAATGTTATTTTTGAAGAAGGAATAAAATAATTAAACTTGCTCATTGATATACATTTGCATTTTATGGTTGATAATATACATACATTTCTGCAGTTATTGAATTAAAGTGTGAACAGCAACTCCTAACATGTGATCATCCGTTCTGGTTTCTGTTAATTTCTCTGTTAAATGTTCTCACATTCAACTCTTGTGACCTTCGAGCTTGAATGTGAAGTTTTTTTATTTAGTTCTTTGTTGTGTCAGTGCTTCTGTCTTGTGTGTTGTTGCTGCACTTCGAGTCAATTCACCCTTTCGTTAGTTTGCTCTCTCATGTCGTACCCCCAAGCGTTTCCATTTGTTCCCGCCCTTCTTAATAACGTACCTGAAAATATAAGTTTCGTACTCATGTGCTTAACCACTGCGTATCAGTTTTCATTTGGTTATTAACTATTGCAATGAAGATTAATAATCCAAATAATTTTCAAATACCATGTATATTTATTTATTATTTTTATGGTTTTAAGTTTTTGATATTAGGAAGTATTAGGGTTCTGGTCCCTGTTTGGCCCAGTTGACTCTTATGATACATGACAGATTCGGACCCTGTATCAAACCAAAGACTTATCTCTTAATTGACAGTGATCAGACAGAAAATGGGCATAGAATAGAGGGAACATTTACAGCAAAGGCGTCAATGTTGGGAATCAAACGCGGGAAGGCTGCAATAAGGTCTAAAGCCTTTTTTAGTGGGTCGCCTTCCTCAAATGAAAAGAACACCTGACAATCTGTTTGCAAGTAGTTTAAAGGTACTTTCACCCAAAAAATAAACGGTTGTCATTTGAAAAATGGTTGATAAAATGTGTCTTTCTGACCATAGGTTACAGCTCATGGTGACTGAATCAAGAGAAAAACGTAAATACGGAGGCAAACTTCCCAACATGTGAAGAAGAATCAGCCATTCATTCAGTTCATTCAGTACAATTGTCCAAACTGCAATAATGAGAACTAAAACTAGAGTCAGGTACAAATCTTAATGCTGCAGATACACTTAGCCAATCATTCACAAACATAAATTTGCATGCATGTTTAAAATGTCCAAGTAGCCATGTACCGATAAAAGAAACACTTTTATAAGTTATTTTTCTCACACTAAAAGACAAACATTTGCTTTTGAAGTAAAAAAAAATAATAATTGAGTTTTCTTCCAAGAAAAATCTGAAGCATTTATACACGGTTACCTGCTAAATCAGAGGCAGTAAAACAAGTAAAACTGGTGTCTGCTACATTTTAACCCAATTCACTCATGCAAATAGTAAAGAATACAGGACCCAAATATGGATCCCTGGAGGGCGCCCTCATGAATTATCAAGGAGCCGGAGGACACATAAACTAGAACAGCTTGTGTTCCACCATTCAAATGGTTTCCAAACTATTTACCAGCTTCTGAAAACGTCCCAATATCTACCGCCCTATAGCATTATAAAAACTATTTGAAATAATTGGATATGAAACATCCTGAAGGCAAATACAAATAGAAGCTTTGCAGATACAAAATGTTCCCATAGATGGCTCCTTTACGTTCCTGAAAAGCTGGGTACACAAACTTTGAAAGTACAAGACGGTGAAAGGGTGAAATGACCACTAGCTGCTGCTGTTGTTGTTGTGCTCATCATTTGTTTTGTTTGTTTTTTTCTTTTTTTATGCGGTTTGTGTCTCACTTGTTTCCCGGATAGGAGGAGCCCGTATACGAGGTATCTATGGGACAGCAGTGTTGGGGGGTCAGAGGTGTACCTTGGTTTGGTGGCAGGGAGGGGGAATGCCCTGCATGGAAAGTGATGGCTGCTGCTCATTGAATGTCTAATTTATTATTGTTATTCCTTTAAAATCTGCGGTGTATTGCGGGCTCGCAGCAACACAGGTGAGCATCAGGAGGAGTGATGGGAAAGCAATAACAAAAAATATATAACATGCCTATTTCAGCAAATCTTAAGTAATTGAAAACCCTTCAGAAACCTTGCTATTGTAGAAGAGCTGCAAGAAGAAAGTCCCTGTGTAGAAAAAGGTCTTAAGCTCTCCTGTTTGCTGTTTGACACCAGCCATGTCGGAGACACAGCAAACGTGGACGAACATGCTCTGGTCAGATGTGACAAAGCGTAATTTGCTTTGGGCCTACATGGAAAATGCATTGCGTGGCAGGAAAAACTCTTCACACAACCTCAAACTGCAACGTGCCTGTTTTGAAGCAAGGTGGTGGGAGCATCATGCTGCGGGAGAGTTGATGGGAACATGATTGGAGCTTCATAAAGGGCAAACCTGGAAGAAAACCTGCTGCACAAGACTTGAGACTGGAGCTCATTGTCACCTTCCGGCAGGAGAATTACCTTAAACAAAACAACTGATTAGATCCCTGCACCCATGTGTTAAACGGCTGAGTCATACTCTAGAAAGGACAGAAAAGAGAAAAGAAACCTGTGTAACTTCCTCCCAGTCACACAAATGCTTTTGTAAGAACCTGTAGACTGCTTCTTTCACTTTCCTTTCTGCTGCTCACCTTGGTGTAAGGTAACAGTTTTACTAAATTACACTAAATGTTTCATTCCTAACCATCTATGTCCTCTCCAGCTTATCACATCAGCTGGATTATAACACTTACAAATGTAAACTCATATTTTTGTCACACTTCGGCTTTACCTTCACAAACTGAAAACCTATAACAAACTAACTCTTTAAGTATCCTTAAGCATGTCTCTTAGTGTTGATTTTTCAGTATCAACTGCCGGTTAAGTTTCAGTTTTGCTCAGTTGTATTGACATGCTGGGAGAGTGAAGTTTCTAGCCTGCTGCCAACTCATTTCTTTTCATCGTTCCAAATAATAATAATAATAATAGTACTTCACCTTTTTTTGGTATGTTTTTAAACCATTTATCCTGTTTTCTCCACTACAGGGAGAGTATGGAGGAATGGAGCAAGGTGGGGAAGGAGGAGAGGTAAGAAGACAGGAGGAGATGATATGAAACTGAATGAGAAACAGTGCAACCTAAAAAGAAAGTATATGGGAATTAGATTAATTTATAGAGAATACAATAAATAATTTGCTTGCTGAACGTAAGATTCTGCCATGTTGAGGTCCAGTTTGTAGTTTGCCAACATCTATACCCAAATGCTGCAGATTAATATCAGAACCACAGTTTAAGGGGGTAGTAAAGTTTCTAAAATGTCTTAATCTGTTAACCTTTAGGTAGTGGTCAAAAGTACAGCAAGTAGTTTTCTTCCCTCTTTGCGAGAATCAAAGGAGTTTTCTGACAGCTTCACTGGACTGACCAAGGAACTCAGTGCAGATCTAAAACGGAGAATTGCAATGTAGTATTGTAAGATTTCATAGATTTGAAACAAAATCCATAAAAAATTAATAGTTCAGTAAAATTAGTAAAAAATCCAAACCTAATATGATGTTGCTGTCCATGAATTGTGTCTATAAATTATCACTTAAATATATACAAGCTATTTTTCTGGCAGAGCCAGAGAAAAACATCAGGTGTTAAAGATGAACCTGATTTAAAAATATCAAATCTGTAAAAACACAAGTTGTCATCCTTTCCCTCTTAAATCTGGCCATTTCTCCAACCAAACCTGATCATCTGGAAAACAAAAGACAGGTACTGTATCTAATGACAGAAAGTAGTAAGTCCACTAAAGCCAACGCTCTTGGAGCAAAAGTCGATGTTCTCTTCTATCTGAACAGCCGTAAAAGTGGGAGAGGGAAAGCAGTTTATATACAGATGTTTTTAGTAAACATGGTAAATTAAGTTGGGTAGAATTTATCCAACAGATTCATACAAATCTGACATTCAACACAATATTTTTTAAATTATGATGAGAGATTGAAATCTAAATTCAAAAAGTACTTCATTAATCCAAAAGGGAAATGAATTAGACCTCCTTTTAACACCTATTGACAGCCTTAATGAAGGTGTGTTAAACACATAGGAAAATAATTTCCTCTGTTATTACATTAGCATAAATTTACCCTAAACAATAATTATTTTTTTTGTTTTATTTTTAACAAAACCACTAGTAACTAGAAACTGCATTCTTTTTTTTTGTTTACTATATTACCTAAATTAAGATTTTTTACAATATTCTTAACTTTTTACGTTGGAAAGAGTCTGAACTCTTAACTGGTAATCCATGACCTCTGCTGGCTCACATCTCCAAGTCCTTGTCCAAAATGGGAAAGACTAGCAAACTTACCCTCAGGTGAGGTCAATGGATGTCATAAGTCAGCAACATGAAAATAGTTATCTGTTTAAACACACGCATATCTACAAAAGAGATAAGTTAGATTTCCTGTCCTATTGATAAAAAATAAGCTGTATAAAGTATTAGCACCCAGGTTTTGAGATAATTTTACCACATCTACAACAAAAACTGGCTAAATTGAAATGGCTAAAAATGATGTCATCCACCATTTATGAGGATCATCTTTGTAAAATAAAAGGATAAGTATCAAAAATTGTAGGTAGGCTGATTGTTAATCATCTTTGTGGTCAAGAAAAGCTCTAAATCTGTCTTCCACTAATCATGACTTCTGTCATTCCCACGTTTTCTCTCTTTTAGGGCTACTAGTCCTCTTCTGGACCCTTCAGCTGCCCCTTGCCTTCCTCGCCTCGCCGTACCAGACTTCAGATGTTCAGCATATTTTTTTGTGACTTTTCGGAACCAAAATGGGAACAGACTCTTCCAGACGCCGTACCTCGGCCCCCCCCCTCGCGCCACTTGTCCCCTCACCGTCTAACTTCCTGCAACCCGTGGCTTTTCCTCTGCTTCCCGTCGCCTCACCTGTGTGTTCGTGTAGATAAACCCCAGTGTCTTTGCAGCCCGACTGAGAAATTTATTACACCCTTTCCCCAAACACAAGGAGACAAACCTCAATAAGGCGCCAGCATGAGACACTCACATTCAATACATACTATAAATACCAGCAGACCACACACAGGGCAAACAAGTAGCTGTAGGAGATTATAAGAGAAAAGCCTGTTTTAATAGAAGATGAAGAAGTCATTATGAAACCGAAGGAATACCAGGAGAGGGTGTGTGCGTGTGCTGCAGGCCGTGTGTCCATGTCCAAGCTTGTGTGCATGTGTTTTCAGCAGGGATTCATGCTTTAAAGGCCCGTGCTTCAGTTTGTGTCAGTAGAATGCATGAGCAGGTGTTCCCCATGGTGTTCTCTATAGGACGGCTGTTACGTGTCGCAAAGTCCAGCTTTGTGTGTATGTGTCTGCTTCAGCATTTAGAAACACAGTTAGCGCAGTAGAAGTGATGCACAATGCAATGTGATGTTATGCATGAGCACTTTCAGACGTCGGTCCATGCCGTGACGTGTTTGTGTCTGCAGAGTCGGGGCAGGGGGACAGATCTTTGGGCGTTCAACAATCAGTTTGCTTTGGTTTGGTTAGATTTGGGCGAAGAGGAAGCTTCCCTGCAACTTGTACAACTGGACAATCTCTATCTGACCTTCAGCGTGAGTTATTTTAATGAAAAGCATCAAACGTACGCAAGCAGCGAGCATTTGGAAAACCACGAACCCGAAGCTGAAGACCTTCTGAATCAAGTATCTTAAGTGTCGCCTTCAAAGCAGCTTTGACTCGTCTCCTCAAGCAGTCTCACAGCCATTCACATCTTGAGGCTTTTGACCAGAACACGCAGGCTGACATCGTTAGGTGAAAGGTTTGGGTCGTTAAGCGACAACGAACCAAACATTGAACCAAATCGAGGTTTGTCCAGTGAGTCATGTGACTTTAGTGGCCCGATTAGTGACCTTAACTTAAAGGGATTGTTCTGACTGCAAGTTATAAGCTTGATTCTTCCAACCAGGTCCAGACTTGAAGAATCCTGATGGATGAGAGGGGGAAACATCTCCAAAAAGCAAGAGAGGAAGGCCAGTTGCCTTCTAAAGTTTCATCCTTCAAAATCGACGATTAGTAAACATGAAAAATACGGATAATTATTCTTTTGGTACTGAACCAATTAAAGAGTTTTAAAGTCTTTTTGAGTATTTAAAGCCACTTAGAACATAGACATAAAATTAATAAAAATCAATTATGTGTGAGATAAGCTTTGGGAAACTAGTATGCATGTAATTATGAGAAATTGGAAGTTTTGGGTGTGGATCTTATACCAAATATACCAGTGTGATGAGTGTGATGAAAAGGAAAGGAATGAAGGGTTATGTTTTGTTTTAGCTAAGCTCTGTGTGTTCATCTACGCTGAATGTCTCTCCTCTCTGCTGTTTAGGCCAATCAGATAGTCCCTTTCCCCAACGCTGATCATCACACCATCAATTCTCCACCCAGGATCAGCATTCATCGCTTTACGAGTGTGCGTACGTGTGTGTGTTACATTAGAGGAGGTCCAGCCAGAAAAGCGTGTGTGCATTTTTTAATTTGAAGTCAACAGAAACTGACGACTGCATGTTGCCTTACAGATCAACGACGCCCCCATTCAAACACACACAGAGACACAAACACTTCAGAGAAATAGAAACACAAACGCCCTCCACACAACACACGACTAACCCGAGTCACGCACTGTGTTTAAGTTGGCATCACGTCATACTCGCTGATTTTATAAACGGTAAATGTGGAAATAAAAAAAAAAAAGGTTTTGTTGAAATCCAGCTATGGTGTCGACGTCTTGATTTGTTGTGGTCTTGCCATAAACAAGATTTCAGGTTGACCTCCACCTGTCCAAATATGTGTAATGATACACTTAGAAGTTTTTCCAGACCCTTGAAAATGCTAAAGGCAAATTTTCATACTTTTAAAGGGGATCCATGATGCTTCCTTTTTAGTTTTCCATCTAAATATTTAGCCCCAAATTAAATGTTTAGTTTACAAACTAAACGTTTACTATGGAGCTAAATATTTAGCTTGCTAATTAAATATTTAACTTGGAACTATGACTTATTTATAAATTTATGAATAACAAACATATGATCAATGAACCCTGCCTTTTATCTCTTATGACAGGCTAAATATATTTTGCTGTACATCTTTCATTGTATAACTTTACATACGGAGCCCCATAGGCCTAACAGCAGGGATGAAAATATACAGATGATAATATACTGAGAGAACAAACCTAAACAACGGCTGGCTTCAGTGAGAAAATACACATTATCAAGATGGATTTTAAGTGTATTTTAAGTGTCGCCTTCAAAGCAGCTTTGACTCGTCTCCTCAAGCAGTCTCACAGCCATTCAAACCTTGAGGCTTTTGACCAGAACACGCATGCTGACATCGTTAGGTGACATGTTTAGGTTGTTAAGTGACAACAAACCAAACATTGAACCAAATTGAGGTTTGTTTAGTGAGTCATGGGACCTTAGTGGCCCGATTAGTGACCTTAACTTAGAGGGATTGTTCTGACTGCAAATTATAAGCTTGATTCTTCCAACCAGGTCCAGACTTGAAGGATCCTGATGGATGAGAGGGGGAAACATCTCCAAAAAGCAAGAAAGGAAGGCCAGTTGCCTTCTACTTAAGCACTTAAGAATCTACACCACTGATGAGCTATTAGATTTAAGATAAAACATTTTCCAACACGACTAAAGTTTCATCCTTCAAAATCAACGATTAGTAAACATAAAAAATACGGATTATTATTGTTTTGGTACTGAACCAAAAATACTTTTTAAGTTAATTTAACCTTTTGGGCTAAGAAAAGACTCATATTACCTCAATCATGACTGGTTTATGAGCGTCAAATTCTATTTGCTTCATCTGTTTAAACAGAAATTGAATTTTTATCAGGATATTCTAGGTTATGAGTTGAAATCACATGGGCAGAAAGAAAAGCGCTCACTTCTAATAATAAATGAGCTCATTTCAACAGAAAATGCTTTACAAATAAATGCAGATGATGCAATACAAGCTCGAAAATTATTAAAGAGTTTTAAAGTCTTTTTGAGTATTTAAAGCCACTTAGAACAAAGACATAAAATGAATAAAAATCAATTATGTGTGAGATAAGCTTTGGGAAACTAGTGTGCATGTAATTATGAGAAACTGGAAGTTTTGGGTGTGGATCTTATACCAAATATACCAGTGTGATGAGTGTGATGAAAAGGAAAGGAATGAAGGATTATGTTTTGTTTTAGCTAAGCTCTGTGTGTTCATCTACGCTGAATGTCTCTCCTCTCTGCAGTTTAGGCCAATCAGATAGTCCCTTTCCCCAACGCTGATCATCACACCATCAATTATCCACCCAGGATCAGCATTCATCGCTTTACGAGTGTGCGTACGTGTGTGTGTTACATTAGAGGAGGTCCAGCCAGAAAAGCGTGTGTGCATTTTTTAATTTGAAGTCAACAGAAACTGACGACTGCATGTTGCCTTACAGATCAACGACGCCCCCATTCAAACACACACAGAGACACAAACACTTCAGAGAAATAGAAACACAAACGCCCTCCACACAACACACGACTAACCCGAGTCACGCACTGTGTTTAAGTTGGCATCACGTCATACTCGCTGATTTTATAAACGGTAAATGTGGAAATAAAAAAAAAAAAGGTTTTGTTGAAATCCAGCTATGGTGTCGACGTCTTGATTTGTTATGGAGCCGGTTTAAAATGTAATTTACAAACAAGGTGTCAAAAAGTAGAGCTTTAAAAAATATATGTTAACCTGTGTTATGGTGTAAACAGGGAGACTGATTAAAAACAGCTCGATCCTGGAATAAAACTTGTGAAAGAATAAAAAAAAATTGTAGCCTGGAGTAGTGGACATTAACCCAAGTCAGAATCTATGGTGAGATCTGAAACTTGATGTTGACAAGCAATCTCCATCTAATCTGACCGTCCTGTCTTTTATGGGTTTTTCCATATCATGAAAATATCTGCACATAAGATTATAATTAATGGACATGATTAACTGATCAACAATTTTGACCATCCCTGCCCAAGCTGGAGTTTGGGCTGTTTGCTGATGTGGAGGAAACAGATGCTTGTTGCTACAATGCCAATATGGAAAGACCTCAGCAATAGCCACAGAGAGGTAATTGTTACTGTTGCTGAGGTCTTGTCATAAACAAGATTTCAGGTTGACCTCCACCTGTCCAAATATGTGTAATGATACACTTAGAAATTTTTCCAGACCCTTGAAAATGCTAAAAGCTAATTTTCATACTTTTAAAGGGGATCCATGATGCTTCCTTTTTAGTTTTCAAACTAAATATTTAGCTCCGAATTAAATGTTTAGTTTACAAACTAAACGTTTACTATGGAGCTACATATTTAGCTTGCTAATTAAATATTTAACTTGGAACTATGACTTATTTATACATTTATGAATAACTAACATGAAAAATGAACCCTGCCTTTTATCTCTTATGACAGGCTAAATATATTTTGCTGTACATATTTCATTGTATAACTTTACATACGGAGCCCCATAGGCCTAACAGCAGGGATGAAAAATATACAGATGATAATATACTGAGAGAACAAACCTAAAAAACGTCTGGCTTCAGTGAGAAAATACACATTATCGAGATGGATTTTAAGTGTATTTTAAGTGTCGCCTTCAAAGCAGCTTTGACTCGTCTCCTCAAGCAGTCTCACAGCCATTCAAACCTTGAGGCTTTTGACCAGAACACGCATGCTGACATCATTAGGTGACATGTTTGGGTCGTTAAGCGACAACGAACCAAATATTGAGCCAAATCGAGGTTTGTTTAGTGAGTCATGTGACCTTAGTGGCCCAATTAGTGATCTTAACTTGTTTGACTGCAAATTATAAGGTTGATTCTTCTTACCAGGTCCAGACTTGAAGGATCCTGATGGATGAGAGGGGGAAACATCTCCAAAAAGCAAGAGAGGAAGGCCAGTTGCCTTCTACTTAAGCACTTAAGAATCTACACCACTGATGAGCTATTAGATTTAAGATAAAACATTTTCCAACACTACTAACGTTTCATCCTTCAAAATAAACAATTAGTAAACATGAAAAATACAGATTATTATTGTTTTGGTACTGAACCAAAAATACTTAAGTTAATTTAACCTTTTGGGCTAAGAAAAGACTCATATTACCTCAATCATGACTGGTTTATGAGAGTCAAATTTTATTTGCTTCATCTGTTTAAACAGAAATTTAATTTTTATCAGGATATTCTAGGTTATGAGTTGAAATCACATGGGCAGAAAAAAAAGCGCTCACTTCTAGTAATAAATGAGCTCATTTCAACAGAAAATGCTTTACAAATAAATGCAGATGATGCAATACAAGCTCGAAAATTATTAAAGAGTTTTAAAGTCTTTTTGAGTATTTAAAGCCACTTAGAATATAGACATAAAATGAATAAAAATCAATTCTTCCCTTATGTGTGAGATAAGCTTTGGGAAACTAGTATGCATGTAATTATGAGAAACTGGAGGTTTTGGGTGTGGATCTATACCAAATATACCAGTGTGATGAGTGTGATGAAAAGGAAAGGAATGAAGGGTTATGTTTCGTTTTAGCTAAGCTCTGTGTGTTCATCTACGCTGAATGTCTCTCCTCTCTGCAGTTTAGGCCAATCAGATAGTCCCAAACTAAATATTTAGCCCCAAATTAAATGTTTAGTTTACAAACTAAACGTTTACTATGGAGCTAAATATTTAGCTTGCTAATTAAATATTTAATTTGGAACTATGACTTGTTTATAAATTTATGAATGAATCCTGCCTTTTATCTCTTATGACAGGCTAAATATATTTTGCTGTACATCTTTCATTGTATAACTTTACATACGGAGCCCCATAGGCCTAACAGCAGGGATGAAAAATATACAGATATACTGAGAGAACAAACCTAAAAGACGGCTGACTTCATGTGAGAAATACGTTTTATCAAGATGGGCACAAACTATGGAATTAGAGTTAATAAACATCCCTTAGCTTACCTGTGTCTGCTCTCCTTTTGACACAGACTCCTTGGAGTTTTTATTGGAATTTCGTAGCCATTTTTCTGGTATTGTGTGGTCTTCTGAAGGTCTTTTTGTCCACAAAATGAAAAGTACTAACATAGCCTACGCTCACTTCTACAAATTTAAAGATTTTAACCACAGGAGAAGGGATTTTTCATTCTTCTGCTGGGTGTAAAGGTCGTAAGGCGCCTCGCATCCACAGCTCTTGTACACGGTCAGTGATTAAAACACTCCTGCTCCACGTAAACCTTTGTTTTACACCAGTTAATATGACAATCTCCAATTGTACAAACTATCCCGGTCTTCCTCAAAGTTACAATGAAAAGTAATTAGTAATTAGATAGTCTTGTTGCATTAGCCGCTTTTCAGCTAGCTAGCCAGTGACAGGAAGTAACAAACCGGAAGTCTCGCACAAAAAACGTCAACTCACTTTTTCCGTTGAAAATAAGGCACTCTATCAGTTGCGTATTGTGCGCCCTCTGGTGGCAAGCATAGATATAGCAGCCACTCATTCTTCACTTAAGATGGTACCGTATAAATATTTGTGTACTTTATGTGAAGCAAATAAAATTAAAAATTGTATGGGGTGCCCGTTTTTACATCTACAAAATTCCAACCCTCTGCATAAGGATAGGTCTGTGGGCACTGTAGAAAGCATGTTCATGAAATGTTTTGCACAAAATCATTCTCAGAAAATGAGTTCCCCTCCTCAGTTCTGCCTATTTTTGAACTTCTTTCACAATGAGCTGTTTTCACTTTTATGCAAATAAGCTGTAGCTGGCCTCGCCCTCAACTCAATGTTTAAATTTTATACATAAAAAGCTACAAACAGATACCAATGGGTACAACCCTGAGGCAGTCCTTTGCACCACGTCACAGCTACATCCAGTTCCTGATTGGTTGAGGCGACAAGCTCAGATTTTTTAACTGTCACTTTGCCTCCATCATAAGTCTCGTGTCGCTCTGACTTCGCTTTAAACGCCAGAATCACGCATTTTGCGTCGCCAGAATTGCCTCTGTGGACTTGCTTAGAGCTTTGCGACACATCACTCCCATGTGGCACCTGTGTAGGGATTTCATGTAAATCTGTTTCTCGGCCTGACAGATTTGCGCTCCATGTGAATGTACCTTTAGCGTTTGTTTGTGCTAAATGAAAATCAAGTTCATGCCGAACAGCTGTTGTACAGCACATACAGCGGTAAAACAGGCTGAAGTGGGCGAAGCTCCGCTTGAGTTGCTAAGTGAGGGGCGGGGCTAGCACCAACTGTGACATAATAATCGGGAGGTTTTTGAAACTGTCTGTTCTCCAGACAACAAAACATTTACTTAGTGTAACAACAACAAAAAACAGGTGGATCTTTTTTTTGTACTGTTTCTAGATGCAGTTGAGACCCAAATGGAAGTACAAAAACTAAACAAAAAGTTAATTTTGCATAATAGGTCTTCTACAGTATCTAGAGAAAACCTACTGGAAATGTCACAGAACCTTCTTATGTATACATGTCGTGCATGAGCTGATCTCCTGGTAAAAACTCTCCTAGGAGGAGAACAAAGAAAAACACTCGCCTTTTTATGAACATTTTATTTGTTTTCCAAAAAAAAAAACTGAATGCAATAAAAATAAAAAGTAATTTCCTCGAAAATTCTTTTCGTTGCAGCAGAACAGGACGGTTAAACTGAGGAGAACTCTAACAGGGCGATCACAGTGACTGCTCGCCCACCTCCGCTCCTCCTTAGCGGCCGGCGGAGGAGTCGGGGGAAGCTGCACTTAAGCTAAAGCAACAGGTAAAGCATAAGAATCAAGAGGAGGACAGTAAAAACACTTATGAAATAGAAATTCCCTAAAATTTAGAAACCTTATCTTTAATCTTTTCACCAGAAAGATTAAAATGACTAATCTTACTAATGGAGTTAAACCTAAATCCCTTTTAATCAACACTAGACTAGAGTGGTCAGTTCCCTTTTAAGGTCTGACGTCCTTCTGAAATAAGGCATCAGCAGTGCTGTCAACAGAAACGGCTGCAACACGGAGGTCACACGTGCATCCAGCAACTACGACATGTACGCCGTGAATATGGCTGCCAAAAGAAAACATTAACGTTTATCTGACTGCAGAGGGAGCGACAGAGTCCTTCGCTTCTTTACAAACACAGATCTCCGCTCCAACTCAGGTTAACTTCAGGTGGGAACAAGAACAGGGCGGCTTCTTTACGGCTGCACAAATATCGCAGGGGAAAATGCACGGCTGTGGATGCATGTGTGGGTAGCTGTGGTAAACAGTGATATGTTCAGAAGGCTGTTTGAGGAGGTAGAGGGAAGCTGGAGAGAGGGATGAATGGCAGGAAGAGCGGAGGAAAGGAGAACAGTGCACGTTCAGGAGGGGCCGTTTATGTGAAGGTGAGCCCAGCTTCGTTGTAGACCTTGAAGACCTTCTCGATGGCGTTGACGTAGGCGGCCGTCCGCAGGTCCAGACCCAGGTTGTACTTGCTGGCTGTGCGCATGATTTGCTGCAAAGTCAGACGAAGGCAGGTGTTACAGGGAATTGCTAAATTTTCGTTAAAGGCATGGGATTTGTTTCTTTTTTGACATAAAGATGAAAAAATATATATTCCACCACTACAATATGATGATATTTATATCGTTTTAAGTGGTGCAAAACCAATAAGCAGCAGGAAAAGCAGCAAATATTTAGAAACAAACAAATGTAATAAAGCTGCTCTCCTGTATGGAAAAAGTAGACATGGTAAGGTTTACTGGAACTTGGACTCAGGAAAACAAGTAATTAGAAAACAGGCTGGTTATCAGGGTTCATGTTAAGGAGTCCTGATTTCTTTTAGATCCCATTTAAAAATGGAAAACACCCAAGTTCACATGCATTATAGCAGGTAAAGCTACATTGCTGAGGCTTTAAACAATACACTACAAGGAGGAAAGGGAGGATAGATAGAAATTAATCTTCACATCATATCCTGAAGTTTCGTTTTTCCTACACTGCTCCAGCTTTAATTTAAACTGCCTTTACTGTACATCATAAATGGAAAGCTGAAACCTTTTTGTTGTTAAAAGTTATTAAAAGTAAATGATCATCAGCAAATGTAGAATTCAATAAGCTGAAACAAAGTAAGAAGCAGCACATTATTAATATTGCCTTCAATTACGTTTTCAAAAGTCTCGTTTAAACGATTTTCTGTAGATTTATGAACTGAAGAAATTAAAGAACTGTAAAAAGTTTGATTTTGTTTTCTGAAGTGGGATATTAACGGGTCAGATCGACCTTCCTAATTGGAGCCAAACTCACCCGGGCAGATCGCTCCATCGTGTAGGCCAGCCCAGAGTGAACGATGTCCTTCTCCGAGGCGCCCTGCAAACAGGAATTATCAAACACCCAAACAATCATGAAGGAAACAATGGAAACAGTAACAATTACACATGTTGTTGAAACGTTACACTTTACGTCTAATATGTTATTCCATGTTGTCATTCTGAGTCCCGGTTATAACAATTCATGAAACTTTTAATCAAGACTCAAATCTGTAAAAGCAATATGAAAATTTTAGAGCAACTGACTGAGTTTAGTGACAGACAGACGTTTTTTATATGGACTTTTTGGTACAGATCCAGTAAAAAAAATATCAGCTTTGTAACAAGGGAGCAGTTCCTGTTTTTAAGCTGCTTTAGTTTTTGGAGAACAGATGTTACTCACAGCAATTCTAGCCTGGAAATCAGCAGTAGGGACGATGGGGATGGGTCCTCCCTGCTTTCCAAACTTCCTCTCTAAACTCTCCTGCACAGACACTGGGGGGGGGGGGGGGGAATACAAAACATTCAGTTTAGTTTTACATCCCTCTGTGGTGCGGCAGGCATGGCGCATAAGACTTGTTGGCAGAAGTTAGCTCAAAGGTAAAAATTATGAAAGATGCAGCATTTATCTTTGTAAAGAGTAGAAATTTTAAAGTAAAGGAGAAAGAAACTGGACCTGCAGTAGATGAGTACGTGTTACACAGCAGGGCAATAGAAACATCTGCCCCACAGTGCTGAGTATTGAAAGATAACTAATAAAAATGTTGGATATCTTTTTTATTTCTTAGATCACAGACGTAGAACAGAAAGATTGTATAGAAACAATGTGGAAAATCTGGTCAACCAACCCTGGGTCACATTTTTTATAACAAAGCCAGCAGAGAGAAAATAACAAAGAACTAAACACCAGCTACACGTTTGCATTTCATATCTAGGGGATCAAGTTAAACTAGTTCCACAAAAGTACATTTCTATCCTATCCTATCATACACAGTGAAAGATGACGTACTTGATCATGATTGGCTGCGTATCAAATACAGAGAAGGTATAAATGATGAGGAAAAGGCTGGAGACACACCAACATCTCTTGGATGCTGCTTGCAGAACCACACCTGGACCATTCAACTGGGTAAGATTATCTCTATTTATCTTTACACTATAATTATTTTGTTTTCTGTTGCAATAATAACAGATTTGTGAGCAACATAAAGACCAAGGTTATCATATGTTTTTAACATACATCTTTTGTCATTTCCAGTCCATCTTGCCTATTTTCAGAATTTCTTTCCTAAATATTTGATTTAGGAAGCCACATATTATTGAACCAATTAATATATAGGGAATATTTAACAACCTTTGTGCTATTCAAAACAAATAAAAGAAATAATAAAGTAAATAGGTTTTGAGTCCAATTCTGAGGTTTCTCTCTGTGCTTTCAGGAAACAGCTGGAGTCTGCCTGTACATCTTTACCACAAGTTATTCTGTTTGACACGGAAACTTCTGTAAAGCATGGCCCAAGACGTAAGTAAAGCTAACTTTTATTGTGACCAATGTTCGAAAGCCAGACTATGTAAAAAAAAGAAAAAAAAAAAGAAAGAAGCAGCAGCTGCTTTCATATTAACTTTTAACCCAAATGCCTCTCAATTATGTTATTTTTTTACCCTGACTGCTTTTAATCATGTCAAAATACACAAATGTCTAATATGTCTATCTTGTTTTTGTCTTTTACTGTAGGAACCTAGGAGATTTGTATTAACAAATGCAACACTCGGGGGGAAAAAAAGAGAACGTGAAAGAATACTGCTACAGAACAGAGATGTGATGTATGCCATGGTCGGAAATGAACAGGAAGAGAAATACATGTTTTGTTCCACAGATGCTGACAGGCTGATGGAAAGCTTAAGAGAACGTTTTGGTACACCAGAAACAATAATCTATTACAAATGGGATACAGATGCTGGCACCATTAAGGTATATCCTACAACTCAAAGGTGTGTCATACATGGCAGTAAAACAAAAAGAGACAGATTTTTCGCTTGGTTTAGAAACACCTGGAGATAAAAAAAGTTTTAAAAAAAGAGTCAAGTTGATACGAAACATGTTTTCCAAAAAACTTGGTTCACCATGACAACACCTGTGTCAACCAGCTAAGGCAAGTTGGCAGGTGGTGACCAAAAATTGACACCATTAAGATCACTGCAAAAATCACATAGGCTAAAAAAAATCTGTTTCTGCCCCTTTCATTTTCTTTTGAGGTTTGGTGTATTATTTTATTGATTAATCGGATGTTCTGGTGGTTATGGGGGGATTGGGGAGGATTTTGTACTCACTGAGAAGGTGGTAGTTAGAGTCTCGCTCGTACTTGAAGGTCAGTCTGCCATAACTGACATGATTGAGATTCTTCAGCCACTCGAAATACGATACGGTCACACCACCAGCATTCAGGTACATGTCCTGCAAGAAGAAGGAAAACATCATGTAATCTTGAGTTTTGTTCATTGTCTTGAAAAAAAATTGTGTCTTCTGCAACTAAAGATGTATTTTGAGATGGAATTTGATTTCTGTTCAACAAAAGTTTTTCTATGAAATAATTGCCTTTATTTTCATGTGTAAACTATGAACAGGAACTCTACATTGTGGTGAAAAGAGGAATAAATAACATTCAAAAATTTGCTCCCTGTTAACATTTCCTCAGATTACACAGTTAAAGTATGCAATTCCCTCATCTCCTTGTGTCTGTGTTCATGTGTATGTATAAATAATAACATTAAGATTGAAAGGAAAATTTCCATCCATCAATTTTCTGACCCACTTAATCCCTCATGGGGTCGCAGGGATTGCTGGTGCCTATCTCCAGCGTTCACCGGGCGAGAGGCGGGGTACACCCTGGACAGGTCGCCAGTCTGTCACAGGGCAACACAGAGACAAACAGGACAAACAACCATTCACACACACACACCAAAGGTCAATTTAGAGATGCCAATTAACCTAACAGTCATGTTTTTGGACTGTGGGAGGAAGCCGGAGTACCCGGAGAGAACCCACGCATGCACAGGGAGAACATGGAAACTCCATGCAGAAAGACCCAGGGTTGAATCTGAATCCAGAAACTTCTTGCTGCAAGGCAACAGCAAAAGTTTCAAAGGAAAATATGAAACTTTGAAAACTGAGTTGTCCTTTTACATAAACAATAAAACCAAATGCTTTTTTTTCTTTGCTTGTCTTTCTAGTAAATAGTTAACAAATAAAAAGATACTATTTGGCTCAAAATCCAGCTTGCTGATTTTCTTTGACAAATTATAAGAATAAGAATACCTTTACTGTCCCTCAATGGGGAAATTCAGTTGTGACAATAGAAAACACATGGCCAGTTACACACATTTTTTAGTGATGAGACAACAAAAATAAAAAAGTAGAAGAAACAGAAGCAAACAGGTCTAATCTAATAATGATAATAATAATTTTTATTTAGCAGCGCCTTTCAAAACACTGAAGGTCACTTTACAAGCGAAGATAAAACAACAACAATAAAACAAATAAAACATCATCAATAACAGTTAAAAACACAGAAAATAAACAGGTGTAAAGTGTCAATATTACAAATGCCTCACGGGAGAGAATTACAGAGTTTGGGAGCAAAGCAACAGAAAGCTCTGCTCCCAATGGTACTGAGGGAACAGAGAGAATGGATTGAGGAGGAAGACTGAGATGACATGAAGGAGATCAGATAAGTAAGGAGGGGCGATGTTGTGGATGACCTTGAATGTAAAGAGAAGAATTTTAAACTGAATTCTGATTGTAATTGGGAGCCAATGAAGTTGCTTTAAAACAGGGGTGGTGTGATGAAATGAAGATATACCTGTAATGATTCGAGCTGCTTAGTTCTGGGCCAATTGGAGCTTATGGAGAGTTTTGTGTGGGAGACCAAACAGAAGGGAGTTGCAATAATCAATACGGGAAGTGACAAGACTATGCGATTCCTGTGCAGCAGGAAAGTATGACGGTAGAGTGAGGAGAAAGGGAAGGACGCAAGTGTTTAATATTGCATGGATGGAAATATGCAGACTGAGATATTATTGATTTGAGACAAGAAGGATAGAGAGCTATCAAGGATGACACCCAGACTCTTGACCTGAGGTGAGAACTGTGGAGATGTCGATGGTAAGTGCACCAATAAGTATGAAATTCTAACAATACCGAGAAAAATATTTGATGCTCAATACCATTTTGGATACTGTGGCAACATTTGAGGGACACTTTCATTTAAAGATCAGGAAATATTATTATTACTTTAATTGGGACAAACCCAATTAGTAGAACGCAATTCAGCCTCCATATATAATAAAGTGTTACCTTCCTGTTGTGCAAATCAGTAGAGGAGATAATACTTATTGCTTTTTTTGCGTGCGTTTCAGTTTCGCTGTAAATTTTCTGCTGATACAAAGACAATTTCAAATTTGGCACACATAAGGGATTATTTTATTTTAAAACACGTTTTTTATCATAAACAAGGATCAGGTAAATGCAAATGTCTTCAGTAGCTGCTCTGTTCAGTTTGTGTTTCAGGTAATTCTTCATCATGGTTTATTTTTGCTGATCAACTGCATTCAACAGGGACCATTGGTACAGAATCTGACTAATTTCAGCTCAAATTGCCAGCTTTAGTCTGGGTCCACTGCTTGTTGATACTCTCACTATTAAAAGACACATTAGCCACAAATTCCTTCCCGACTGACCATGGGAGTATGGTGGCTGGTCTAGGGCTGGGCGATATAGAAAAAAAAGCTTATCGATAAAAAAAAATGCATATTGATCGATATCGATAATTATTGAAAATATTTAAAACCATATTTTATGTGCAGCTCTGCCTGGACATTTTATGATATTGCTAAATTATTTAATTTTAATAAAGAACACAAACACAGAATTCCAATTAAATCTTTATTTAACCAACTTTTTTAACCATAACAGCATTTTTTTTAAGAAAAATAACTTAAGAGACCTGAGTTATGTTATTAAATAAAGACTTTATTATTAAATAAAGACCAAAATAAATATAACAAATAAATAAATAAATAAAATAGCCTATTTAGGTGGGAATAGTACACTAGTTACTTCTCAGGTTTCATAATTGAGAGGCTGACGCAGGTCCGAGGTTGTGGCGTGTAAGGACACAGGCTGCAGCTCATTTTGCACTGATTCACGGCACTCGTTGCACAATTTAGGGATCGCTGTTAGAGAAAAACTTGCGTCCCGGAACTTTATATCACGGACTTTATACCTCGCGGAGTAGCGAGTAGTTGTTTGAAGCCAGGTTTTTTAACTGCAGACAACAGCAGCATGCCCGCGGTGTCGCGCGGAGCTGCACAGCCCGCGCAGCAGCTCGTGCGGAGTGAGCGGCTTGCGGGATGAAACAAGTTGGTTGCGTTACCAGACTTTGTTTTTACCGGTTCCTTGCAAGTTTTACAAATCACTGTGGTTTATTTCTGTCAGGCTGGCGAACTAGTAAAACCCCGTTTTGGGACCGCTTCCTCCACCGCTCCTTGCTGCGACATATCCACATGCTCTGTGTTGTGGTTTGAGAGGGCGGCGCTTTGTGACGACGTGCCTGGGTCCGCGATTACGATTGGTCAAGAGGAAGTAGTGAACTAATATGATAAGTCGGAAGGAAGGAAGGAAAACTGTTTCTATCGAACTATTATCGACCCTATTTTTTCCTATCGCGCCACACGTCTATCGATCGATATATATTGTTATTGAATTATCGTCCAGCCCTAGGCTGGTCACTTTATTGCTTCACTTTTTAGTAGCAAACAGAGATGTCTGCTGATTAACATTTTCCTCCACAAACTATTTGCCACAGTGTTAGGTTTGAGGAACGGAGCCAAGCTCAGGACCACACCACAACGGTGCTTCCTGTATGTACACTAGAGACTGACATTTTTTCGGGAATCCCGCGGGTCACGTGATTCCCACGGGAATCCCGCGGGATGGGAGTCAACATCAGTAAATATCACGTGATTGGGACGGTACAGGATTAAATATCAACGGGAGCAGACGGGAGCGGGAGTAAACCAACAACAGGTACAATTAACTAGGATCGATGCGAAAAGATTAAATAAAATAGAAAATCAAAAATGTAGGTTCGCCGCCGCCATTTTGTAGTTTTTTTCCAAGAAACCGAAACTATAATGCAGGTCAAAGAACTACACGACCCAGAAGCCAACAGTGCATCCGGTTTATTTTTTCCGCCAGCGCTCAAAAAACAGAATGGGAGGAGGGGGGGGGGAAATCAACCGCTAGTGGCGAACTCAACCTGGAAAAGTTGGATCTGCAACGCAAAGTCAAAAGTAAGGACTTATTTATTAAACTCACAGCGCAACTGTAAAGTTGCAAATATTAACAAACTTGACGAGAGTTGAATGTCTCGGTGTTAACACTCAGTACCTGCTTGTAAAACGTGTTTCCTGGACTAATTTCCCAATGTGCAACAGTGTAATAATACAGCCAATAACTTAAAACTACTTTATTATTTTATTTAGTATTGTCTGAACAGTTGTGTTTTTTTTCTGTTTTAACCCAATAAGTAAAACACGTCTACTTCCATGTCTGGTCGGGTAAAAATGAGACGGAGCCGACTGGACCGGCTGTTCCTGGGTCCAGTTAGCTCCGCCTCCAGCTCCGCATCATCCCCGAAAATTAACATAATCTCACTTTTAACTTTTTATAAAAGTTGAGAGATCTGTCTAAGAATGTGTTTAATGTTCAATGAATGTATTGGTTCTGATAGTAAACCCTAATTAGTTTTTGGATATTTTATTGCAAATGGAAAAATACTAATATGTTTGAATGATATTCAACTTTTTAAATTTTTTTTTTTTTACTAAACTGAGTTTTTGAACCACATTATCTAAATTGTGACAGTAATGCCTTTATGCACTTTTTTCTTAACTGAGTATAGATCTCTTTCTCAGTGCATTATTCTTTAGTTTCAGCAATTTGAAATATAAAAGTAACTTCATTGTTCATGTGAAACAATTACTTAATGAATTAGTAAAAAGCAACATTGTACATTTTGTTTATTCAACTAAGATAGGCATGGTCTGTTTCCTTGTTTGTTACTTTTATTATTTATTTATTATTATTCCTTTTACTTTAACTGGCCTTTACTACAGCTAAAACAGGAACTTAACTGACCCTTCATAGACATTCAGGTTTAATGTATTGCCAGAAAACTTAATGAAGACAACAAGAATGGGAGTAGGGCAGGAGTGGGAGTCATTCTGAGTGGGAGCGGGATGGGAGTGGGAGTAATTTTACCAGGAGCGGGACGGGACAGGATTTTTTTTTCTACTCTGGCCCGGGATTGGGACGGGACACAATTGTTTTCAGTGGGAGTGGGACGGGACAGGAGTGAAAATCCACTCCCGTGTCACTCTCTAAACACTACCGTTCAAAAGTTTGGGGTCAGATTGAAATGTCCTTATTTTTTAAGGAAAAGCACTGTACTTTTCAATGAAGATAACTTTAAACTAGTCTTAACTTTAAAGAAATACACTCTATACATTGCTAATGTGGTAAATAACTATTCTACCTGCAAATGTCTGGTTTTGGTGCAATATCTACATAGGTGTATAGAGGCCCATTTCCAGCAACTATCACTCCAGTGTTCTAATGGTACAATGTGTTTGCTCATTGGCTCAGAAGGCCAATTGATGATTAGAAAACCCTTGTGCAATCATGTTCACACATCTGAAAACAGTTTAGCTCGTTACAGAAGCTACAAAACTGACCTTCCTTTGAGCAGATTGAGTTTCTGGACCATCACATTTGTGGGGTCAATTAAACGCTCAAAATGGCCAGAAAAAGAGAACTTTCATCTGAAACTCGACAGTCTATTCTTGTTCTTATAAATGAAGGCTATTCCATGCGAGAAATTGCTAAGAAATTGAAGATTTCCTACAACGGTGTGTACTACTCCCTTCAGAGGACAGCACAAACAGGCTCTAACCAGAGTAGAAAAAGAAGTGTGAGGCCGCGTTGCGCAACTGAGCAAGAAGATAAGTACATTAGAGTCTCTAGTTTGACAAACAGACGCCTCACAGGTCCCCAACTGGCATCTTCATTAAATAGTACCCGCAAAACACCAGTGTCAACATCTACAGTGAAGAGGCGGCTGCGGGATTCTGGGCTTCACGACAGAGTGGCAAAAAAAAAGCC